>NW_010583783.1:0-51731 GCF_000705375.1 Tinamus guttatus | reverse complement strand
ACTGGAGTGAAGGACGATATAACTGCTCTGTGAATATGTAGTAGTATCCTGCCAATGTTCCTCATAGTGTTAGCAGAGATCTTTCCCCTGAGTCTGTGGAAAAGTTCTGTGTTGTTTCTCTTCTCTACTTACCACCAAAATCTTCATGAAGTGCCCTTCCTCCAAAAAAAAATAAAAAAAATTAAAAAAACAAAGCAAAGAAACTCCCAAATGAGATGTAATTATTCCATGATTTTTGCAGTACAAACGGTTGGAAATAATGTGTTTCTTTTTATTTTCTTGTAGTCTTGTGAAAATCTCACGCGAGATGGATAGTTGCATACCAAGATCAAATAGAAGTACTGAATTTACAGGTCTTAGTGCCCTTTCCAGAAAGGTCACCCAGTGCTGTGAAACATCTGCACACAGTTTGTGCTTCTGCAAAACATTGTCCTACTCTTTTCCTTAATCCCGGTAAGCATCACCTCCGTTTCTATGGCTTGTCAGGAGCATCTCCATCAGAGTAAAATTCCAATGCATGTAGCAAGAAATGAAGCGTGTAAGGGAAAAACAGAAAGGTTTTTGACTGAAATAGTTCTCTAACTTATTAGCAGACAAGTGTGCATGTCAGAAAAACGCACTTGTTTGCTGTAAGTATATGCAATAGCTGATGGGTAAAGAAACAGAACCCTTAATTGCTGCTTGGGTTTAGGTCACTGTTCATTCATTCATTCATTGCCAGCGATATGAACTATTCATATGTTGCCACAGTATGTTACTTACACAAGACTGATGGTGAAGGAAGCAGGAGCTAAGATGCTTCACAGCCATAGACAGCGAGGGGATTAACATGTCTACTTCATTAATATAGATGTGCATACATTAATGTTGGAGTATTGAAACTGTTTCAAATGAGATTAAAAACTACTATCTCCAAAGGTCTGCTATACTCCTCAGAAACATGTAGATTTTTGGCATCAATGTTACCAGCTTCTTAACCATTTCATTTTTACTGTGCCATTGGAGATGCTAGTGCAGACCATGCTCATCTGCACTGTGTGGTCTCCTGTAATATTTCCTTGCCCACGTCTGCGCTCTGTACTTGCTGGCCATCATTAGGCTTATATAGTTCGACGTGCAGTGACGAGTAGGAATTCGGGGGGTGACATCTCAGGCAGCATTTTCCTTGTGCGAGGCACTACACCTGATTTTCTGAAACCCTAAGCTATTGCGAGCCCCTCTTTCAGCTGAAACGGGGGGGTACTCTGTACTTTTGAAAAAGGTGGTGCTCTGTGCTAAAATTGGGGAAGCTGAGAGAAGAGAAAGTCCCATGTGAGAAACATGCCTGCATTTTGGGTGACTGCGTCCCGTGTGGCAGCAAGAACGGAGGCAGCGTGAAGACTCTTGCTGTGTTAGCTACAGCTCCAGTAATCCGCCCCTGTGAAACTAGGGCTGGAGATCAGCAGCAGCCAATTGTTCAGTAATGTTCATTGGTGCTCTTTAAAATATATTTGCAATGTATAAAACACTTTGATATATAGAAGCTCATATTCTAATAAGATTACATTAAGTATCCTAATAAGATCAAGGCTTGAAATTATGTTTTTCCGGATTTGAGTGATATAAATTAATTTTACTTTAAACCAGTGTCAATGTTTTTAGTTGCTGGTTATAAATACTCTCTTTGCAGTTTATGTGGGTCTGCATTAAAGAAAAGAAGAAAAAAGCAATTCTTCTATTAACACAAGAAATATTTTATCTTCCTCTCATTCCAGTACTCTGCAAATTATCAAGCCATTGCTGTAATTATTAAACCCAGGCAATAAATTATATAGAGAACAACAGAGGCTGATCACTGATCTTTACTGGTCCTGGCCTTTCACTTCTCATTTAAGTGTAGCCTACTATATAAAATGAATTCATTATTGTCAGTTTAGATCCCTTGTGCTGGCTAATCCACAACACAAAGACGTTCTACGCAGAAGTGAATTCTCTTCAGGAAGGCCTTACAAGTACAGGCAAGCTAAAATATGCAGAAAACCACCAGTACAGACTAAAGTGATTGTTACTGACATCAACTAACTGACCAGGGTGAAATATTGGATTAGTTCATTTACAAGCATCCTGCAGTAGCAGTTGTATTTTGATTTCTGTTGGCTTGCCTATTCCAAGTTTTATTTTGTTGCTAATTCTGATTTTGCTGTAAACTGTTGCACAAAAGTACGTATTGAAAGGGCTAACCATGGGTTGTTTCCTATGATACTCCTTGATGAAGTTTGGTGCCCAGAATGAGGGGAGAGGCTTGGCCAATTTGCAGCATCATGGTTTTCCATGCCTCCTTGGTGGCTCGTAGAGTTACCTCTTGGGCTCAAACGGGCATGTTGGCTACTAGGTGACCCACACAGGGTGAAGGTAATGCTGCTTTGCACCCCGGAATGTGTACCCACACAAGCCAGTTACCTGGTTGTAAGCACTCCCCCAGGCACAGCGCATGTCCTGACAGAAACCATTCTGGCCGGAGGGCGTCTAGAGACAGTAGATGTTCCTTCCTCAGTATGCTGGTTCCTCGTGTGGCTTTGCTTCAATTAAGAAAGAAATAACCTTTCTCAGAAAAAAAAGAGGAAAGAAAGAAATAATCTTAATTTATCTGTTCATTTAAAGGCTAATTTCTAAATATTTGTTTTAAATATAAGCTATTGTATTAATTTATTGTTTAACTGCTCACTTTTAATGTTGCGCTCCTTAAAGTGAGCACCAGCTTAGAAAGCCACAGCCTATGAACAGGGCTGGGGAGCAGCCAGCGTGTCGGGTGACCTCCCTGTTTAGCAGCCACCCTCCCACCAGGCCCAACGACCTGGGTGGTTTTGTTTGTTTATTTCATATTTCTGTAAAACATAAGTGTCTTGGAGGAGATGCAATTTTAGAACTGACTGTTTTTTAAAAAATATTATTTCTTTTCTATTACCTTTTCTATTACCTTTTAATTCACACATCTCCTATTAGTTATGGTCTGTAATATGGTCTGTAAATTTAACTTGCTGAATCTGATAAGGTTTTAAGTGCAGAATAAGAAAAGCATAACAACTTCAGAAAAAGATTTGTTCCAGTTTTAGGCTTAGATGCCTAACTTTTGTATACAGTGCAATAACTGGGAAAAGTTGATTCATGGCATTTACCAATGACTGTCCAAGATTTCCCCCTGTCCTATCCAAATACAGCTGAGTATGTTTTTATGGATGCTGCAGCATAAGAAAAAACAGAGCATTTCACTGTCCGTTTGGCATAAAACAGTAGATGCTATGTCAAATTAATTCTGTACTTGAATTTCTCCAGAGTGTCAGGCATGGATTGTGTCAGATTCTTTACTACTTTGTTTGCTTAAGGACTTTATACTGAGTTATGGAGCCAGAATAGTAATGACCTTCAAACTTAATTTTCCAATATTCAGTTCCCAAAGCAAGCTAGAAAATCACTTTCAATTTCTTGAATCCACCTATCTCATTGTCATGTAAACAATCTACGGTAAAATTCTGTGAATTTATTATGTGTCTTTTCCTTTTAAAATTGTTTCTCTTACACTATGCAATAAATAGTCTAATTCATATTTTTTCATTATAATAGACTAAGAATGTTAGCATTTGTGTCTCTATAAACATTAAAATTTCAGGGAGAGTTTAAATATTTATGAAATGTAAAAGGTAACTTAAAAATAATATGTTTGTCTTGGAAACTTGTGGCCAGAAGTTATCTGCACACAAATTACTTTTGGGAAAAGAGAGGAGCATACTTACAGTCAGTTTTAATATTTTTAATGGTTTTCACTTTGTACTTTGCCGATTATATAAAGCTTTCAAATATTAATATATATTCAAGATTAGGGATTTATAGGCTTCTTTCGTTTACCATATATTACCTGTTCGTGAAATTTTCATGGTCTTATGATTTTTCTGAACCAGAGTCATTGTGCATGCAGATAGACAGCTGCTCTTGCTACTAACTATTCATTGCATAAATAAGTGAAGCTATTGGCCCATCAGAAACAAAAGACATCCACTTTAAAAATTACTTGAAACTGAAAGGCAAATATACTGCAGGGGGGAAAAAAAAAAGCCCCTTTTCCTAATGGTTTGGGCTACCTACTTACTGATGTTTGGAAACTTGCTGACTTAAAAGATTTGCCCTTGACATATATTTATATTTCTTTGAGGTCTTCAACTTCTTTTCTACTATTTCTACTATTACTTCTTTTCTGCTATTATCATTGTGGGTGTTTTGAAGTGTGTTGGGCAAACTGAAGAACATGTCTCTACACTAAAGGAGTCCTTGTGATTTTTGCACTGATGCTTTTGAAAAGATTAATCGTTCTTTTTGCCTTTCTTATCTTCCAATTTGATACATGGCATTGCAAACTTAGACCTTTTGTATAATCACTAGAAAAGGTGGACATTTGTGAAAATAATTATACTTTCCTTACTTGGACTTCTTGGATTCTTCTTCGGTTTCTTCTGATCTTGAAAGTCAAGGCTAGTTAATCTACAATGATTCTTCTCTAAAACATACACACAGTTGCTGTTTTTTGCCCCCCAAAGTTGATATTTAATAGAGATGCTGCATGGAAAGTATTCAGGGCCTTCAAGAAATAGCTGTGGCAATTGCAGTAGAAGTGTATAAATTACCATCTCTTTTGGTGCTTTTTTCCCCCCCTTATCTGTAAAACTCTTACTATAATTAGCCAGCATTTAACAGCAAATGTTTGCTTTGGTTAAATTATTCAGAACATTTATTTTACTTGTCAAAGGTTAGATCAGGTTGTTGTTTGAACTGGTAATTAAATGCAGCCTAATACACTGTCATATTTATATGCACTATCAGCCCTGTTTCTTCCTCGTTCTGTATAATTTTATAATGTTCAGGGATGACATTTAGGCTTCTAACTCAAATTCTGTTTTCCTGCAAAGGAATCTTAAGATTTGACTTTTGTGTTTTATTGTATGTGTATACGCTCCAAAAATGTGTTTGGTTGTGTAGATTATTGCAGCTATAGATTTCGTGGTCATAAAATTAGTGTCCCGCAATGCATCTTTGTGAAGATATTTTTTTTTATTTTTCATTTATTTACTTATTTTGACTGTGTGTTTCAGAAAAGTCCTTGAACGGCATATAGTGTGTACTAAGTATTTTCAGAGATAAAGATGAGGAATTCACGACGACATTTATTGCATTTAAATTACATTCCCAAATCCTGACCAGAAAGATATATAATGCTAAAAGGTAGAAAGGTTCCTACATTTTTTAAATACTGCTATTACCAAATAAAAATAATTACACATTTGCATCAGATAAGCAAACAAAATTTAGAAGTCTTCAGGTCAGAACTTGCCTTGACTCTGGACTAACCTCCCCTGCCATTTATATTAAAATGCTGGGACAGGCCCTGTCCCAGCATTAATGGGAGTTTCAGAGAAGTCAAGATTCCACCCAGCCTTTCAGGACAAGTTCACAAACTATTTTCCATGCTTTTATATTATACAGTCTCTTAACTAGATTGTCATGTAGGTAATGTGTGCAGTGTCTTTTTATTTCAGCTACAGTTATTCATTTTCACAGTTGAATTTGAAGAAAGAATGATAAATTACAGAGCTTTTTTAAATTCTAAATGTTCATATGTGTAATACTGTCCAGTATCGGTGAAAGGAAGAAATTTACTGTGCATTTTAAAGGAAAAATGAATAAGCACAGCAATGAAACATCAACATTTTGGCAGTCTTTTTTTCTGCCAGGTGTATAGATTATCTTCTTCAGTGCATTTGTGTTGCAGATTTTTGTTGATGCACGTAACATAGTGATACATATATTTGTGTGTGCGCACATACATAAACACACTTCAGCCTTTCTTCTCAGCATCGTTAAACATTTTTTCAGGGATCCTACCTTTTGAACTTAATGTGTTGGAAGTACAATTTTCAAAGACCCACATTAGAGCTGTACTGGTATATCGTCCCGTTAAGAAGCAATTCAGACTTAATGGTAGTGAAATTTATCCACTGCCATGGTGATCTCCTGGACTGTGTTCTATGGCTGATGAGGCTGAGATAGAAATAGGAACAAAAAGTGCGGACACCATCTTAAAAAGACAAAGTCCACAGTTTTAGTTAAAATCCACAACTTAATTCCTACACATGTAATTTCAAAGTAGCAGAACTGATTTTTTGTCTTTGCTCCCCATAATCATACTATGTATTAAAAGCAGCATAGCCACTAAGATTCATACGATAGAACTTCCAAAAGGACTCATAGGCTTCAAAAATCGAGTTTAAACTGAAGTATATTCTTGGCTATTTATATAGCACTTTTATCATGACACTGAAGAAACTTGATGTATGGCATGCAGTTTGTTATTTTGCGAGTTGTTAATTTTTATACTTCATGGTCGTAGGAGGTAGCTAAAAACAAGAGTACTGTACTCTTAGGGAAACTATTTTGACCTCTAGGTAAAGTACATTTATTTGTGTATACATAGGCTGAACTACGAGACGTTTTGATTGATGTAATAGATGGCATATACATATGGCATACAGAGGACCTAGGTTAGGGGAGAGTTCTAGCTCTTTCATAATGGACTGTCTAAATACAAACTAGAATCAAAATGACAAATTGGTTTTCAGTTGTACAAAAGTGCCATGGGAGTGCAAGTCTGGGGTTATGTGTGATAGACGGTGTGCACCTTTAATTAGAAAAGATAGTCTTAAATAATTTCCATATTAAAATTTGAGAATTATTCACTCCTTAGTTTATATCTGAACTACTGTTGATGGGAATGAAAACCAATAGAGTTATTTTGGACGATGCCTTTTAGACCATACATAAAATGAATCAGAACGATGTTGACAATATGTGTCATAGCCATGAAAATAGCCATTTGTAGGAAGTAGGTTGAAAGGTTTAACCAGCTGAATATTAAGGTATGGATAAAGTCTAAACTATGTTATGCTTGAACTGAGGTATTCAGGTACCTGGATCATAAATGACACAACCAAACAAAACCAAAAGCTCTTTTCTTTTCTTGCATTTCTCTCATCAGTTCCAGTGACTTTGAGAAAAAGAAAGTAAACAGTTTTGGTTAAAACACTCTTTAGTCTTCTACTTCACCTTTTAAAAGCCAAGAATTATATATTCCCTTGAAGATGAGACCCACATTTGTTCATTTTCCAGGTCTAATGACAGTGCTCACAGCACAATGTAAAGGAGTCAAGGAAGTATTCTTTCTGTCAGACTATGGGTGTGTGTGTGTATATATATATACACATATATATATATATATGGGATAACATCTTTTTTAAAAAAATCTTTAAGTTAAAAATAGCATTTTGCTTTGTTATTTGAATGTATGAGAGGAGTCTCCTGTAGGATTCTTTGGGAAAGAAAGCCGAGGTAGAGCAGCAGAGCGAAGGAGTGATTTTCTGTCTTTCTAAATCATTTTATGTCAGTTATCTTTTCTGTTTTGGCTCTCATTTCTCAGGAGATGCTGTCAAAGTCTCAAAGGTAAAAATGGCAAATAATGTTTCAGCTACCTGTGCTCATTGCTGGGAACAGAGTATGTGTTTGGTGCTTTGCTTGTAAACATGGCATGAAAACAGAGTTTGGAGGTAGGATTATTAGGACATTTCTAATTTAATTTAGAGAGAGGCTGGCAGAGGAAAAAAGGAATGCCATTGCAGTGCATTTCCCCCATGTTTTTTATAAACAAGTTGGTGGTTGCTGCTGGAATGGAAAGAACACATTTAGTTGCTTGCAGATATAAATGATTGCATGAAAAATACACGTCTATGTATTTTTGATTTAATTGCCCTCATCTTGTAGAAAGACTACCATATATTATTCTCCTACCTAAATCCGTGCAGTGCAGTGTTTCCTGCATGCCTTAGTTAGCCGTGGCGGGAAGGAGCGGCGTAGGCCGCGGCCTTGCCCCCGCTCTGCTGCGCTCTCAGTGGCGCTCGGCTCCGAACCAGCGGCACCTCGGCAGCAGGGCGGGAAGGCCCCGCATCTCCTCCTCCCGCTTCCCCAGCCGTGAACAAGAACTTCCCAAGCCCGGCAGTCTGGAGGAGCAGGCAGAGGGCCTGGTGCCCTCGTGAGAAGTCCCTGATCATGGATGGGCAGTGTTTACTTGGCAGAGAATGGTTGCCTCAGCGAAGGAGAGTCTCTGTCTGTCACCTCTTATTTGAAGGGAAATCTGTCCCCTAGCTCAGCTTTTTCCATCAAGAAACTGCTTGCACCTGCTATTGCCATGTTACATTTTCCCTTCAGGAGAAAAAGATAAATAATACATGATAGACCAAATTTTAAAAAGGAGCTACTAATTACAGGTACCACAAGGTACTCACAAGGTACTCTTTTTTTTACTATAAGGAAGATAAGAGCGAGCATGCCATATCTATATTGCTCTATACTGGGGCATCTTTCCATTTATTTCTGGATCCAGTTCAAAATTCTGATTTCATTCTTCTTGATGCTCTAAGTGGTTTGTAGCCTGACCCCTTGTAGCTTGCTGCTCTAGCTGAACTGTTTACAGAAATGCAACAGCATAGCAATAAAGAAGAGTGTCCTGGGCTTTGGCATACGACCAGCTTGAGATCATACCGAGTCTGGAACAGAAGTAAATATCGAAGCTATTTTTTTCATTGACAGCTTTTCTTATTTTAGAGAGAGAGAGAATTAAAAAATTGATCAGAAGAATTTAAAGAATGGGTTGGAAAGAGATGTGTGAAATATCCTTTATTCAGAAGGATTGTCAGTGTTAATACTGTTTTGATTTGTACACGAAATACATTTTTTAAATCTTGCTGGTCAGTACAATACACAGATGAGAAAATTGCAGGAGAAAAAAGAAAAAAACATGAAGGAGGTGTCTGACCATATCTTGTTTACATCTGTTTTAATTTTTTAATAAAATTGGCTTAAAAGCTTAGCCACAAAGGTGTGTACAAGCTTTCTGTGAGGGGTGATGCCAGCTGTTGTGCAAGGACACTTATTCAAAGCCATTTACTGCTTGTGGGAATCCTATTTCCTGTTTGTTTGTTACATATAAATAACTTGGTATTTAGACAGCGGTGGGAGATTGGGTCATGTCAGAGTGATTGGTGATTTAAAGATCTCAAAGAAGCCAAACGTATTTGCAGGCAGTCAATCTCTTTTATTGCCTATTAAAAATAAAGGCACTTTTGGGGCTTCTACCTGTTGTTCTGCCGTGTTCCCCCAGAGCAGAGGAGCATGTGTAACCCCGAGGGTAACGAATCCCCTAGCCCAGCGACTGGGCGCTTGTCTGAGATCCTGCTGTCCTCCTTGAGTGTTGTCTAAGAGTGTCATGCAGAATGAGGCTTCTGCGTTTCTTCCTGCATGCTGACCCACTTCTAAAGCAAAGGAAACCCAATACATACGGTATTGGTTGGCAACAGCTCTTTCTGTTGAGACAAATGCACTGCCAAACCAAAAAGCCTTTCCGACTTACAAGTTGCAACCAATTTTATTTGTATTTCCTCCTTCACTCAGTGTCTGCTATCTCTGCCTTGCCTGCCTAGTGTCTCTGCCTCTCAAGGCTTCAGTGAGACCCCTTTTTCCTGTGACAGTTCCAACATTTCATCCAGCGGCTCCAAAAATTGAATGGAGATGGTAAAAGTGGGCAGAGAGAGTAAAAAATGTTGTAACTGATGATCTATGTTTGGAGACCACATTATTAAAGAAACTTCATTGATTTTTTTTTCATGTGTGTAGTATTACTACCTTCAGCAGATAGCAGTACTAATAGTTCCTGAAGCTAAAGAAAAGTGCCTGGCACCCCAAAACAAAAGGCCAGAAGGAAGAGGGAGCAGCACATGCTGCAGGAAGAACCTGCCTTGGCATCCTTTTAGTAGCATCCAATACTGAAAATATAAGTGTAAAACTTCTGTCGCAGCAGTAGTGGTATGTTGTTACAGAAAGCTTTTTTGCAGTTAACTACAGTAATGTACTAGTTTTGGCTGTCCCCTGTGTTTCCCAGTCTTAGGGATTTCCTTTGCACAAGGTAGTTCAGTTTTGATATTGTTGTTTGAACTCAGTACATCTTAGGTATGAATAAGCTCTCTACAAAGTGCAGAGCCCCTCGAGTGGCCCCTGAGCACCCTGCTTTTCTTGCTGCTGATCTGACAAGGCTGAAGAGAGGCACCGTTAGCAGGCAGTATACGCTGCTGTACTGAGCACAGGGTATGTCTTAAGGCAGTGAGTATTTGAGTTTGAGAGAGGGCAGTCATGGGAAGGTTTCCTCTTGCACTCAGCCTTCCTCTGCTGTTGTGCCCAGTCATAAAAATTGCAGACATGGGCGAACGTGGCATATGTTTTTTACATGATGTAGAAACGTCATTGTAAGTTAATCACCTGATTCTGACACTTGTACTGCCTCTCTGCTGCTTTGAAAATGGCTATGAAATTGTGCCCTTTTTTCTTAGCAAACGGGACTTAGACCAACTGTCTTTGTACCTCAGTGTGAGGCCAGGCTGCTTTAGCATCTGAAGATCTAGCATCCAAAAAACTAGAACGGAAATATGTGATGTAAACGCCTCTGTGCGTGTATGAGCATGCGGGTGTTGCTCTGAAAATTCTGTCAACCCCTGTAGGAAACTGGTTTCTAAAAATAGTGAAAAGAATAAAAGCTGAATCCTAGATTAATTGCTTACTACTTTAAAACTGTGATATCCTAGAAACTTACTTCATTGAATACACTTTTAGTGTCTAAGCTAGTTACTATCATTTTGGGTAAGGCTGCAGGCTAAGCTGCCATTTTTTCCAGTTCACTGTTTTAATGATTTCTTTCAGTCTTGACATTCTTTGGCCCTTTGAGTTACATATGTATTACTAAAACATAAAGTGTGTAGCATAGCATGGTGCCTGTGTGTTCCTGAAAGTAAAACTCTTAAATACTTAAAAGCAGTCATTTCCATACCATAAACAGTGGTAAACTACTTTAATCTCTTAACTGTCTTTGGAAGGACAATGTTTAATTTAAATTCTGTTGAATTGTTTTGTAACCAGGTAGATAAAATATATTCTAAAATAAAATAAACATTAGATTTCTTTCATTTTTAATGGGTTTCTAATTTTGTATGAATCATTTTAGTATGAATAGGGGCTTTCAGCACTTCTAAATTACTGTAAGAAAAGGGATTAGCTTCTTAGTTAAATGATGCAAGGATTTGAAATCTGATTGCATTTTTCCTTTCCTCTACAGTCTTCCTCTCACTAAAGGAAGAAAAAAAAAAAAAAGAAAGAAAAGAACTCCTGTTCTTTCAATGTCTTGGCAATAGGTTGTATTTTCTAGACTCCGTATCAGTTTTGTTGCTCTACGTTGAACTGTAGCAGCTGGTTATCTGCCTGCCCGTGCTGTGCCTAAAATGGATACACTATTCCAGCTCAGGCCTTGCTAGGAAAAACCAAGATATGAAGTTACCTTCAGCGGAATTTCATCTAATCATTTAAAACGGCCAATTTACCCAACTCTCTGTCTCTGAGGCAGCCCAAGTTTTGCGTAGCTAGCGCTGCGCCTGTTACCTGTCTGGTTTGTAACAGAGACTCTTAGGTGAGGAGTAAAGAAGAAAACACTTCAGCTGTCTTGACATCTTTGATAACTCTCCCTCTCCTCCAAATGGCAGATCAAATCTTTTCATCATTTTCTTCTTCCTACCAATGTGTGCATATGTGTATATTTATGAAGAATAAAAACCAGTCTCTTCTTGTTCCTTATGTTGCTTAATTGCATTGCATTGTGCGTTGCCTTTCTGACTTTACTAGATTTACCCTATAGCTTTGTGCTCATATCTATTCAACCTGGGTAATTTGACCTAGTTTTCACTTTCGGAGTTCTTCCTCCTTAAACTCTGGGTCACCAAAGAGTTTGTGATTTAGCTAAATGCATGTCATTTTCTAGCCTTCTTTCTATCCTGCATTGCATGGCATAGCCTTCATTTAATATACCTCTCTAAAGAGCTGGCCAGTGTATCTGAATTCCTATTTTTTTCCTTTTTTTTTTCCTTATGTAGAATTTCTATGAATTTATTGAAGTTTACTGTGTTGAAATCACAGTGGTTTTGTTATCTTTTTTTTCCTCCTTTGTTTCGTAAGGTTCACAATCTGTATCATGCAAAGATCACTCTCATTTAGAACTGCTTTTCGCCTTTTTGGCAGTTGATTTCTACCTGTGGCTTAGAATTCAGTCCAGTTACCCATCTATTTGTTTTTCCTACTTCTTTCTTTAAAACAAAATACAAACAAATCAAAGAGAAGATAAAAACCCTTTTGCCAGAACATCCCAAGGACCTCCTGAAGATCCTGTGCCCAGCTAGTTTCCTTTTTCAGCATGTCAGGAGTATTGCACTCTTACCACCTCTTACCACTCACTTCTGAGCTTTGGTTGATTCTTCCAGGCTTTTTGCTGTTGTTATTTCAGTGTCATTTCTCTGGTGAACAGGCCTGGTGATCTTCAGTGGCTGCTGAACTTCACATGTCTGTTCTCTGAATGTCTTTCATTCTGAGTTTCAGCCTCCTCCTACTTTCCAGATCTCAGAGTAAGTACAAATAACCTCTATTTACAGGACACCACTCTTGTTCTCATCTGGTGTATTCATTTGGAGCAAATGGTACGTTTCCTTATGACCATTACAGTCATGTGATTTAATTCATCAAATCTTTTTTGTGTCAATAAATTTATAGTTTTGATCAGGTGTGAGGACTCTTGCTTGTTCCTTACATTACCACTTTTAGAAAATAGCCCACTACTGTGGTAGGAGGTTGACTTCCCTTTGCCATCAAGGGACTTTGCTATGCGTGAGCTCATTTACAGTGCCATTATTGGCACATCCTTGTGGATTTAGTCATCAGTTCAAGCATCAAACTCCTCAGCAGGCGAACAAACCCCTCTCCAGAGATGCTGTTCCCCTTCCTTGTGGCAGAGCTGCCGTTTTGGCAGCCTTTATCCTCAAAACATCCCTGTACCCAGAGAAAGGCAACCTGCTCTGCTGCTCTTCAGCCATCTCAGGAGGTGCCTTTGCCTCTCCGAGCTTCCCGTTGGAAGGAAACTCAAAGATGCCACAGCAATATAACCATTTCACATCTGCCGCTAGAGCTACATCCCAGGGCTGGAGATATGACCTTTGTCTAGCCACTGACTTCAAAACTCAAGGTTTTTCCTTAATGACACATCCTTCTATGCGTACTGATCCTTTGTTGGTTTTGCTGGTATTTCTTGTTTGAAATACTAGACCAAAGTTGTGTGCTTATAACAGCCTCATTGTGGAGGTGTCACCTAAACCTGCTTTAAAGATGTGTAGAGTTTCGTATTGACTTTAATTTTAGGCAATTCTAACTTCAAAACTGAAAGCCTTTTTTGTTTACTTTTTGTTGATTTTTCAGTGGTTTTGCTGCAGATTTGTAGTACCAAACATATTGAACACAGTTCTAGTAATGGGAATTTAAGATGGTTGACTTACAGTGTCACCTCTTTTCAATACAGAAGAGAAAAACCATGTTTCACAGTAAATGTCAAATGCCACTATTTATTAATGGGGTAGAGCGTAGAAATTCTTGACAACTAGGTTGGTAGGGACTATGATTATTGTGTACAGCAATCAATATTATATAGCGATTTTTGTTCTCTCTGCTTTATATGCTCTTTTTCTAGTTTTTGTTCTTTAGTTAACTAGAGCATCTTACAGAATCATGTAACCTCAAGAAACCATAAGCCATCAACTACATGAAGCTGTTCCCTGGTTGCAACAAATATCTTCAAGATTTTATATCTTCCAAATTAACAGGATAACATTAACAGTATTTTCTTATGATAGTTTTTAACTATCACGTGAATCACCAAGGGAAGATGTTGTCATAATCCCAGGCTATTTATATTGTCTCTTGTCCCTGACATTTTAATTCAGCACTGAATTTATACTTTGCATGCTTAAGTACTGGTAAGACATGAAAGTTGTAGGGTTAAATCTGTAGACAGTGCTTTAAAGCTCCTATGATAATTGTTCTTAGGTACGTATTCCTTTACTGTGGCTCTCGAGACAACTATTTAATAGACAACATTTGAATAATACAAATGTGCAGTTGGTAGAAATGGATTAGGGTTTCAGGGTGGTACCAATGGGTGATATTTAATATTGAATGACATGTATTAAGACAAATGCTTTTATATATAATTTATTTGGCATTGTAAATGCATTTATCTTGTGAGATACAGACCCCCTGTTGCCGCATGAAGTATTCTGGAAAGGTTTGGAGTAAATAAATAATAAAACCACTTTGATATACAATCTAACAATATTAAATATTAAGACTTTCACATGATTGATTTTAATACTTAATTAACTTATTTAAAGTCCAATGTAACTCAGTTTTTGTATTAAAGATTAGACAGACAGAAGTTAAAATGCAGGAAATGTTATTAAATGGGACAAAATTAATTGCATTGCATGATCATCAGGCTCCCAGGCTGTTAACCTGTCCATCAGTGGCATGTTCTTGTTTGTTTTGTTCTGGACCCCAGCTGATGGTAACATTAATGTGCTTTACCATGTCTGCCCATAGTTTTGCTTGCATCATTCCATTTTAATGATACATAATCTGATAAATTTTATAAAAGAAAACTGACTTGCTTTATGCTACCCAAAGTTTGTCAAATTGTGCACTTTTCTTCCGAGCTGGTGCGTGTTCTTCCTAAAGCACGTTTCTTGAATGGATGGTAGCAGTCATGATCATGGAGATGGCTCAGTAGCATCCCTGCTGGGTTAAGCCTAGTGAGGTTTAATCCCTTCCGCACATGATGCCCTCGAGCAGGCATAAATGGAGGTGGGGGCAGTAACGGGTTGGGACAGTCTATAAGAGACGGGATCAAGGGAAGGGGAGCAGAAAAACTTTGCAGAATGGAAGAGCTGATCCATTTTGCCTGAGTAAAAATCACTTTTATATTCTTGGCTATGGAAAAAGAAGGGTTGGAACAGATTTTTCAAAAAAAGACCTATTAATGACTGTCTTACTAATTAAGTAACTTGAAACATATCAAATGGTCCTGTTTTCTAGAAGTTCATGTTCAGCACTGTCCCTTCCCCAGCACCACATTCAAAAGGGTGACCTCATCTTTTTCTAATTCAGGAGTTTTCTAAAGCCTAGGAGATTCGACCAAAAAAAAAAAAGCCCAAATTTGGAATTGTTTCTGCATGCTCTGCAAGTCTATACTTCCTTTTTTTTTTTTTTTTAAACGCAATGCCGTACTCTCCTAATACTCCATAAGGATCTCCTTTAGAAGGTCTTTGCATTCAGGAGAATCCTCACTTCTCTGTACTTCTCTGTGCTAACATGCTTGATTACTTCATAAACTGCAAATGAGGGGCAGAACTGTGAACCCTCATAACATGATGCTGTCAAACTTAACAAAACATGCACAAGACCATTACCACATCAGACACTTGTTTTTAGTCAGGTCATTTTAATCAATTTGACTTCACAGGGCAGCCAATTTATCACTTAGCTAAACAAGTATTTCCTCTGCTTGTCATCAATTTAAGTAATTAAAATGGCAAACTTTGCTATATGACATGAAATAGAGGCCCAAAGATAATTTGGAGAAGGTGGATGATACAGTCGAAATAAATTGAATGAAAAGTATTATTTAAGTGTACTTATGTACACTTCTGGAGCTTTCGGAAATGTTGTATTCCAGTAGCTTTGCTGGACTGATATATCCTGACTGTCTTGATTATCTTAGAAATATTGTTCATTTTTTTTCTTAAAGGGGTTCTTTTTTATTTTTTCCAATTTCTTTAAGAATATATCTAACTACATTTGTTTTTTGCTTGTTTGGGGCATAAAGGGAGGTCAGAGAGGAAGAATAGGGCAAGTATTTAAGAGCATACTTTAAATATTCAAATTATCCTAAATTCTTGACAATATATCTTTCTACAGATTTATTTTCCATAAGAACGGTATCAAGTTGTGCAAGAAATTGGCCTGGATGAGTGTGTGTTGGAATTTGTGAAATTCTTCTATTCTGGTATAATGTACCTTCTCATGTGTACAATTCCTCTCATTTCATTTCACCACTGGGGAAGGGGAAGAGGAGAGAACGCTTCTGCCTTTATGGACATTGGAAAAGAGCAGAATTGCCTCCTTCTAACTATTCACTTACACTTTCTAAGTATCCTTTGTGATACTGATTATATTTGGTAGTATTACCAAATATATAAAACAATATAAATACAATATAAATACACTTCATGTTTTAAACATGACTTTTTTTATCCTTTATGCTCATATTTTGAATAAATTATTTTAAAAGGTCTATATTAACACTGATGATTAAGGGAAATGTTTTATATGTTATGTTTTTAAAGTGTTTTCAAATTAGAATCAGTTGGTAACATGCTTGAAATATATCTTATTCACTTTCGATACCTGCTGAAGTGCAGAGATAAGTAAATGAGTGTCCGATGACCCAAAGTATAGTACAACATTCATGTTCAGACTGTGCTTTTTTTATGAAATGCTGTTTTTAAATTTATCAGGATTTTTGAGGTTAAGGTAGTATTTTAGATTGCTCTTCCTGTGATGGCAAATGATTTTACTGCAGATAGAATGAAGATTGTATAGTATAGTATTTTTATTTTGAACTTTTCAGCTTCTGATTGAATGTTTATTAGAAACAGTTTCTATCACATGAGACTTTGCTTTTTGATACATTTTTTGTTATAATAATACTGTCTTTTGTTTGTGTAATACAGAGTTTTTCTATGTTTTCTCCAACTGCAGTCTTTGCTGGTGCTGGCTGGTGTTTCTGGCTAGTATGATACAATTGCACATAGTAAACAAAAATGAAATATGGCTACACTGAGACTGTTGTCACTGAGAGTCTGGTAAATGACTGCGTTTCTTTTTTTTTTTTTTTTTTAGTTTATTTATTTTTTGCACTCCAAACTTAAAGGTAGTAAGAATGGTAATGTGCTGAAGGCATGACAGTGTAAGGAAGACTATCACAGGACAAGAGGAATGCCATATGTTTGACCACTGAATATGGAAGGCAAAAAATGGCCAAACCCGTCAGAACACACGAACCACTTCAGGTCTAGAAGCATCAAACTTCAAGGCTAAATTCACACTGAGAACAAAAAATGCTTTCTGCAATTAAATAGGTGTCTTAATGAGGCCGTCGAAGAAACAGGTCCCCGCTGAGCAGAAAGAGGATGTTAGTTACGTGGATTTTTCATCATGGAAGGAGAGGTAGATGGTTTATCACTTAGGCAATATGGAGGAATTCAAGGGAAGAAAAGTACCACTTAGAAACCAGTATTTCCATATGGTTCCTTTAATATCCAATAGAGTTCTGCCTCTGAGTCTACAATCTGGACCTTTGATTGATACTTGATGGGGTCTACTGAGAACCTGGACTGAAAGGTCACAGGTAGGGAAATGATTTGACAGGAAACGGCATCGTTGTGGTGGCTGCTGCCGATGCGTTACCTACCGGTGCTGCACGGGTGGCTTCGCTGTGGCCTGGGGGTTGCTGCTCCGCTTTGTACGTGTGCTTCCCCAGGGGCAGTTGTCGCAGGTGCTAAAACGTACTGTGGTCTGGGACACGGCAGGGGAGGAACCAGGAAGTCTGGTGCTTTCGGGACAGGGGCGTTTCTTTAGGTGGTTTTGGTGACGTGGAAATAGTTGCCTCTGCTGTTGCTGACCTTGGGGAGGTGTTGCAGAGCTTCAGGGCCAGCGTGACTCCCACACAGGACTCCCTGTGTGTCAGGGAGTCCAGGAGCAAAGGGAGGGGATGGGCAAGACCCACAGCACGCAGGGCTCCAGGCAAGGTGCTTACAGGCCTGTCTTTGCCTTGGCCTTGCGGGTGGAATAATTGCTGTTTTCTTTCCCCTACACTGGATTAATGCTTCATATGCAGAATTATATATTTTTTTAATGTGTATTGAAGGCCAGTAGAGCTCTCCCAGTGCTAAGAGGGGTGCCTGGTCTTCAGTTTTCTCTGCCCTTCTCTTTTGAGAGGACAAGAAGAAAACTGAAGATAACAGAGCCACTTTTAGCTTTGCCTGAGATGTTACAATTTAACTAGATGGCTCGCATTGAGTCTTATGAGCTAGTAGTTGAATTTTCAGATGACTTTTGTAACACTTTTATTGTTTGTCTTGGAAAATGTTGTTAAATAACATCTTATTTAATATGAACAGTATATTAATAGGCCATTACAAATCAACCAGAAACTTGCAAAGAAGTAATCATTCTCAGAGTCAGGTCCCAAGACACTCCGTAGTTGCTTAATAGCTGTCTTTGCTGTTTGTCAGAAAAGCTGACAAGACCTTAAGTATAACATTATGAAGAAAACTGCCTGGACTAGGGGGTGATCAAACTAATAATTACTTTTTTAAATAACACTAATCAAATATATCAATAGACAAATACAAGTCAACAAGTAGATCAACTATGTGAGTGTCAAAAGTAGGTCTCTTCAGCTGTTTAAGACTACTCTTAACAGTGTCCAAAGTAAATGACGCCTCTTATGTGTTGTAAAGGCATGGCATTTGGATTTTTTTTTTTAAGGGAGGTGGATATGGGACATATCCATATAAAAAGAACAAACTTACTAGCATTGTTTTCAGATCATGCTATTGATGCATAGCTAACATAGGAGTCTGAAAGACACCATGTCTTAACTACGTCGGCTGCCAGAACCGCCAAGGTGATTTTGAACCTTCCTCTAAGTGTGAATGACACTCTGGGTTTTGACTTGTTCAGATCATGTAGCAATGTCTGAAGGTCCGTGACAGTAAAAAAGTTAAAACTCTGACACAGTTCCAAAGGAGCTTTTAAGTTTTGTGAAGGTGACATCAAACGGTCAGTTGCAAAGGCATATAGTAGAGAACCAGAACAGTAACTTAAAGTTCTAGCAGGAAGTAACTATAAACATCTCACTCGACATTTTTTCAATAAATTTATTGTTCATTTAGGTTTTTCATTCATTTGTTTAAAATATCAGGTAACCATAAAGAACTCTTTATGCTATGTAGCCATAAGAGTATGTAGGTAAAAACAGAAATGTTATTTGAGCGGCTAACAACTCTATAAATGTTTTTTCTCCGAGTTTCCATTCATGCATTTTGCATGATTAGGGTTGATAAATTACATAGGCAACATATGAAGTGCACTTGCATTCATAATACATCTGCTTTGAGTTAGCGTAGGGAGTCATTCAAGGCCATTCCGTGTTTTACTTGTGTACGTTTCATCTAAGGGCCATGGTTACATGATTATAATAATTCCACATGCAGAGGAACTGCCTGCACATCCAGAGCAGGCAGTCCTGCCTGGTCCTAGGAGCCTCAGGCACTTGATTCTAGCTAAAAAGCAGCCCACGAGAGAGGTGAGACCCCTTCAGCACCTCACAAGTGCTGGTAGAATACAAGTAAAGGGCCAGATCCTCAGGGAATACAGCTGAGACCCCATCCTTTCCAAAATCATCTGGGTGTGTTGGCTTGAAAGACATTCCTGATGGGCCCAACTAGCCCATCTTCTATGTCTTTTATATATATAGTATTCCTCTGCTTCACTGTCCTATTAAGTTACGGGAAATGCATAAGACTCAGGAAGTCTCAAGAGTCCTTATCCCCTTTATTTTATTGACAGGCAACTGATGGTAAAAAGCCTATGGTCAGTGCCATGCCCCTTAAGAATAAAAGCAATGCATGATCATTTTGAGTGCTTTCTAAACTGATAAAACATCAATCCTTGAAGTGTTGCTATCTACCTCTGTATGTTTGTCTTAATGATTTTACTTTTAAATAGATTCTTTTCTGGACTTAGAAAGTTAATACTTTTAAACTAAGCACTTGTAATAAATGATGCATAAAACTGTCACTGGTCACACCAAACCCATTTTGTTGGCATAGTTATTTTATGTTGCAAGTTACCTATATCTCTTTCAAGCAGTTAATAAATTATGTTATGGCCAAAATGCAGTCTTGACAAATACACCCTTGTACAATATTAATGAACTGAAAAGGTCATTTTTCTTTCATACTGCTGTGAGTAACACCCTCTGTTTTTCACCCATCTGCTGGCATGCAGTTACTTATTGCAGCAAACTATCCTTCAAGATTCCTCACATGTACTTCAAACAGAGTTCTTGTTCACTCGTGAGATCCTGCTTTGAATCCTGTAGTGATAGTCCCGTATCACCCAGCTGCTGGGATTTCATCCCCTTTCTTCCATATTGCCCTTCCTTTTTGGAAAATCTTGGTCACCAGCCAGCTCATTCTTTTTGTTCAAATGCTTCCTTAACTTTCCCTCTCTAGAAGGTTAATGTAAATCTTGATAAAACCTAAATTATTAATCATGCCAGTCAATACTGTCTCATTCTTTCTTTTTTGTATATGTTTGTATCCCTGTGCCTGTAGTCTCACTCTTAGCTTGTGGTGTTTTAAGGAAGTTGTCCTAGCGTGAAAGGGCCTCTGACCAGAGTGGTGATGATGGCAAGTCTCAGCTCAGCCTTACTCCATCATCTTCATCATCCCCAAAGACCCCTGGGGTCAGATTAAAATGACAGATGCCCCTGCCCCAACTCACGGTCCCCTAAAACCACTCTTACATTTTTAGTTGCAGTGTGATCATTGGAGATATTCCAACAGTTCTTTAGGTTCGAGTGTCGAAACATTTGAATAGAAACACCGTTATACTGCTATTAGACATCTAATGTGATGCTATGCCTCAAAATGAGTGAAAAGTTTTAAGCATTTTTCGCTCTTGACTCATGTGAATGAAAAGCAGCTAAAGGAACACTAAAGTGTTTTTTTTTTTTTTCCTTTTGTTTCTTTTTCTCCCCAGACAGATCCTCTTCAGTGGAACTTAAAACTGCCAATATGTATCATTCAGTGTCTGAAACCAGTCACCCCTTGCAAACAGAGGAACAAGAAATGGGCATTGATCCTTTACAGAGTTATTTGAACAAGCCAGGGCAAGGTGAGTTTTGTATTTCTATCCGTTGCACTTAGAAGCCTTGATAACTGTACCTGTCATTATTTACTTAATTCTCTCAATGAAGTTGAGCAGAGCGACTTCGAGAACATTCACAGAGCGTGTGTAGAGCAGTCTGCCGCTAATGAAAGCCATGAAAAGTCAACTTTCAATTACAGAAAGAAATGTTAACCAAATGTTTAATGCCCGGCCATTCTTCTTTACTTGTAAACCAAAGACTGACTTAAGAATATTTAAATACATTGTGGCTTTGTGTTGTTTTCTCAAATATGGACTCTTTTATACTGCTTTGGTTATAGGGGTGTTTTCTGTTTTGCTTTTGCTCTTCTATGATGAAGTTCAGTGTGTTACTTTGGATCAGAGTATGCAAATAAAAAGGTGGATTTGTTGATTTTCCTTTTTTTATTATTTGAAATGGTTCCTTTATTCTTGTTTTTAAAAATAGTGGAAGATGAGGTAGAATTGACAGGTTCAAAACGTAAAAAATATCTTGTAATCCAAGTAAATTAATTAAATACAGTATTCAGGAGACTCTAATGAACAGCAAGGACAAGCTGCTTGCATAATGCAATACTTACCTCTGTTCCTTGTCTTTTCTACTTATTTGCTAGTAGTGACAATGTTGTTAGTTAGAATAAAGTGATAAACTTAACAAGAAGCTTGAAACCTCATCCTTGTCATGAAAACATTCCTCAAGTACTCAGTTATACACAGTGGCACCTTAACTACCTGTAATTTTCCAGTCATTGAACACATGTACCAGGAGGGCAAAATAAAAAATTTATTTTAAATTACAGAGTTGAAACAAACTTTGTCACATTTCCTAAATCCCTCATCCAGATGACCCTATGTGGGTGTATCTGTCTATAAATCTTCTGTCTACTAGTGCTTATTAAAAAAGCTATGTCAAGTTTTGCTTAGTCAGGTTTATTACTTCAGTTTGTAAGAAGCTGATATTTTGCTTTAAAACACATCAGTACAGCTTCATCGCCCCTTTGAGTTAATATATTTTTTTTCAATTTTACTTCATTGCTTTATAAAGCTTTTTCGGTGTTAGAAAATGACAATGAAAATCTTGAGAGGACCATTTTTAAACCTGAAAATTAAAAACAATAGCTTTTCCAGGTCAGCCTTCCTCCTCTATTGCACTTGACATCTTAACGATATCGAGCCGTTTTAGTTTGATAAACTAAACACATTCTTGTACATAATTTTAGAAATTTAAGAATACTATTTTATGTTATTAGAAGAGAATAACTGTTTTGCAGAAGAAAGATGGCTTCTATTTTACACCAATCAGGAAAAAGACAAGTGTTTTCTTCGTTTTATTTTTCTTTAAAGAAGAAATATTGGTATTTCTCTCTTCTCTGTTTCAAGGCAAATCAAGATTTTTACCCTGTTACAAAAACACTGTAAATTAATTTTAGCCTTTATTGTGTGCAGAAGCGATTAGTTACCTTCACTGAAAAGGTTTCTCATTTTTATCCGAACCTTAACATTTCTATGACATACAAAGTTATTAGTATTGAATTGATGTTTAAAAGTGCCATTAATTCATTTACCCCAAATGTTCATTAACAATGTAAATGTATGCTGATGTTCTATGAGACAAGGAAGTGACTAATGACTCTTCGCACTAACAACACTTAAAATGAATAGAAACTTTAGATAGCTAATCTTGAAGTAATCAAGACCCTCATTCAGCTTGGCATCTCTGTATGCTCTAAAACAGCTGTCAACTGTTAAAAATATATACACAACACACACATACGCACATGCGAAGATAAAGATATGTAAATACATGGTTCCCCAAGTCATAAAGGTTACCAACTATGGTACATTTTTTATGTTCTATCTATGTAAATATTTTATATAAAGCATCCATTTCATCTTCATAGCTTTTTTACTGTGCAACACTTACTGCATTTTAATCTGCAACTTTGTAAATCCCAAATAAGTCTTTGAAGTTTTCATATGTCATTTTAGATAAACGGTATGCTTTAGATGGAGTTGGGTCTTTGGCCATCCAAGTATACAATTATTCCTGCCCATGCTGCCTGCAGAATTAGGAAGCCAGCACCATTTTCTAAATGGGGTGTCTGACTGTTGAAACAAACCATAGATGAGGTGAAGAACTGTCTTAATTCATACTGTGATAGATATGGATGTATAGCCCTGCTTTCATATGCCTGTCTAGTTTTTACCAGTATATGCACACCATGCCTTGGTGAAATCAAATGAAATTGCATGAATCCCTGCGGCATTAAAGAGAAATACTGTTTTTCTCTTAAAAATATCAGAGGATATGGTTATGGTTAGCAGGAGGAAGACAGATATGTTTCCTAAATATGGAGAAGATCTCACAGAGCAGAAGTCACTTGAATTTAGAGAAGGCTTAATGAGATCCAGTGGCTGAAAGCTGCATGTAAATAAATGCATAAATATTTTAGTGAGGATAATTTGATTGTTGGGACAGCTAAGCCAAAAAGCTTTGTGGAATAGATGTTCCTGAACTTCGTCATCCTCTCTAAAATATTTTCGAGACTGAACATTTTTCAACACACCCTCAAGATTCAGGCTGGATAAAGGCTCTACTTAGTGAAAATTTGTAGCCATTACCATAGAAGAAGCATCTTGTACTGCCTTCAAGACGTCTGTGTCATGTATCATAGAAATTTGCAAGAGAGATGCAGTCCATAAGCCAGAAATATTTTGTACAATATTGAGGATTATCAGGACGTATGAATTATTCTTTTAGGCTGTGCTAAATGTTTAAAGTATTTTCTTAGAGACTAAATGACAGAAATGTTCACTGAGATAAGGTAGGAAAATAAAGCACATCACTGGTAAGTATGAAAAAATAAATCTTTAATCATAAGCATAAATTTGTGAACCTACATGAAATATTGTATTTTGAGTGTGCGTAACTGATACTAAAACTTAGTGTTTTAGATGATGGAGAACCAGGACATGTTATGTCCAGTTCAGATTTTGAAATTGTCTCAGTAGACATTCTTATAAAAGGAAGGAAAATTGGGAAAACACAGGTTTCTGTTAAATGTGCATATAGTTGGATGGCAAACTGTATGCATGGATTATGTTTTATGTATTTGCTGTCAGATTTGGAAGTCTGTATTAGATGAGACTCCAGAAAGGTGTTTCTTGAGTCTAGTTAGTCAACTGCTTTTCTTAAAATCACAAGGGAGATATGGAAAGACTACATAATTTATGTGGGACAAGGCTATGAGTATAATTGAGAGGAGATCTGATCAATATGCATGAATACCTGAGGGGAAAAGTGGGGAGGATGGGGCCAAACTCTACACGGTGGTGGCCAGTGATAGGACAAGGAGTAATGGGTGCAAATTGAAACAGAGGAGGTTCCATCTCCATGTGAGGAAGAACTTCTTTACTGTGACAGAGCACTGAACAGGGTGCCCAGAGAAGTTGTGGAATCTCCTTCTCTGGAGATCTTCCAAACCCACCTGGATGCCACCCTGTGCCCTGTGCTCTGGGTGTCCCTGCTGGAGCAGGGGGGTTGGACTAGCTGATCTCTAGAGGTCCCTTCCAACCTCAACCATGCTGTGATTCTGTGTGATTCTGTGAAGGGTAAACAGAAAATTCAAAATGTTTTTGAGTTTTGGGAGAAGTAGCCTGAGAAGAAAGATTTCATTCTTCTAATTAAATGTTTTTTTAGATTTAGAACTTTCTGATCTAATTGTATTTTAATTTGCATACCTTTATATAGGCATGCATTGTTATGATTTCTTTTGAGTATAATAATGTGGGGTTTTCTTTCTACTTTCTCTGTTCTGTAAGTCTTCATGACCCTATTCATTTTATTCCAACAGTGTTTTTCCTCTCAGATAGGGGTCTTTATCGGGGAAATTGATTTTACCCTTTTATCTCCAGTGGACTCTCTATAAATATTTCAGAAACATTGCTCTTCTACTTTCTCACTTTGTGCTATATCTGACTACATTGTTCATTTCCAGTCTTGAGATTTCTGCTACATTGGAACAGTATAACCCTTTTAGAGCAACAGTAAATTTTCACTCCACAGTTACAGCATTTGGCACACTGTGACATAAGTTTTGAAGAACACAGTAGGCAATATTCCTGTTCCACCGATGTAATGAGGAAGTTGATCCTCTAAGGACAGACTGGAACAATGCATTTAATACTCTTCAATTTAATTTGCTCAATATCACAATTAATACAATTAAGGTCACTTGAAATGAAACTATTAACGAATTGGGTAATTTACTTTAACAATGTCAGTGTGTTCTCACAATTACATTTGCTTTAATTAGTGTACAAGCTATTATTTAATAGCATACTTCACATAGAAAAATGTAATGTGTTCTTTGTTCTTAACAGAAGAAAAGGGGAAACCTTTAATGAGTTGTGAATGCTTTGGAGTTTGGGAGAAATTGTTTCTTGTTTTAAGGCTACTGCTTTGAGAAAAAGAGAAGGGTGACACAGCTGGAAGGACAAAGATAACTATTGCAGAGCATGACAGAAATGAATACAGTTGAAATCAGCTGCCCACCTCATCTTATCTCTGTATCCCTCCTCATTCTCAAGGCTGCCATGAAAATATATGTGAGGTGGTAAGAGGCCAGTTTTCATACTATCTTTTTACTTATTCCGCTTGCTTTCATTGCACCTGTTGGGAGAATACTGCCATTCTTGTATTAACCTCGTGGACCCTGATCAGTGCAAAGTACTGTTGTAAAGAATTATGCCTTATGTGTAGTTTGAAGTACCCGATCGATATCATGCTTATACAGAAAATATGTAGAAATAAGCAGGGAGCAAAATAATAAAATAAAGTAAGAGCTTTTCTTGTGTGCACCTAGCTGAGTACACTCTCTTAAGTAAGTTCCCCACTTTCAAGGTGTAAATCCCACGGGAGTGTTTTGCTCTTGGTTATACCCTTTTACATTCATTCAGGGGTCAAGCTCATTTCTGCTGTCAGAAAATTATAACATAATTGGCTCCTAATCAGCCAGGAAGCTATTCTGTGTTACAGGGATTTCTTTTCCTCCTCACAAACCCTTTCAGTCAGGGAGACCATGCTAGTGCGGATTGCACCTGCATAGCATTGCCTTTACCTCTGTCTGTTTGGAGAGATTGCCTCTGTGATTTCAGACAGAGGAACCAGCTATAGAGATTGAGACCATTTTGTCTGAAAAAAATATGTTCTTAGGTAAAAGCAATCAAAAGAGCAAATAGAGCCTTTCAGATGAAATAGGAAGCAAACAGGTCTGAATTTTTGAAGCCTTATTTCATAAAAAAGTATTTTTCTGTAGCTCCATCTTCTTCACTGTTAACTTTTTACCCTTCACGTGGAGGGTTTCATTGCAGTCGAGGAGCCCGGTTGTTCCTAGCGGTGCTCCCTGTGGAACGGCTGTACCTCTGCTCCCGCCAGCCCTTCCGTGAAAGGCCGGCTGTACCAGCCAGAGGTACCCTAAAGAGAGGAGAGCTGTGCTCCAGCTGCCGCGCATTGTATTGGATGAATAAAAGCACGAATAGCTTTTACATCTTCAAACACCATGCGCTAACATAGCAAGCATTTTAATATTCATTTATTAATAATAGCTACTGCTTAGTTTGCTTTTAATCGAACAGCAGCAGAATGGTAGTGACAAAGGCTGTGGGAGCAGCGCTGTGTGCTGTGAGCTAACTCAGCCTGTCACCAGCTCCTTCCGCAGGACTCCTCTGGTTTCTGTGAGGAAACCTGTGTTAGGAGTGTTGTTACTGAGTGATCAGGTGACTGAGGAAGCATGCGTGTCGAAAAGTACGTGTATTTAATAGAAAATCAGCTGAAAAGAGCTGGAACTAGACATGTTTCTCCTCAGGAAGTGGCTGAACAGGGCACATTAGCCCGGCGTGATGCAGCTTGTAGCTCCTCAGCTGGACCTGGCTCATGGCTGCTCAGCTCAGGCACAGCCTGTGCCAGCACGACAGGCTGTCTGCTCCCTGAGGGAAGGTTGTGGACCCTTTACCTTGCTGCAAATTCATATTTCAGAACTGCAGCAGGACTTTAAATGCTTTCAGCTGTGGCATCATATGTGAGGAAGAGTCTGGTGCATCTCCAGATTTCAGAGGTTTGGTTTTATTTATTTTTCCAGCTTGGAATTGGTAGTTCCAGTGTTTGTGGTGGCTTTAAATGAACTGCACATTACATTGATTCCTGTTCGGAGGTTTTAATGTAGCATGAGTTATTGGCACAAGCATCATGCAGGGAAATGGCATTCACAGGATGGCCAGGCAGATATTAGAGAAAAACTTCTGGTCAGCAACATCTGTTGACCCAGAAGAACTCTAACACAGAATCACAGAATGGTTCAGGTTGGAAGGGGCCTGTAGAGGTCATCTAGTCCAACCCCCCTGCTCAGGCAGGGACACCTACATCACAGGGTCGCACACGGCGGCATCCAGGCAGGTTTTGAAGATCTCCAGAGAAGGAGACTCCACGACCTCTCTGGGCCGCCTGTTCCAGGGCTCTGTCACCATAACAGGAAAGATGTTCTCTCTCATACAGAGATGAAACTTCCTGTATTTCAATATGTACCCATCACTAACTGCGTGTGAAAATAAGTCCTCCTCACTACTGGTGATGGTACCCGCCACCATTAATACGTGTCGACTAGGAGTTTCCTGTTCTTTCCAGGTACAACTCTGCCTGCACACTAATAATTTGGAGGGTATTCCAAGTACTGACACAAATTGCTATCAGTCCCATCACTCTTTGCATAACTCCTCGTTGACCCTACTTTGGGAACTGCTGATTTCAGTGTGTCTGTTGGTTTTTTTGCTCGCATTTCCCTAATCTAGGCTAAGGCTCAACTGCTTGGCTCTCATCTTGATTTGTATTATACTGAAGTGGTATAAAAGCAGATGATGCAGGTTGAATGAAAAAAAATCTTTCGTTTTTGTTTTTTTTTTTGTACTAAATTTTATGTGTTTAGAGGCACTTAAAATACCAAGCAAAAATTTCAATTTTAAATATAGGTAGACTTTCAAACAAGAAAATTGAAACAGAAAAAAATTATTATGACCTTTGTAAGACTGTGTTAAGACTTCCTCATTATTAATAGTCATATAGAAGCTGTAGATGAGAATGAAATAACTGTCTGAATATTCTGCTGCCACTTGATAACAATATAATAAAAAGATTAGTACATGCTAGCTGTTTCCATACAAATTAAAGCAATCATCAAAAGTATATCAATATATCCCACATATGGAAAAGGCAGGTTCTGCTGTTAGTAAAAAAAAAAAAAAAAAAGGCATTTTGCTTATGTACCCATAATAAAAGACTAATAAAACAGAATTTTGAGGCCAGTGGTTTTCATGCAGAGTAATAATTAACTGTTTGAATCCACTTGTATCCTTGTATACTGAAGATTGCAACTTAGAAAAGCCATCTGAAAATTGCATGTACTTAGTTAGAGACCCCAGTATCTGAGATTCAGTGACTGTTTAGACATTTTGGGAGTAGCAGTTAACTACCGCCATTTTGATTCTGTTGGAATTGTTTGCTAAATATGTGTGGACCTTTATCAAGATCTGTAATTCCCTGTTTTAGAAACCGAAGACTGAAGAGTTCAGCCTACTTTAACTGAAGTGCTAAGTAATACTGCAAGACTTCTCTTTTAGGCTTCTGTTTAACATATTACCTTATGGTTTAACCTTATTCCTTAGCCGCCTTAGATGGGTCTGTCCTTGTGTCCTGCGTAAGCGCAAAGCTAGGAAGAGGTGTAGAGGGGAGAGAAAGGCAGGACTGTCATACTTGCTCCAAGTGGGAGGAAATTGTCCCATAAGATGTGTATTACTTATTGACAATCTGGCCTTTTAACAAAGAAAAATAGGCCTATGCTTAGGTTGCCACTGCTACAAACAAAACAGCTGATACTTTAATGAACAACATACTGAGGGCTATCCAGGACATAAGGCAGATTAAGCAGGTTACAAACTGCATATCTTCTGTCTCGGTATAGGAGATCTCCCCAGCTCCCACAATTAGCTCCACTGATCAGGCAAGCAGACAGACAGAAACAGAAGGAGGCTATTTGTATCAATTTGAGGAACAGAACTAGTAATGAAGTAAAATATCCATACCAGGTAGTTTCACCTCCACTTTGGAACAGATATTTCTAACCGCTGGTTCCAGCCTCACGGTAACAAATAAGTAAATATGTGCTGCTTAACAAAAGCTTATTTTACATTGCTTACAAATTGAGAGCAGAAGAATAATACACTTCTAACCTAGAGGGTTTTTTAAAAAAGGAGAAAACATTTTCTGGACATATAAACAAATATGAATCTTGGTAACCTGACAGCTTTGTTTAAACATCGAATTTGAGTTTCCTTTCATGAAAATCTTTTCAAAGTACAGCAATTCAGCTGTGAAAACCTGAATACATTAATGATGACAAAGAACCTCTGCAATGAGCCAACATTTGTTTTTGTTCTTTTACAACATTTCCTGATGAATTGCACATACAAAAGTGTTGCAGGTTATTTTAATTTTCCTTTCTTACTTTGATAATAAATGTCTCCACTGTTTACCTTTTCAGTTAAGGTACCTTATTATTACTAATCAGCTTTAATTATTTATAACAAAATGACTGTGAAAGATTTTTCTTTGATGTAGAAAAAGTCAAGGACCTGATCCTGATCCTATTAAAATTAATGGCAAAGTTCCAATTGACTGTAAAGGTAACAAGCTTGAGTGCACTTATTGTCTAAGTGAAGCAATAATTTAGGCCAAGATATTGAATTACGATTAGTACTTGGAGTGCCTCAGTTTTGGGGTGCACAAGCATTTGATCTCAAGCTTTGGCCTTTCATAAGCCAAGTGCGTATAACTGACTTTTGGAAAGCTGGCATTCCTTTTACCCATAAATAGTGCAATAGATAAGTAAGGACAAGAACCTCTGTACCTCTGGAAAAGTTAAGAATTAAAATGGGGGAGAAGAAATCTCTAACCTTCCTGCTTCTGCCTTTCTCCTTTTTCTTAAACAAAACAGCAAACCCACCCAAACCTAAATGATACAGGAGAAGGGGCAGGATGTTTTACATGCATGTGTGTAGGCTTTTGTTTAAATCTAGCTTTGCGTAAATGAACTATTGCTGGGTTTCCTTTCTAAACATTTGAAGCTTAAGATTTATATGTATGTATATAAACGTACACGTTTTTTATATTAAAAGCTTGAACATTCAGTCAGTCTAGAGTATCTTTTAGTTATTCGTAAGTATTCCTGGTTAGCTTTTTCATTATGTTAAATCTATTTAAATTACTGCATCATTCATCATGTGACTACAACGCTTCAACTGCAGTACAGTATGAAAGGATATAGCAGGTTAGATATATTTTTACTATTTATTTGTTGCAATCACACAAGCTTGTGATGCAGTTTGTGCTCCAAGCTTGAACTCTTTATTAAGGGAAATCAAACTTTAAATGCTGAGGAACTGAAGTACATGAGCAAGTCTTGGGATGCTTGGTTTGCATCTGCATGCTTAGTTCATTCTGCTAGAAGGCATGATATACCAAACCAAATTCATTAATTCTCAGAACCACCACAGGAAGAACAGCAAAAACTCTGTGTTCTTATACAAATAGTAATTTGAAACTAAGGAAATGGTATGCCAAATTTTTATACAAAAAGTCTGTAGCTGGGCCAGCAACTGAACCCAAAACACTACCTCAGATACAGATAATAAACCATTCTCCTCCTTGTCTCTTTGGTCCAAATTTTTTGAGGTGACTACATAACTCAAAAAAAGAAACAAGCAAAAACTTTCTGGTACTTGTCAGAACACGCATGCAACTCTTTTTGTGTTTGCATGCAAACTTACAAAAAATACGTATTTGTCAGTCTCAAAACTAATCAACTAAAGGCATGTGAGAATTGCTGTAAAAGAATCATTTTATTTGAGTATAGATAAGAGTAAACTTATATATCCTTAAGCATTTTCTGTACCATTAAATGAAAAGGTTATATTTATCTGGGATTTGATTAGCAGGTGAGGGAATTAAAAGTTGTGTGCGTTTTTTTTGATTGTTTCTGACAGACGTCACACAAACGGACTTTTGCTCTATTGCAGTATCTTTACATATTTGATGTCTAAATATATAAAGATTTTTTAATATATATATTCCACTCAAGCTATGAGCAGCAAAAAAAAACAACTTCTAGTAATTTATTTTAGGCAAGGTATGAGTAGGAAGAAATATGGTACTGTCCTACAAGTTATTCCTACATATACCAGCTTCAAAGACACAAAAATTTTTGTATACATTCAAAGAATACCCTGAGACCTTTCATTATAAGGAATTCAAACAGAAACATTTTTTTTTAATTTGCATTAGGCATCCATCTCCAGCTGACTATAGATAGTGTTAAATATCCTACACTTCTCATAGCATACCAAGTACAGTGCATTTTTTAGATTAATTTCAATTATAACTTAGTTTTCTGAAAACTAATGAGGTTATTGAGAAATGTAGTATTTTGGAAGCTGCAAAACAGAAAATATTTTAAATTTATATATTTACCATATGGGTAATCAATGTTTCAAATTTTAAAAATGTTTTAAAATATATCTTATACTGTGAAAAACAGCAGGTCAGTAGAGATTATGGTTGTTACTACGAACCCTTGATTGAGCCACAATTTGAAGAGAAAAAAAATACCAAGTTTTTTGTTTTGTTTTTGTTCAATTATTTTGTATCTCAGAATTACCAGTTTTTGTCCATGGAAGTGTCCAAATACTAGGACCTCTTAAAAGAATTTCAAAGTAAGCACTGGATATTGCATTTAAAATTTCCTTATGTCCTTACTTACTGATGAGTATTTACTGGGTTGACTTATTCATCAATGCAACTTGCAAATCAATTAATACAATAGTTTTCTCATGTTAATGTTGTAAATGTAACACCTATATCTTCGGTATTTCATGTATGTGGATAGAAAGTTTAAAAATCAAAGCCAGTGTATGCAAACTGTAATAGCCACTTTTAGAAATATTGTTTTAATATTTTTTTTTTCCTTTAAGTATGTAGAAACAGCTGGCAGTTAACTGTTTCTGCTTGGACACTATTGTGATACTACAGAAACTGTGGCAGGGGCAGACTGCAGTCATGGTTTTGGACAAATCCCATTCAGTTCAGTGCAACTGGGGCCATCTATCCAAAATAATAGCAAAAACCCTGCGTGACAAATTTCTCCACTAAAATTTTGCTATCTCATTACAAATTATTCTTGGTCTTCTTGGAAGCTAAAAGGCACAAACTTCATCCAGATACAGCTTTTATGGTGGTGATAATTCTTTTCGTCTGAGAAATTGGATTTGTGATGGAATCGGTGATTTAACCTTAGAAAAAACAACTGTGGAGTGTTTCTGTGCTAAGTGCAATTGCAGGGCTCACATGTAATGCACGCAGAAGCATGTTTTTGATAAAGTGAAAATATTTGAGATTGAGAATGCAGGGGTGCGTTCCCCATATGTTTGTCATAATGTTTGAAGATATCATCACTGTTTTTGTTTACTTTTCATTTCAAATATTTAAAGGATGGTGGGATGGAACATAAATCTGTCCATTAGTGGGGATTTCTACTTTGCACTCGGATGAATTCTCATCAAATTTGATTTGCTGACTGGTGGCCAGAACAGATGTTATCTTAATGGAAGAGGGAAGCATGTTGAGCCACAGGGCCACCTCCAAACTTCTGCGACCTGCTATTTGTTCGTTCTTTAGTAAAGTATAAAGGAAAATACCACTTTGCAAATGAATACCCAGCTCGGGTCTGAGTTATCACAGCTAGGTGACTGCAACATTATCGGCTACATTAAGATTGAGATTTTATTGCCTGAAGAAATGTAGCATTAATTGCTGCTGTTCTAAAAAGAATGCACTGGCAGATTAGTTCCACTCTTGTGTTTATTTGAACTCCAAGAAAAGAAAAGGTTTAAGTCAGAGCTTATACTATGGAAGGATTTTGCTCTGGTCTGGAGTTCTTGTGATTACAGGCAATGAAAATTTCCATTATAGATGTTATGGAATTTAAATGGTGCCACACTGTGTTTTGTGTAACTTTTGTTCAAATGGAGGTTTTGTTTGTTTGTTTTAAATAAGCAGTTGCCTTGTAACATCATTTTATCAGAAGTAAATTTCTGATTTGAAAAAATACTCTATAATGTTCTGTGGTTCTTTCAGAAAAAAATAGCACTTAAAGGCCAAAAGAGCCATAAAATATATTTATTTCTCATCCATTTAATTTTTCAAAGGATTTTTTTTTTCTTGTAAAAACATCCTTAAATGAAAACCACAGATTTAATTCCGGACATGAAAAATCTGCTCAAAATTTGACATCTTGAATGATCTTTAAGAATGAGTCCTCTTCAAATTGCAAGTTTAGAAAGATACTTACAGGCTTTCTGCCATTTCAAAAACATTTACTCTTAAAACTGTCAGTTTCTATTGGAGTTTGCTGTGGCAAAAGGACCACCCTGCATTTCATTTCTGGCATTTGTATTACCTGGATAAAGATAGCTTTCTTATTCAGTTGGATCTCAAAATCACAAAAACATAGGAAATAGTAATGAAGAGAAATACTAAAAGAAGTAAATGGATTTTTCTTTTCTTTTCTTTTTTCTTTTCTTTTCTTTTCTTTTCTTTTCTTTTCTTTTCTTTTCTTTTCTTTTCTTTTCTTTCTCTCTCTCTCTCTCTTTTTTTTTTCTTTTTTCCTTTTCTTTGGCATATTAATCTGTTACTGCCTAAAGCTACAGCTGAGAGCAGAGACTTTGAAACTTTAGAACAGATAGTCAGCAAAGTTTCTTCAGTATAAAATAAAACTAGGTTGGATGTTTTATTACTTGTGACAATCAGTCATCGATCAAATACTCCCTCTTTTTGGGGAACTGAAGTCAATTGTCAACAGATAGTTGTTTGAAATGTATCTACAAAATGATGAAGAATACATAAAACAAATACTGAATGTTGAGATGGTGAGTGGTGACGTGAAAATCGTGCAGTAAATTCATGTGTTCAGAGGTAAGCTGTCAGTGTGGCATAAGGGGTCACTTGCACTGTTGCTCCTGCAGTGACACGGATAGTGTCAATGCTTTTTGACTTTTTTTTTTCATGTTGGCTCTCAAATTGGCTATTGTATGCTAAAGGTTTTCTGCCAGAAAGTAGAAATAACTGTTTGTTTGATTTCTTCATGTTAAATGCCATTGGAAAATAGGCATGATTACTGAGATATCAGCTCTTAATCAGATTTTTTAAGGCAATTTAAAACTTAAATGATCACTTCAGGCTTTGAATGACTGGTCTTTTGGAAAGGAGCAGAATTTTCTAAGTAAGTGCCATGTCCAGCCATCCGCCAGGGCCCCTCTGGCTTGCCACCTCGTTTGCCATTGATGGCTTGACCCAAACTACCGCAATAAAGTTGGTGCACTTCGCAGTTACTGCCATGTTGAGTGATTTTTGTTTACACACTGGCTCCATGTTGCATCTGGTTTGGGACATTTTATCTTATTTAAGTAGTTCTCATTCACCAGTTGCTCTTAGGGACAAATCTTGTCGCTGCTTAAATGAAGTTAATACAAAGCATGATTTGGGGGGTTGAGACTGGGTCTTTTTCTTCTTTTTTTTTCAAACTGTCAGTGTTCCAAAGGCCTGTCATCTGGCTAGTTAAAACAAAATAAAAGCATGTATTAAAATTCCCTTTCTGAGAAATATGTACTATTTTGGGGCAAAGATTCTTTTCATGTGATGTTTACAAATTGCAGTCTTTAAACTTTGCCTAGAGGTAGGGAGGAGTGTTTCAAAAATAAGATGGTTAAGTAAAATGACTACAAAAGCATGTAATCTTCCATTTTAGTGTATTTCTTCTTCTGAATAAGTTATGCTCTAATAAAAATTAAAGAGCAAGTTGCATTTCGAAGATCAGGTCATCGTAATTCATTGACATTAGGCCACATAACTGAATAATGTCTTACTTCAGTGAAATACATCAAATGAGATCAACAATTATGACTCATAAACATGCCTCGCAGGCATAAAACAGCAGGGAATTAGCATGTGAGGCTGATAAATATGCATGTAAATAAGCTCCCAAAGGAATAACATGGGTTTGATTGATAGGTTTAGAATTGGAACATATGTAAACCCCTTTATTCCTCATTCTGGTGTAGCTAAGTAAAGATGCGTTTTACTTGTTAAAAGTTTCAATAACTTTGTAAATCTTAATGCCACATCTGCTTTTGTGTGTGCAGGCACGTGTGGGTGTCGCTGCAGAGATTGACTGAACAGTCTGCGGGGCAGCCGCCCTCGCGCTTCTGCCGCGGTGCTTGTCTGCCTGTGCGTTAGTGGCTGTGTGTGTATGTGCGTGCACATGGGTGCATCTTGGCACGTAGGGATGGGTCTGAGAGAAAGAATATTTTCTGAGTTTGTTTCACTTGGAATTTACAGATTTTGAAGTTTGATTCGAGCAGAAAATTCAGTTGTGAGTTTTGGTATGTGCCCCAGTATATTTATTTCTGCAAATATATTCTGCATTGAAGATAATTACTATTTATATTACAGAAAGTCCCACAAGTGCTGCTACATTTAAGAGTTTGGCAGTGATTCTTTATACACTGCCATTTTTCTTGGCAACTTCTAGTTCGAGCCTTTCTCTTCAATGTCAAAGTATCTGTCATAGCAATGTATAGCACAAGTGTTTATGCTGTACAGAAATTTAGCCCTCTATTGGTTAGAAGAATATATAACATAGTATGCATTTATAAAACATTAACGTTTTGGCTTGCCAAATACAGGCCAACTGGTTGCCACTGCCATTGCCTGACCTGCTATCGTTCTGTTATTATCAGCAGAAGTTATTGGGCAGTCAAAACTTTCCAGACTGATGTGCACTTAACCTCATGCTGCATCGTAATACAGTGAAAGTAAAATAGTCTTAGGCCAGCAGCATTCAAGATAAGATACAGAAACATTTCCAATGGTATGAACAAAGTAATGGGTGCAGCTTTTAGTTATATATGTTTCATAGTTAATATATTCATTCCAAAAAAAAAATGAGATGTGGCTGGTACCACAATTACAATTGCTCAAATGAAAATCTCAGTTTTGTAATAAATTCCTTTTGCTTAGAGATACCTTTCTGTAGAAATGAAGCTTGAGCAAAATGACTTCCATCTGTTTAAATTTATAAAGTAGCAGGGGATATATTTTCCAGTTAAGATCAGTAAATTTAGGAACTACTGCTTCGTTCTGAAAACCAGCTCTTTTTGCAGCTTAAAAATAAATAAATAAAATTGTAGCACTTAGAGACATCATCATCAAGTCTCATGTGGGTTCCCATAAAGAAATTTATAGCCTCCTCGTATAATTTGTATAGAAATGTTAAGATGATCCTTGTTCCAACAGTGTAAACTGCTTAACCCAGAACATAGCAGCCTGTGACATAAACAAAAAACGAGCCCGTTTACAGACCGTGGTTGGGGAGGAGGGATTTTAATTAACGAAGGTAAATAAGCAGATCGCTATCTGCAACTCCAGTTAACCGTGTTTCTGGTTGTGTAGAATACAGAGGATGCCTGGACATCTCTTGAGCCAGCACAGATAAAGAATATGGCACTTTTGCTGCTTTTCTGACAGTGCGCCCTTTTTGCACTCCTGGCCTTGGCAGACTGTCGCTGATTTCCACTCCTCACCAGCAATGTCCCTGAATGGCCCCAGAGAACCCAGAAGGTCCTTGTTGCGGATCCTCATTCACCTCTGGATTTTTTCCCAAGATTTTTCCAGTGTGGGCGAAGCCACTGGGATGGATGGCCAAGGGAGTCAAGCAGGCATCACCCGTCTGTGCATCTTAGGGAAAACCAAACCCACGCTGTCCCCTCTGAAGGGTTTCTTCATGCATAACCAGACCCAAACGAACGCCACCCCGTCTACAGCTAAAGCGGGGCAGGCCTCCTGCGGCAAGAAAGGGAGAAGCCCTTTGAAGAAACCTTCTTCCTGGTGCGTGCTGCCTTTCAGCTGCCAGGGTGGTCTGAGCAGCTGTGCTCCTTTGAAATTCCCTAAGGCTATAGTGGACATCCAAGGAACGACGCTACAAATCACAGCTACTTCAGTCAGCGTTAGAAATCTGGCGTTCAGCCTCAGCTCTGAGTTTCAGCCCGCTAGCAAGCCAGAATTACCACTTCGTGGCCTCTTCCTTGTTCCTGTAAATGTTCTGTGATTCTAGGTAGAAGATGTCACAAGAACTCTGCTTTTACCCCAGAAATCTTGAGTCACCCTTTAATATTAGTCGTTGCCTTCCTTTATACTTCACAAACTGTTTGTAATTTTTATCTCTCAAACAGTTCCCAGTTGGATTTCTCATGCACTGCAAAGTCAGATGCCTGACATTACTGCGTAAAGTTAAGTGCTTGGGGTTAATGAATGGCATTAAATTTTATGAGGTCATGTCCAGTAGATGTTAAAAGAAGCTTAAGGGAACTTTATCACTGATGGAAATTAACAGTTGGCACGAAAGAATGCCTGAGGGAGTTCAATTCTAAGCAAAAATAAAATCGGTGGTATAAAAACTAAAATATAGAGTCATTGTGATTAATGTAAACATTTTTGTTAGGTAATTGGTTACGTGTTGCAGTAAAAGAAATGAGACCTCACAGTTTGAAGGGAAAGACTATTATTGTATTTAGAAAGCAATTAATGTTTCCAGTCACATAAAAAAGTCTACATCATGTATAATATTTATATTCTTTCAGTAAACATATAACCTTTGGGGCTATATTTATCAAATAGTCAAGTCTCCACTTATTTACATTAGATTTTTCTTTGGGCAAAATGTGTTTTCCCTAGTGGAGTACATTATTTTGTTTCATTAAACCTTTATTTCTCCGCATGCATTGCTTGTGTTACAGACCGGGTGAGTAAGTTCTGTGTTCTTAAGTTGTCTGAGGCTCGTGTTTTGGGATGACTGACAAGTGGCATGAAATTTCTGTTGAGCAAAGAAAGGAGCTCCGTTAACTTCAGGATAGATCCGGTTTGCGTAATTATGTGAGGAACTATTTGGTAATTACACTGGTATTCTCATGCTGCAATCTTCGTGTTCTTTATTCACTGTCATTCCAAAGAGAGGAAACAGAACGCTTGTTCAGACATATATATTCTTTCCTGCCCTGCCGTATGACCTCCCGTGGCGGGATATGATACCATCCCCAAGAAAGTCTGTGCTCACATCAGGCTGCTTTTGTCGTGGGCCCCTCTCCGGGAACGCGTCTGCGTCTTCTTCACGCGCAGAAGTCAGTGGCACCGCGCGATGGCTGGGCCTGAGGGACATCTGCAGAAGGGCTATGGTCACGGGAGGCCTCTGCCCTCAGGGCAGCCCGTTTGAGGTGGCCATGTCAGCCCTGCGGCTCCCGTCGTGGAGTTGCAAGGGTCTGAGGTCAGGGCTGTTTCTCCCTTCCCTTTGCATGCAGAGCTACCATGGGCTGTCATACCGCTTAGCAAGTCACGGCCACGTATTTTGGAAGGTGAAATCTGATGAAAGCATGAGATTATTTTAGGATTTGTAGATCTGTTCTGTTGCTCTCCAGATTAATATTTTTGTGATTAAATGTGTTACATGCATGTAAGTACTTTTTTCTTAGTTGGCATTTGGTCCAAAATGTCTGAAGTCAAAAAACTGATGCTGTCTGATGCTTAATGATGTTTTCTTAAGCAGACTGGTTTCTCTTCAGTAAAAACATATTGTGCGTTCCCTGTCTTGGAGAGCTGAGCAAACCATCTAGAAAAATTGACTGCTACTTAACGTTTATCCTATTACTGCTTAAACTGCATCATCTTCCCTTTAGAAAACTTAAATAAAGTTGTTGTGTGCAAGAAAAAAACATAGTCCTACTTGTCTAATTTGCATTTTAAAAGCCTCCTATTTCTTACCGCATCTGTGTTTGCCTCAGCAAAGTAGGTACCTGGTGCTCTCCAATCAGCCAAGGCTTGGTTTATAAGAACTTGTTTTATTAATGTTTTCATTATGCTTTGCTATTTATTATTTGGCAGCTTAGAAGCTCAAGCTCAGTGCTTCTTTTATATTATCTAGTGACATTTTTTTTTTCACCAGGAAAATCTATAAAAAACATAGAGTCCTGTACCATTGCATGGGCCTTCCAGGAACGGGTCTAGCAGATACGTAGTCAGAGATCTAGCCTTGATTAGGCAGCCTCAAAGTAGGAATCCAGGACTTCCAGGCTTCATCTTACAAGGATAAATCCAAACTAGGCAGCCAGCTTTCTGATGAGGTGTCTTTTTTGGCGTCAGGTGTTCCTGTATTAGTTAATTTGATTAAGAAAAAGGCTGTTCCACTGGCAGCAGGAGTGTCCTTAGGGGGTTGAGTATTTGGGACTGTGTGACAGTGTATTTGTCTGCAGCTTTTTTCTTCAGATTATCTTGCTTAACTTTGCCAGGTGCTGTTGTTATCATGGGGTGAAAATATCCTAATAAGGATTGTAATACGATTTTTTTAACTGTGCGCTTGAATTGTGTCTCACCTCTAGATTCTGTGGTTGATTGAGCTCCTTTAAACTTTACTCAGTAAACTTTAAACTTTACCCAGAGACTAAGTTGCTTTTCAAAATCATTCATTTCAATCATTTCAAAATAGATTTGTTAAGGAATGGAAAAAAAGCACTTTCTCTTGTGTTAGGATTGCTGGATAAAGGAAGTGAAAAACATATGTGCTTCTAAGATACTGTGTTCATAGTTTAGTAAACCATTGGTTATCTCTTTACCATCTTTGTGTTTAATGCTGCTAAAATGCATTACATAGTTTTATTATTAAAAACATATCTTTTTAGTAAGTATGACCAGGATCCTATTTCTAACTAATCTAACTTCTTATCCTCTAGTTTACACTGAGGTAAATCCAAATTAGCTTGTCTGACCTGCAGGTCTGACTGAAGCAGTTCTATGGGTGGCTTGGGAAGGGCAAAGCAGCTGGGATAAACCTCGTGGAGCCCTTCTGCTCCTTTCAGAGATGGTAGGTGCAGAACAGAGCAGGGCCCAGCTGGGAAGAGTGGGGCAGAGCTCGCTAGGAGTCACTGTGAGGCTGGGCATGCACAGGGGCCCTCCAAAGGGCCCCAGCCTGTTCCACTGGGGTGTATTTTTTGTGTGTGTGCCGAAATTTCCTGCATTTCCATTTGCAGCAACAGTGTTTCTTCTTCTGTTTTCCCTGCGTGCTTCTTCGCCCTAAGTGTTGCCTGCTGTTGCATCCGAGATAAGCAAGTCGCTCGTTGCGTATCCATCAGAAGAGGAGTTGCACGGGTGCTCTGATCTGATGCTGCACCTCCTGGTGTGCATGTGCTGGGCAAAGTGATTCGTTTTTCAGCATTTCTGAACATACTTGCTCTTAAGGAATAAGGTCCAAGGAACTATACTCTCCTTTCAGGTAAATCCTTTGAAATCCATCCGTAGTGCTGTAAGACAACAGGTTCCTGCGGTAGCTTCCATGAATAAGAAAGAGCAAAGGAACAAAGCAGAATTGCTGCTGCTGCGGCCCCTTGTGACTTTTGGTCCTCCTTATCATGAGAGCACCTAGCAAATTTTAGGAGGTGAAGCTGCATATCGCTACCGAGCGGCTTCCTCGCCAGGCTGGCCCTTCTCCTGGTTGCCCTGTTATTGTCAGCTGAAGAGCTAGCTTCTTGTTGAAAGGGCAATTCTATTTCAGTAAAAGAGCACTTAATCCTTTCTCGTTTGTCTTATACTATCATTTAATCTTGGCAAAACAGCAGAATGTTAGAAAACTGTTGTACGTGATCTTTTTTTGGCTCCATTTTTCCCTCAACGCGCTGGAATATGCATCACTCCCTCTGAATATGAAAATCAAACTATACTTACATATGATTTATTATCACAAGCAGAAGGATTGCATCTATATGTAAGATACAAACGTGGTTAAAAATAGGAGGTAATTGAAGTAAATTAAAGGAGCGTAGTAGCCCTCATACGTGTAAAGAGGTGGTATGTTTTTCTTGTTGTCAGTGTAACTGGTCTCTCGAGACCACCTTTTTACACTGATTGTGCATGTCTAAGATTAAGCAAAGCTGTATGACCAGTGCTATCTCAGGAGGATGCTGAGTCATTAACTCATGTTTATTGCCTCTTGCCATCTTTAGATTATTGCAATTTATAGCTCAAAGGCCTTTTAGGCTGTTTATAAGTTAAAATTAGCTAAATTCTTCTGGATGCAAGTGATAAGTCACTCAGCATTTATATACGATGGAATATAAGTTCCTAGTGATGATTCCAAACTGCTGCTAACATTTTTCTTTCTGTACAAAGCCTAATTTAATTCTGATACTCCTCTCCAATTAGAATGGATTGTTATGTCCTCTATTTTGCTACTCTTGCTAATTTATTTTGTTAATTGTATATGCTCTTTCTTGAATTTCTTAAAGGTGATATTTGTTAGGTACAGACCATCCACACAGATCAGTCTGAAGGAGAGTCTTAGTACTTTATCCTGGAGTTTTTCAATCATATTAAGCAATGACCTAGGAAGTGTAAGTTACAAATAGTAAATGATCAGCAGTGTTATGTCATAGATACAGATATATTGAGCTTGTGGGCAAAATGGGATGTAATTTACAGAAAGACCAGAAATAGGTGCACTAAGGCACACTGTATCTGGAAAAGTGGGAAGAAACATGTTCCTGTGGATTTTTCTTTTATCTGCTTTATGACTGCCAGTAAGACATTCAGTCCAGGCCTCAGTAAAGTAAATTTTTATCAATTTCAGGGGAAGTCACATTTGCTTATATAGACTAGTATCATCATGTGGTGCTCACTAAATGGAAAGTCAAACTATTTTTTCACATACCTATATTTTTTGAAATGTTACATCACTATTAGCATTAGAGTTCAGCTTGGCCTTCACACGAAGCAGAAAGAGAATATATAAAAGCATCTCCGAATGTACGTTTTTTAAGGTATTAGTACCTAGGAGTAGCCTAGGAATTCTGGCATTTGTCTTGCAGGTATGAAATAGTTAAATGGTATGAGTAAAATTTCTTATTGTATGGATTTTTATAGTTTTTAGCTTCGAGAACAGTGTATATAGCTGAGTCTATTCTAGTAAATACAGAAGCTTCATCAGGAAAAGAAATTGTAGAAATTTAGCCTTTGAATATACTTATATTGAATTTATTTTGTGTAGACCTGTGAGAGGCTGCAATTCTTATACGTTGTTTTATTACATCCAAATCCGAATTCAGTCGTCTCTGCTTTTGTATATGTTTTCCCATCCACACTTTATTTCACGCACACATTCACATTTTGCATGTGGAAAAAGTGGTATGTAAATTTATAACTAACCTAATGACAGAGCTGGTGTTCAGATTTGTAAGCACTCAGAATCAGTTTCACTTAAAATGGAATCCCTCTTATTTTGGTGTGTCTTAATTGGAACTCAAGTGCATAGATAAAATTATTTCAAACAGATATTTTGCCTGGAGAATACACAGAGTTTACTCATATATGCATATACACAGTTGTGATTTTATATGCAGAGATCAGAGGAGATGCCACTTGATTGTAGCAAATCAGCAATCCAAAAGACACCAGGACTGCCTGTGTTTGAGCAATGTGCAATCCTAGATATTCTTATTATCTCAAGAAGTTTTTTGCTCGTAACGGCAGAGCTGTAAGTCTGCCTACCATATTGTTCAGCAGCTCTGCTGCCTTTTTGCAGGGCTAAAACGAGCTTTGATTTTGCACCTTTGTGTCAGCGTTGCTTACCTATTTTCAAATGTCACCAGCTTTCACTCTTGCAGAAGTAGCATATGTGCAGGTTCTCTGTTGTGTTTTCCATTTGCGTTCCTTTCCTAACTCAAATAAACCCAAAAGGAAAGAAAAAACACCCGTAATGCTTGGTGTATTTTTCTTGTATGAATACCGAGTGATAGGAAGTATAAATATTTTACCCTATTTAAGACTTGTGCTCCTAATGGCAAAGTCTCACAGTTAATTACCTGCATATAATACTAGTTTTCACAGTTTATCTTTTTTTATTTAATTCCTTGCAAAATATAGTATCTTCGAGCACAGTATTTGGAACTAGAACGCTACCAAGAATTCTTTAATTAGCAATGCATGCACTCAAAGGATGCATCTAATGCTAAATGAATTTGAAGCAAGAGGTGGAGAGCCAGGTTTGTACTTTAAAAAAAAAATAAAGCTCAGATATTGCTTAACAAAAAGCTGTCATATTTATTTCAGAAAACTTCGACAACTTGCTAAGATTGAAATGTTCTTTAAGTTTCTAACCTAATAATTATTTTATAAATATCAGAAGTGCAGTGCACTTAATTCTTTAGCTGAAGGCATTATTTTCAGTTTCTGTACACTGCTTTAAGCTTGCTCCATTTAATCATTTTAAAAGCTTATTTGGTGTAAATTGAATTTAACACTGTAGTTGCAAGGGTGTTATGTAAAAAGTCCGAAAGATGCTCGGAGTGCAGGAGCTCATTGTACAAACAACGGAGCTGCAGAACTGGAGCAGCAACTGCAGCATCCTAAACTCTCCAGCACCCTCTGTTGTCGCGGGAAGGCAAAGCTGGGACATCGCTCCTCCGGCGCCGGGAAATGCATCCGGATGCCTGACAGAGAAATCAGGAGCTCCACTACCTTTTACTTTTTAACAAACTGCTTAATGTGTCAAAAACTTGATTTTCTGAATGCTTAGAGCTTAGTTTTCCCTTTACTTATTTATTTGTTTGCTTATTGCTCCTCCTACTGCCATCTATCAGCGGACCCCAATCGGAAAGCTTCGGCGTTCGGAGCCGTTTGGCATTTTGTTTTTTGCCTTCGCTGCAGAGATCCTCAGGACTTTCCAAACTGCGTATTTGGTGCTGTAGAAATGCAAATTGTCTCTTCTTTTGTAAACCTTTCGATTGTCAGACTGCTCTCTTTCAAAATAATAGAGGAGCCTGGAATCGCCCGTGCTAAAATTAAGAATTTATAACTGTACGGAACAGATGTTTTCATAAACATTTGCTATAATTAATTTCAACTAGGGGATTGAAGGAACAAAGCAGTTTTTCCCTCTTCAAAACTTTATTGCCTTTTCCCCATACAGCGAACTCAGAAATCTTTGCTTTAATATTGTTAATGAAACAAATTTACTCTTCTGTTTGGTTTTCATTGTGAAAGAGGAAAGCTTAATTTGAGCAGGATCCTGCCGTTCGGAACAATGGGCAGATATGCTGAATTTCCAACACTGTGTATGAAGCATTAAAATACGAAGCAGGAGCCTTTTGCTCATCCCTGAGCCCAAAACTCTGCGGTGCCGATTGTCAGAGATTCTGAAATATTAGAATACATTTTGTGCAGATCATTTTGATGGATGCGTATCTGCGGAGTAAATAGTATGAAAGAATTTTATGTTCGAGGAGTTGTGAACCTTAGTATTGCAAAACGCAAAGGAGTCTCGTGGCATTATATATAGTTTTAATGCATAGTAAAATGCTTATTGTATGTTGATTACCCCTTTATACTCACAATAAAGGTCTGCAATCTGTTAAGCAATTTTTTTTGTTTGCATTATGCGAGGAACACATTTTGACTAAAATTATTCTTCCATATTTGTATTGTCACTGTTTTTTTCGGGGATATTGTTTGAAATGTATATAGTTTCAATCCAGATTTTTCGTGTTATTATGAACAGAAATATCTGTGCATTATTGTTCTGGTTTTTACTAGTTTCTCTATATCGTAACAATAGCCTTTGAGGAAAAAATGTTTAAAATTTTAAAATAAGCACAGCTTAATTGTTTTACACCTGAAAGAACCAGTGCAGCTGCAAGGATTTTTTTGAGCAAACTAGAATTCCTGACTGATCTGTCATCTACAAAGTGTGCAAAGAAAAATAGGTAGCTGTCATTAAAATTACATTTCAGCTTTCAATAACCATTTAATGAGTAGCGTAATTATATAAGTAAGGTACCTCAAGTACTTCACTCAATAATTAAAAATAATCTCATCTTTAAAGTGAAAGCGCTATAATTATTATTTGACTTAACCGGGACCACTGTTATGATCTCCACTGGCACCTCAGATTGTTCAAAGTGGTTTTGAAAGTGTAAATTAAAATTGGATAAATCATTAAATTATTAAGCTTTAAATATGCTGAAAATGAATATAGCATGGAATTTGGAAGTCATGTTATAAGAATTGACAAGCTTAGACTGCAAGCAGATATTTGTGTTAAAATTTCCCTTGTCTGTAATTGTGAAACACTGCATTAATGTTTGGGTATTTTATCTCAAATTGAAATTGATTTTTTTTAAGCTGTAAAATAAATGTTAGGGTTTATAAAAGCAACATTTTAACTTGTTGTTAGAATACAAAGAAAATATTAAGAGTGCAAACTTTTCAACAAAGAGATCAGTCCTCATTTTGATGCTTATAAACGGTGGAAAGCACAGTCTGATTTTGTAAGCAGGATCACTTTTATCACCAATTCTTAAACTGACAGCCAAGAAACCCTTTCATAATCAACACAAGATGGATAAATCATTTATCTCTATATAAATATATGAACCCTAAAAGTAGGCACACACATATGTGTTTGTACCTGCATATATATTTATAGAAAAATGTTTCTTCTGTATCAAACTTCCATAGAGCAGGGGAATTTCACTTGATACTCTGCTAGACTCATAGCTGGTCATGATAAGATCCCACTCCTTTTCCCTCAGAAGTCCTATGCTGTATTTTTGCATCTCATATAAGATAGCTCTTTCCAGAGCAATAGGGAAGGAGATGAGTGAGAAACACACCTGATCCCTGTATGGTTCATCACATAATTTTTTATTCTTGTTGAGCTCATGCATAAGCTCAGACTGTTTGTTGTGCCAGGTACATACCCGGAGCATCTTTCTGCTCTTGATCTGGGGCTATGAAGTGCTGTTCAGCTTCTTACTACTACCTGAAATAGAAACTGCACTGCACCTTGGCAAACCTTTTCTTCCGGAAGAGATTACACTATCTATATAATATTCTGCTGAAAAAATAATAGTACAAAAATAGCATGCATATTTAAATGAGGGTTATTGTTAGTAAATTCTACAGATTTTACAGTTTTCAGATAATCCTCAGAAAGTCTCTTTGGCATGCTGCTTATTCAGAGTTCTGTTTTTTGGGGGTTTTTTTTTTGTTTTATTTTAATTGTTATTATTTGTTGTATCTATAGCCCCAAGGATGTTCTTACAAGAAAACTATTTCTGTGAGTGACAAACCTGTGTGTTCTGGGAGAATCTAGTATCCTAGTGAATTTGTGAATTTAAAAACCCTTCTCTATGCAGCTCGGAGAGCTAAAAGGCGGCTGCATTCGAGACGTTCTGTTATTGACTGTTCAGTAAAAGCAGCATCAATTTCAAGTCATACAAATTCTTTTGAAACAGCCTCCAGCTGGGTGGCAATCCAGCAGTACTCACCCAAGTCTCAACTCCCTCAATCTCCATCTAAAGAAAAGCCTTAACTAAAAGAGGACAATAGAATTGAATTCCTCGAAGGGAAAGATTACTCCTTCCCAGGATGAGTTAGGGGAAGATCATCCAGTTAAAGCAGCAGCCAGAAAGATACCAGGTGATTTGAGTTCCTTTTGAAAGGTTTGCTTTATTATAGTGTTAGAAACAGCGACTGCTTCAGTGCCGAAAGATGTGGTAGCTGAGCCTTCATCTGAGAGCCAAGTGAACCTTATGTCAGAATCTAGACCTAGGACACTCACATATTTGAGGGATAGATTTCACAGTCTGTTATTCAATACTAATGACTATTCAATACTAATGACTATTATGATACAGATTGTTTCTCATCTCTTCTATCAAAAAAGTGTGGTAAGGTTTTTGTACTTTTTTTTTTATGTTTTGAAGATTTAGAATCCTTTTCTGGGTGAACCAGGGTAGGGTAGGAGGAACAACCTCCACATTTCTGGTACATCATAGTTCTCAATTCAGTTCTGAGTCTCAGAAAGCATCTGAAGATTTGCAATATTAGTAAGTCAATTGAAGGAGACCAATTTCCAGTATCAGGTTTATGGTTCAGGTTCTTCACTATATATCCTGATTTTAGCAGAAATTTAGTTTCTTATCCTTGGAAAAAAAAAACGCAAGAAATTATGTTGTCTACTGGATGTTCACTGTATCTTTTCAAAAGCAAGGATAACTGGAACTTACCTGAGGAGAGGTGAGCCAAGGCACAGACTCCTACAGCGTAATGTCATTGCTTAGAGGAGGAGTTGTTCATTTGTCCTCATATTTGGGGACCATGAGGTCTTACTAGGGTTTGCTGGAAAGCCTTTCCAGTAGGGGAAGTTTAGGGAGCCCTCTTTTAAGATGATGAATAATTTGCACTTTGATTCGCCAGTTTCATCACAATAAATCAGAGACATCCACATCATCTTCCAAGTACCACAAGTTAAAAGCAAATGCAAAAACACCGACCTCATTAACTCCTGTTTCTAGGAGTTGGCTCTTAAAAAAAAAAAAAAAAAACACAGCTGCTGCCAAAATGGAGAAGTGGAGAAGCAACAGTGGCTCTCAGAAAGTAGTAACCTGTCCGAATGTGAGATCTATTACGAATAGGTGGACAATTTAGAATACTGAAGTACTGTGGCAATTGATAAAATATATGTTGAATTCTGAGAGTGCTTCCAAATGAAGAATGCTACACTTGTAACCGCTTGTGAAATACGGCTCATTGCAGAGATGTCCTTTCAAACACTTCAGCAGACAATCAAGATGTCCTTCACTTTGTAAGAGAGCCAGAAGACTTTTTTCAGCATGAAGACTAAGGATTGTGAAATAAGTTTTTCTTCTCAGTCCAGCTCTTCCCTTTCAATTTTAAAATTCCCACAGCTGCAATCTGGAAATGGAGCATGAGAACTACAGCCTAAGATTTCCTAGAAATAGAAAGATTTCTTTCCAGTTCCATACCAAGTCTGCTTTCCATTCTCTTCTGTGGGCTCATGTCATGTAAGATTAACTTACTTCTTTTCTTAGTATGGTAGAAGGGAGTTCATAACAACATTAACATAGAGATTGTTATTTTCAATAACTTGTTGATTCTAAAGGATGAGAAAAGAGATGAATACTACTTTTAAGGTTTTTTTACTACTTTCGTAATACTTTTAAACTACTTGTTCATCAATGTTGAGTTTCTGGTTGGTTACTCCAGGATTACAAATTCCAAAACTGGATCCAAGTAATGTATTACTAATTCTCACTTAAAAATCCTATAACCAGTATATGGCAAATACCTGAGATTTCACTGGGATACAGTAAGCAGACCTTTATTTTTGTAAGGTTTGCTGATACTTGTGGTTTAGTTAAGATTTTTAAAGTCACCAAAGAAAATGGTGAGTAATTTTTTTTCATAGCTTACTGATTGAGAGGAAGATTGCCACACAAGTGTCATCACTGCACAGTGCCTGCTTCATTGCACTTTGCCAAAAGATGTCAAAGTAGACAACGACATAAAGAACAATGTGGTGCTCATTTTTCAGATGCTTTTCTTTTGGTCTTGTTTTGTAAATCTAATTGTTTTTCCTTACTGGGTTCTATCATTCTCCAGATAAGCTGTGAGAAGTAAAATAGGACACTTCCACAGTTTTTAAAGCTGACATTCATAATGGCTGAGCTGGTTTTGGTATCAGTAGTTTAGGTTTTAATTTCAAAGTCTCTTCATGTACAAATTAAAAAGATGATTTTTTTTTTCCCTTGGACTTCATGTGATGGTTAGGCTGCTGACTGGCCCTAGAAATACAGAGGTGTTTTTTTGTCTCACATCCAAACGTTTTGGCTTTGGAGTAGAAAATACTCCACAGAACAGTCTTCAGTCTCCAAATGAGAGATACCTGGTGTGGTAGGTGAATGCTTCAAAGGTGTCTAAGTATAACTGAACTGCATTAATGCATTCAGGTTGCTGTGCACCATATCTCTATAACAGTTGCCCAGTATTAGGAAACATTCCATATGGCTGTAAAAGAGATTGAAAATTGATTTAACTCCTGTTAATTTCCAGACCTCTGGCAGTAGTAGTGCTCTTCAGGTAGGCTTACTAGGGAAATCTACTTAATTCTTTATCAATAAAATGCTGTCTAAGCCGTATCCCGAGATTTACCTGAAAGCGTCCCAGGGTTTCGTTTCAGCCAGCGAGTCCACTTCAGCAGTGGCTAGAGCTCATCTGAAGAATGCAGGGGCTGGATTATACATTCTGGAGGTTTATAATGCTCCGCTCTTCTGTCTGGAGAATACTTAATTCTCTCTCGTGGTTTTCTTTATTTTGTTCGTAGTGCTGTGTTAAAAGAGTGATTCAGAGAAAATTGATTTTGAATTTAACATCATGATCAACCCATGGCTTAAAAAATTCTGAGTGTCAGTAAACAGCTTTCCCTCCTAGGAATCGTTTTTATTTGATTAGACACCATATTTATTTGAGTAGACACCACATTTACTTGAGTAGACACCACAAAGACCATTTGGTCTTGGTTAGGATTACCCAATGATTGTACGAAAAAAAAAAAAAGGTGCATTCAGATAAGAAGTGGGGTGAAGCCGTCAGGGAAGGAAAAGTCTTGTGAAATAATGCAAAAACAAAAACATGAATGTCTCAATATCTGAAGTCAGACATATGAAAGTAGAGAATATAGTGATGGTAAATAGCAATATTTACTGGAAAGTGGATATATTCTATTTAAAATAATATTACTGGAAATTGTCCTATTATGATAGGCTTTATTTTTCAAGGGACAAGAAAAAGAGTAAAAGAATGTTTTTAATAATCAGAAGTCCAGCTTTGTTCATCTAAGTGTAGTAAAAAAGAAGCAGATTAGAGTTTCTGTTTTCAAACTAATTTGAGAAAGTTAGTCAATGAAGTCAGCTAGATTGAGTAGTTTCTAAACTACTAATCAGGATTTATTTTAGAGAAGGCTGCAAAAGTTACTGAGAAACTTGCAATCTGTATAAGATGAGGAACGAAAATTCTGTGTTCAACTGAACGATTAAGCAGTTCTTAAGGAAATTTTGGAGTAAGTGGAGACCCAGAATGGAAAAACAGCTGATCATCAAAGAAGGCCATTTCCTGGCTGTCAGAAAGTGTGGGGTTGTAGTGGCAATTACCAGAAGTTAAACTGAATGTGATTCTAAGAAGGCTATTTAAAATAACAAGAAAGTATCACTTTAACTGTGCCTTCCTGGGGAAGAAACCTAGAACCCCTGAGCAGTGCGAGTGGAGAACGAAACTAAACGTAATCCAGGTGTCGTTTAAACGTAGAAGAATACTTAGTTTTAATTTCCAGTAAAGACAGATTTTTCAAGTAAAGGCAGGATGGAATTGAAGCTGAATGCTAGATAGAGATGATTAATGAATAATGTAGCTACTAACAATTAAAACATTTGACTTGCAGAGTACCCCTTGTTCAAGGATACTGATAAATGCTGCTGTGTAATACAGTTTTCAGTCTTGCAGTTTGTGGCTGATGCCATATAATTGAAGGAGAGGAAATGTAGTCTCTATTACGGAGAGAGTAAGTCTCTTACTTAGGGTAAGAGAAAAATAAATGATGGCAAATTGACTGCAAGCATAAGGGGATGACCATTATCCATGCAGTGCTCCAGCAAATTTTCTTAAAGGGAAAAATAAATTTAAAAAATAGAAAATGGCATAACTTTTAGTGCAGGTTGTTAAACAGGAGATAGTGGCCAACTAACCTGCTAGCCTTCTTTCAAAAGAAACATGTTTTAAAGAAATATGTTAAGTCTATCTAGTCCTCAGTAAGCCATCTGATGTGGTGCCACAGGAGATGTTATGAAATAGAGAATATGAGGATTAGTGAAATAAAGTAATTGTAAGACAAATAGGTGGCAACAGATTGTAATGAAAGAATTCTATTTTTAGGGAAGTTCAGCAGTTTATGGTTGAACAGATCTTAGCCAATATTTTCATTCATTGCCGTGGCACGGTGTGAGACTGCACTACTGATTTTGAAGGAACAATATTAGAAGGTAGTATCCAGTGCAAGAATAAATGGTAAATTTAGGCAGAAATGGACCTTTCCAAGAGACAGCATGAAACAATATGAACTACAGTATCATACTAGCAAGAAATTTTGCTATAAACTGCAACCATCTTGTTATGAATGAATAAGGAGAGCAAACATTTGGGTCTGTTAGAGGGTGACTGTGAAACTACAACATGATGTGGCATGACCAGATTTTATCAGGCAAAGTATTTTTAGTAGGGGGAAACAAATGCTGTCCCGAGACTAAACTGATCAGCCTTCATTTAGTATGCTGGATGTGATTTTGTCCCTTTTCTGTGTTTAAGACTGATTTAAAAGAAAGAGAGGGTATGAAACCTCATCTAGAAAGATGGCAAAGAGAACTTGTTTTCAGTTAGCAGAATGTAGGGTATAAAGGTATGTGGTACTATCTATGAATAGGGTAAGGAAATAAACGCCAAAGATGTAGAAGAATTACTAAGCTAAATGACAGGTTAGGCAGTAAAAAGGAATATAAAACAGATAGTAGAATAAATTCAACATGAAAAATAGAAGATTCTTTCTGACTTGTAAGTCTTTCAGTAAACTTGCAGGCCTGTTCTAGAGAGGGTGGATTCCTTC
>NW_010583780.1:0-35026 GCF_000705375.1 Tinamus guttatus | reverse complement strand
TTGAGCAATGGCTCTGTCTTCTCTAAGTGTTCAGCCAACAAAAGAGATTTCTTTGTACAAGATCTATAATTGAGCAATGGCTCTGTCTTCTCTAAGCGTTCAGCTCAACCCTTATAAGGTTGGGAACTGGCAAGGTAAGCTTATGTCTTGCATCTTTTTCTGATGACTCACACTGCTGGATATGCATATAGAAAGCTCGTGTAATTATTAAGTTGAAGGATGTGCATAACTGCGTTATCATGTACTGTTTTTTGAATTTCCCCATTCAAATAATTTTTTGTGCGTTTGTTTGTAAGAGTATGCTCATGTACATACATCTGTGAGTCTATAAAAACTCTTATGTGTTTTCCCGCCAATTAGCTCATATGTCCCCCTTAGCTTGCTTTTGTATCCGTCAGTCTCTGTTTTTTGATTCTGATTCAATCTGTGATGGCCTCTTAAAGTAACTGCTTCTCTAGATATGTCTTGATATTGATACCTTCAATGATCAATGTTTTTTTATTTTGTAATTACTTATCGGATATCTACTTTACTGATGAAGCATGTCAGCATCAAGCAAGCTCTGCAAGACATTTGCTAGGCAGATGCATTATATCATTTAAATGTATGTATTTCAATCTATTGATGGTACAAGGCCCTTCTAGTGTATGAAACACTTTTTAAGGAAAAAAATAGAATCATAGCTTATCATAGCACTAGCTTATAATTAAAATAGTTAAGAAATCATATTGTCACAGCTCTTGGGTTAATATATATAGTAGTGCAATACCTCTCAGCCACTGGACTAGCACTGATATGTGTCAAAATCAGACATTTCTGAGGATAGATGTTTCATATATGAGAGACAGATTTTATCTACAGGTTTTTTATAAACAATGGGTAGATTTGTATGACTAAATCTATCTATTAACACATTGGTCATCGCCAGGCTAATTTAAAATCATATATTCATCATCACAAGCTTAGAAAATATAAATTTTAGAAGACACTCAGTGATGCAACGTGAAGATGCAGTCTACTTGGAAGAGAAATAACCCTTCTAGTCTTAGCTAAATGTGTAACAGAAATTAATTGCTGTGAATTACATTAGTGGCATTTCTCTTTCAAAAAAGTTTCTTTTTGAGGACCTTCATGATGCTACATTTCTCGAACCATTTATAAAATGCCTTGACACACATGTGTGTGTGGTAAAGTGGTTGCATACACACATTAATTGCCACTAACATATATTGATGATTCTATCGACTCTATTCATTTTAGGCAAAGAGACTGAACTGTTATCAAAAACCAAAATTAATTGTACATAGTGTGACTAACCCACTATCCTTATATGAAGTATCCTAATGACATCAAATGGCAAATTCTGCCATCCAAATTTATAGTTAGGTAGATATTAAAAACCACAAAAATAAATCTTCTCAGCAAATAAAAGCTAGCTGGGACAATCTGGGTCGCATTTCCAAACACAATTTCTTTGCAGCAATCTGGAAACTTAGAAAACTGGTCCAAAACAGCTGCAATTCTCCACAATCATTCCAGGGAAAGCCAGTCAGCTGAAAAAAAAAAAAAAAAAGGCAGCAAAATAGTGATATAATCCCCATAAGTTTCAGAGGAATTCACAGAAATGGTGATCAGCATTAGAGGTCTGGTCAATGACATCCTTTAAGTTTCACTTTTTGTGAAGACTTCACAGGGTCTCCATGTAGATCAAGCATGAGAGTCTCTATACTCTTGCTTTATTGTTGTTTGTTTATTTGTTTGTTTTGATGTGGCCGTTCTATCTGAAACAAGGGAATTGTGCAATATTTGGTTGCGTGAGCCCAGTCTGGCATCTTTCTATCAAACAGTTAATGTGGTCCCAGAGACTGAGCACTACCAACATGAAGCCGTACAGGCACTCTGCTGTCTCACCCTGCTGAGGACTGCTCAGGGTCAGGAAGGCGCTCAGGAAGTCAATGTCTGCTAAAGCTTTTTCTGCCCAGTTTCAACAATCTGTGAATTAGCTTTGATAATCCCACCCGTTCTGGGGTCCCTTCTGGGGTCTGTCTAGGATCTGTCCAGGGTCTTCACTGGTGTCTGTGTGCCCTCAGGCAAAGGGCTGCAGATAACATGTTTCTGGCCTGGTGGGGGTTCTGCCTCAGCCTGTGCAGAGCTTCTGGGGCCACACGCAAGACTGTGGGCCCTGAGCAGCAGTGCCGTCCAGGCTCTGCCTCCAGTGATTTTGCCAAAAAATAAGTAAGCACCACTCAAGAATTTAAGAATTTTTTGCCACCAATGAAAGCATTATGTGATATATTTATATGGTATTAACACTCTGCAAACACAAGCCCAGTACTACGGGATGTGTTTGCATTTATTCTAATGGTTTTGATAGGTGAAAAATAAAGAAAAGCATTAGATTGCATCGATTCCTAAAACTGCTTACATGTGGATAGTTTTATTTGTCAAATATATGAGTTCCTTTCATTGCTGCAATTATTTAAAATTCGCTGGCCTTCTACTCTAACAGCTTTGATAAAGAGCAATGGAATTGCAGTTTTCTTCCTAGAAAATATACTGGTTGATCAAATTGCAAAATATTGACCGTGGTATTTCCAAATGAATCAAGCTTTCAAGAAACATTTTTTTCCAAGCTGAAAATGCAAATGCTGATGACATGCTATTAGAAAGATACTTTATGCCTCACATTTACAGCAAGTTACAGTAGGGTGTAACTGTTCTAAGGATTAAGATCCCATACAAACACATTAAATTAAAATGTAAAGCGGATTTGTTGCTGTGCTTATGATGGCAATTACTTCTTCCACTTATTTGCTAAAATCCAGCCAACAAATACACCAGTCCCCTTAATCTAATGCTCAATTAGCAAGGCAGCTCTTGCACTGTCAGCTGCACTGTAGGCAGAAGCGAAGAAAAGGCGAGAAAGATTCTCTGAGTTCCTTGCCTAGGACTTGTCAGTGATTAATATTGTACAGATTTCAAGCTCTTTGCTGAAACAGGACAAGTTCATATAATCATGAACCATGAAATACGTGACTACAGTTAGCAGTCTCTTCAGGGGAGAAAAACAATTTCCATATGAAGTGACTGTTGTAAATTTAATGACTTTCCAAATAGTTGCAAGACAAGATGAAGTAAGTTTATATTAGAGTTAATCATTTAAATGAGAGTCTTCCTGCAGATGTTTGTTTTGCTGTTTTTTTTTTAATCTCCATACCACATAATGACCGGGGATAGGAGGATATTTTTTTAATCTCCATACCACATAATGACCAGGGATAGGAGGATATTTTGCTGTCACAAATCACACATCCAAAGAGAAGGCAGTCTTTACATTGTATAAAGAAGTAAAACCATCATGAAAAGAACGTCTGAAAATTTCCCAGAGGCATTTTTTTAATCAGATATTTGGTCCATGGCAGTTTCTGTTTCTTTCACATTGTTTTCACTGCATTATAGATTCTGTTCCCCTTTACGGCATCAAAATTTGATTAATTTTGAATTTCTGCAGATATTTATATTTGTCACTGTTCTTATCATGCAAAAATATGGAACTTGTTTCCTTTTGTGGCAATAAATGGTGATTGAGGAATGGCAAGGATATTTTGCAATTTGCCAGTCAGTAGCTTATCATGTTTTTATATGTGAATCATCCTCCCTTGTTTTTTTATCGACAGACATGAAATAACCTTTCGCTGACCTTTTTCCACATAGACATTTGAAAAGCATTTTCTGCTTGTGTGCCAGGGAATTCTCCACTTTTTCCATTCAAGTCAATTCTTCCTGGATGTTTGCAAGATTTGCCTATGTCTACTGCCTCCTCTTTCTGTGCTCACATTCTACTTTTCTTTCAGTTCAGAGATTACAAGCACAAGAAGCAAAATGCTGCAAAAGAACTTGTTTTCAAGGTCTTCTGGTTAAGAGGGGAAACCTGCATTATTCATGAGGAAACATTTCCAGCAGTAAGCCTACATGGGCAGACCTTTGAGCCTGAGAGGAACCCCGCTGTTTTCAGGGAGATTCTGTGGGTGTTTAAGAGTTTACTTGAAGCTGACAGAACCACAGGATTGGGGCTTTATTATTATTGCTCATTATATTTGAATAGACTGACTAAACTCAGATAAATATCTGAAATTTCAGCTGCTAATCTGAGCTAAATGAGGTTTCAAGTCTAGTGGGATTTGTTCATTATTACTAATTGCTTTTATTATTATTATTATTATTATTATCATGTTAAAAAGGATGTAATGGCAGTGTTTTGCCAAATAACTTTTTTATTTCCTCAGGTTACTGTGACTCTGGACAACCTATCTGGTGATAATAGTGTTTTATTGTTCTATAGAGTTTTATTAAGGATTTAGAAATAATATATAATTGTCCAGATGATGGAAAAATTCTGAAATGTAAAGCTACAAAATAATAGCAGAATACTTATGCATTGTTAGGCATTATGAAATTAGACAGCAATGAGGAAGTGATGTAAATATTTCTTCAGATATGACACAGAATATCCCTGTTAATTATTTGTATACATTACAAAGGGATATGTTCTTCTCCCTCTGCTTCCAGATGGAAAAGATAGAAGGCAATTGTAATGGCATGACAGCTACAGCATATATAAAAAGATTAATAGTAAACAAGCCATATTTTGTACAAGAATTGCTACGGAAATTTAAAGGAATAGGAGCCTTTGAGAAGCTAATGACAAATAATTTTCAGATACTTTCATTAAATTCCAAAAAGTAAAACCCAAACACCATTAGATGCTTTTATGTTGTAAGCAAAACCCAATTTAGATTATGAGGTAACTTAGAAGAGTAACATTTACCCAAACAATTAAACGAGCATATGTGGACAACAAAGCTGAAATTATAGTTAATGAAATGTGGTAAGTTGGTAAGTAATGGACAGAATGTTTGCCCAGCTGTGTGAGTTCCTCTTTCTTTTTCTTTTTTCTTAATTCTGGGGACAGTAAAAGGAGATTTGATCTGACATATTCTGATCAGGAAAAATGGTAGCTGAATATCGCTGAATATGAAAAGCTAGACAGTATGGTGAATCTATTTATGCAATATTTTGCATTATTGGTTTACAGTTTTCTACAAAATCTAGTCCTTGTTCTCCTGAAATGCCAAAACCTACTGTTTCTTCTCTTTATCTGTCTTTATCTTCAGTAACAGTGATTCTGGCTTCTGAACATAAAAAAAATAGATTATACTTAGCAGCATATAGCTTAGAAGGCTCTGTTAGAATAGCTCCACTAGCTTTTACAGCAGCTGAGGATCTGGCCTAATTTGTTTAGTATCTTCATCAGAAAATAAATGACAGGGGACCCATATGTCGATGGGTTGCATAGATGTAAAAAAGTATTTATGTGCAGCTTTCCTTCCACCTCCACTTCCACCATGTGATGTCCCAGATATGGTCTTAAAAAAAAATTCCCATGCCATCTTTTTGATGTTAAGTGTAATAAAACATTGCTTTACAGAGATCACCCCTCTTCCCAGTAATTATAATCTCAGTGCCAAGGAGACTGACCAGTTTTGCAGTTTCAGAGCATATAACAGATAAGGAGGGAAAGGTCTGAGGATCCATTTCTCAGGTTCCCCAAGACAGGGAGGAAATCTTGCAGGCATCATCCCAATCTTGCAATAACATTTCGTTTTTCTTCAGTGAAGATAAACAAGTAATAGCAATTGCTCATTTATTTAGCAGGCATAGGTCTGCTCAGGCAGAGGCAATCCAGGATCATGACGGTTTTTTTGGAGAATTTGAGGAAGCCTCTAAGCATGTCTCATGAGAGATTTTCCCTGAGGAGAGAGAAAAGTACAGGCCAAGAGAGAAGCCTCTGCAATAATGTGGAGATTAGAGGAAGAAGACAGTAAAGAAGTCAAGAAAAGGGTCATAAGTCAAGGGAAAAAAAAAAAAGGACCAAAAGGACTGAAAGACTGACAATTGTGATACTAACAATCAAACACAATGATCCCAAAATTCTTCATTCACCAACATTTGTCAATAACCACCTAGAGTAAATACAGTTTAATGAACTAAAGAAATGAATAAATTAACAAGGGCAGGAATGGTACACTTACTCTTTGGCCAAGTGCATGTGCCCCATGCATTCTTTCCGTGGTGATAAAACATAACTGATTTTGGGCTGGTGTTTTTCATTCTAAGCAACACGCATGTGAACATGGGAGAGAAAGGTGCCAACCAGGGAGGATGTAAAGGCAGTCTGCAAAATCGTGCCTGGTAGTACAGAGTTCTCTGCATCATCATTTTTGACTACAAAAAGAGATGATCACCAGAAGAAGTCAGTTTCAAAAAATTTCGAAAAGAAAATATTAAACCAGTGTAACTCCTTCCAAAACTGGGTTTCGTGGTGCCAGGATTTCACACTTCATGAAGAGACTGGCATTAATAGGATGTTACTAAATATACAAACCCCATTCAGCACAGAAAGTTCTCTTAGCTGTAAATAGTCAGGCTGTAGTAGAGTGTTAGCAAGTGGGTAGACTTCTGTATGTGCTCATCTTGTTCTTCTTTTTCCTTTGCTCATCTTGCAAATCTTTAGGCAGATGTTCCATCTATAAACCCCTGACAGTCTTCAGTAACCATAGAGGTGGAAGGTTAGCATTTTTTTTCTCATTAAGAGCAGAAAAGATTTCATCATTATCTGTGTTGTTGTCTGTGCTGACAAATCATTCATTCTGCAAAAAGGAAGACATATTAGAATTCCCAAAAATGTACCATTGACATTGACTCCTCTGGACCAATCCACATTACAATGGATTTTCTTGCAAAAGTACATGTTTCGGTTATAAACTCAAGTCTTGCACTGGCAAAAGCTAGAAATGTGGATCCCAGCTTTTTTTGCCAATGCAAGTAGGCAACTCCATGCATATGTGCCAAAACATCAAGAGCTCTCTGAATTTTAGAGTTTATAGCAACAGAAACTTCTTGATTAGATTTATTCATTTCCAGCATAACAACATCAATGGCTGAGTGGCCTCTGCCAAATTGGATAGCAACTGCCAGTGCCAAGCTATAATTTGGAGGCTCTGTATGGTGATGACCATTTCCTAGTCAATGGGCAACGATTCTCACTCTGGTGATCTGACTTTGTACATCAAAGCCTTGCAAAGCTTTGCAGTAAACTCCTGTGGTCATCCGGAAGATCCGTTGATGAGTCCTTTTTCCCTGATCCACAAACTCTAGAATAAGGAGGTTCCTAAGAGTCTCCTAAGGAGCTGCTCCTCATCATTCTCTGACTCCTTGTTCTTGCCTTTGCATTCTCCTCTTGATGCAGCTGCAGCTAGGGAGATGTAAATGTAAGTGCTGCTGCTGGAAAGCTGCAGCCAAAAAATATTAATTAGTGCAGCAATTGCAAAGTTGCAGCTGTCTAGATAAATATATCTAGCTACACTCAAATCAAAGACTACAGAACTGACAGATGGTTTTTCCCTAGTTAGAGCTGCCATACTTCAGTCTAGGATTTTTCAGAAGAAAATATTTAGCTTGTACTGAGCTACTATATGCCCAGAATTCCTGGACAAATAACAGAAATCCATCAGGGTAAAATTTCCATCTGGAAAAGGCAATGTGTCCTGGAAAACATAGACATATGGTAGCCTTATCTCAGATGGTGGCTTAGGAGCTTTTGAATGATTCTGGCTATCCAAAAACAGATGGATCATGGACTGGAGGAGTTATGGGATTTTTAGAATTTGTCCCCAGCTGCAAAATATAATGGTTTCTAGTTGGTTTGCAATAAACTTAATGTTATTCATTGAATGGGGCATAAAGCCTAGAAAAGACACAAGTGAGTGTGAGTCACTTTGTGCAGTGCTTAATGCTTGCTGTGGAAGAAGTTTCTCAGTGGAAGGTGATTAATTGTTGGGTAGGATTCATTTCATCTGATATCAGCCATCCAAAACTTACCTGCCTGGTTGCAGCTGGTTCCTTTCTACTCAACACTGGTGCCAAAGGAATTTTCCCCAAATTTCTCTGTTCTTTGTTTAGGAGTGGCTAATACCTGATAGAGAAATTCTGTGTGGTATTCATACAAATAAAAAATGCCATTTGTTCTCATTTAACAGTAATTTCCCTTCTCTAGGCCAACTTTTCTATTTCTAACTGCTATACTTTTCAGCTCAATGATCAAATTACATAGGAGTATGTCAGACAGAGCTTCTAAAATCAATTGGCTTTCCATTTCTGGTTTCAAAGATAAGAATTATCTCACTGATATGATATGTTAACACTGATTATTATTCTTTTGAATAACATATAAAATACCAAGAGCAGAATAGAAACAAGAAAATTGACCTCTCGAATAAAAGATTAGTTAGCTGCGTGCCAAAAATACTCTCCAGTACTGGCACGAAGTCTAATTTCTTCATCACAGGATGAGGAAATTGGTCTTATTTCATCTTATTTTGTCTTTGCAAAATAAGAGGTGACTACAACATTTGTTGGACTGAGGAAGAGGCTGAGCTATCATTACCTATATGGCAATATACAGGGAATCTCGTCTCTTTGTATCATTGAGTTTTCTTTCAGTTATGTAAGATTAATAATATATTTTTGTGGCTCTAACATCAAATAAGTTTCCTACTTGTAATAGTTAGCCTATCTTCCCCATGATATTTTTACCTGCCAATGGGGAGTCACAACATTGTATTCACAGACTGGCATTAAAGGACATTTTGAGAACCAATTGCTAATGTAGTTACATTCCATGGACATTTTCTTGCCTTAGCAGGGAGAACTCCATCACCCTTCCACATCCTCCCAGTATTATAACTGAGAAATCCATAACGCACACTTCATATCTTTCGTGAAAAGAATGACAAAATTACAAGTCAGAATATTAGATAATTTTCTAGAACTGTGAGTTTCATGTTTTTTTCCTGATGAAAACTCTTATGAAATATTTTATAAAATCTATTACTGAAAACTCTCAAGTTCCTGTTTTTCTTAGTTATTTTTTAATTCTTTGCATTTTTATATACATGGAAACTCTTCAGCTTAACTGAATCTTTGCCATGGACTCATGTCACTTTGAGATTTAATCATAATTCAAATGTAAATATTCACGACCAGCAGAAGATATAGCTTTTCCCATCCTAGTTCTGAATTTGGATCTAGAAAACAGACTTTTATTCTGTGTGTCTAAATAAATGACCAGTCTCTGTAATGTGATAAGTGCTTTAATAGCAATATTTTTCAAGATCTAGAGCTAACTTGAAATAGTTGTTCTGCAGCTGCATTTTCTCTAAATGGTATATTCCTACAAAAACAGAACACTTGAAAATTGAAATTACACTAGCTATATGTAATTACACTAGCAGTGAAATCACTGCTAGACAACTTTGCTAAGTGTTAGCCCCATTTAATCAAGACAGAGCAGAGATGCAGTAATTTCAGAAAAATGACCGAGTAAAACCTAACAAAACTAACCTAGCCAAAACTCCCAGATCCCTCTCAGGATGGCTTCCATGCACAGTTATTCTTTGCCAATTTTGCCATGCAGTAAAATTTGTGACAAGGTCAAGGTTCGTAATTTAAGAAGCTTATTGAACTTAATAAAAATATAATGTAAGAGATAGTGTAAAATGTATTATATATGTAGTTTAATGTTAGCTTGCATATACTTGCAGCTACCCAAAATTATCAATACTCGTTAGAACTTAGTATCAGATGATTATTTCTTGCTACACAACCTGCTCCGAGTCCAAAGGAACTTGTACTTTCTGTGCTTATACTTTCTTGGTCCATAGAAAAATAATCATTTTAGTCTTGAAGCAAATGTTAGATGTAATTATAATGTTAACTGAGGCTTTTATCTGTTTTGCATTGTATCTCGCAGATATTTTCTTTCCCGTTTTAACTGCTTAGTCTAAGCAAAGAATTAAGATCTCAACATTGGGTTGGAAGAGGTAGAAGTAAAAAGTTACTTACTAGCAGGATGGGGAGCATTTCAATCCAATCCAATTTTACCATGAATTTGGATGTCACAGTGCTGTTGATCTGCATTTAGGAATCTTGTTGGACATCCATATTTGTAGGACATACAATAGAGTTCAGAAATTTAATATAAAATTCAGAAGATGTTGCATATTACTAGTCATAGATAACAAGAGCAATGAATTTTCTAGATGGGAATTTCTCCAAATAGTTTTTCTTCGGAGAGTTTTTATTGCTAATTTGCTGACAATAGGTGTTGAAATTAACTGCTTTGGACTAGTTCCAAGATTTCTGGAGCAACATTAATTATATTTCTAATATAACTAACTTCATGTGTATGAAAAAGCATTCCAGAAAGGAAATGGTCCAAGCTATGCCTATTAGAAATACTCACTTTAACCTTGCCAGTTATAATAAAAGAGGCTCCAGAAAGTTTTTTTTTTTTTCCAAATGTAAATTTAGAAACTGTAGTCCAGGTGTTTGACATAGAGCTATGGCTTCAAACATCTTTATAAACTCATTTCTTGTGGGAAAATGTTCTTGTAGCTTAAAGAGTGTCCCATCAAATATAACCTAGCATTTCTAAATTAGTTCACTGTGTAGTCATTGAACACTTAAAAACAAGAAAGTGACAAGCTGGATAGGGAAGCTTATGTAGCTAGAATATAAATTGTGTGCATGACGTGATGCAACAGTACCCATCTCTGCGTAGTATGTGTTTATTTCTTTTCTAAATAGCAGTGCACTATGGAAGAAGTGAAGATCCCAAATTGGTCATATTTACTTCCAACTGTGGCTCCCCCACACAAAGAACTGAAAAGATCTATACAACTTTTCTACAGCATTGGCTAAAAATAACCTTACTGCTTAAGAGACTTTGGTTAATAGTTTACCTTCACTTTGCGCAAGGATTTGTATTTGGTTTGCATTTCATATCCATACAAATCAGTTGCTACTAAGTCCAAACTCACATTTTCTATCTGACCATTCACACAATTTCTTTACAGATTGTGCCTAATGCTGAAACAACACCTCAGGTCAACTATAAGGCAGAAACACACTATATTGTGTCTCTTCTCTCTTTGAATTCCCATGGAATTTTTTTCTCTTATTATCACTACTGGTATTTATGGTAGGCTACATCAGTTTACCATATGTGTCATACCAAACAACAGAGTGTAAAGTCATTGAAAAGATTACATTCTGTTCATTCAGAGATATTACCCTGCAGACACACTAGAAATTGTGTTTCCTAGCCAGTTTTTGTTCCAAACTAATTTTTAGTGAACATTAAAGCATATGGCAAAGATATGTGCATGCCTTTCATGCATTTGAAAAATTCTAAAAAAAAACCCCAACAACACTCCTTATTTTGGAAACCATAGGGATAAATATTAGTGAGGGTTTTAAGTGGCAATTTGTTTCTCAATTTTATTTCAGTTAGGAGTACAAACTTTAGCCCTGACAGTCTATGCTGTTTAATATCCAGTATGTAAAAAAGCTGAGATTTACACAACTATAATAAAGGAGTATCAGCAAGGTGAAAATTTTTACAATATGAGCCTAGGAAAGGCAACAAAGGAGTCAGCAATTCAGGGTATCAAGTAAGCAGTAATTTTAATTTCAGTGTTGTAGTAAAAAATGCTGCTTGGTCATACTAACTCCTTTGTGTTTTAGATTTCATGTTTCAATGCATTTCTCCTCTACCCATCTTTCCAGAAAAGGCACGATTTTTCACTGTCCTACCACAAAAATTTTGCATTTGTAGCAACCTGGGTCTTAAAACTACTTCCCTGACCTGATGTCCACCACTGTTGGATGTATCTTGTTAAATAACATTCAGTTTTCCACAAGTTCTTCCAGCATTGACCTTAAGGTGAAAACCCAGAATTCTGGTTGTACCATCTAATGTCCATGGCTTCACAGCAATATGCCCTTCTTTAATAGTTAGATATTCTTTTTTTTTTTTCTGTCAGTTTTGCTTTTGTTACACTCTGAAAACTCCCTTCAGTTAGAAGCCCTGCTCACTCAGTTCTTGCAGTAGCATAAGTCCTCCTAAATAAGGATTTATTTGCCTCTAAGAACATAAAAATTATACATAAAAGGGCTAAAAGAGATAAAAAGACTTCAAACATCTTAACATTACTTTTCAGAGCAGTCTAGTTTATCCCTGATATTGCACGTCAGGGTGAGAAAACAGGCTGCTTTTCCATAGAGATAGTTTCTTCCCAGTAGCTGTAAGAGTTGAGCTTTCGAAAAGTTATCTTTGCTGACCCTTTCTACCATGTTTACCCAGAAGTAAAATTTGCAAAATCTGAAAGCTGCATAATGAGGACTTCCTAAAACCATCTTCTGACTTTCTGCATAGTTCTAAAATCATCAAGTATTGAGTAGACCTGTTATTTTCCCATAATGAACAACAGAAGAATAATGATAGACAGATATAACGGTTATACTGATATCTCCCACATTTTTCATTCGTCTTGCAGACTGACAACTGATAACACAGCAGAGGATTTTGTGTTGAAGAACACTTTAGAAAACATTAGGCTGATCCAGTGGATCTCTAAACTTCTCAAAACTTAAAAAGTTTATGTCAAATTCTTAAAAACATTATCAAGGATGAGGAATTTGCCAATGATACTAGAAACTTTACTTTAATATCCCACCTACAAAAGGCCTTTGCTATTTTAAAAGGAGTAACTGACAATATATTGCTTCTCTTCTTAGAAATAAGCTTTTTTTCCCCCAGAACTTTGTTGCCTTTCCTTAGACAGAACACTCTAAGAAACACTCTAGGATGGTTAATATATGAAAGAGAAAAGAGTTTTGGGAGGAATTTAAACAGCAAAATGGTCTTTGAGAATAAGTATAGATGCCGTGCTTTTTTTTCCAGTGGAAAGGACAGAGGAGCAATTGCATTACTCATGGCTTAGGCTAGCAGATACAAATAACAGCTACTTCTCTTATTTTACTGAATGCAGCTCACAGGCGTTAAGCAAGAGGCCAGACCATGCAGCTAACGCAAAACTCTTTCTATCTGTAAGCTAATTATTGTGTTTCTTTTGTTTGTATGCTATAAGAAGATAAAAATACCAATGCAGATGGTTTTCCACAGCTAATGAGTATGGAACTAGCTTTATAAGTGCTGCAAGGTTTTAAAGAAATGCTTTTTGGCTGAAAAAGACTTGAAAAATGCCAGTATAAATAAATTGTTTTCATTGTCTACTGATCATTTGATGCAAAAGAATATATTAATGTCAAATGACTTTTTTTTTCTTTCCATTTGTCTATTCCTTTATTATTGCTTCTTTAGTCTGCTCACTATGAGGATCCCTCATTAAAGCTATTCACAGAGTACAGTGTTAGTCAGCTGGGCTAATGAAATCCTAATGAAGTAATTGCAAGTTATTTGTTTAGACAGGGTGGGACTAGGATCAGCAAAATTTGTGCCTAAGTTATCTCGCAAGACTCATTCAAGAAATCTGTTCCATAGTCCATGACAGACAGTCAGGGCTGCTTGCCTCACAGAGTTGCCCCTTGAGTGTAGTCCTGCCAGAATTCAGAGGGGTCAAACTCTATCTTTTTTTTTCTTCCTTTTCTTTTTTTTTTTTTTCAGTAATTAGCTTTTGTGTATATCTCTGGAAATATGTGCTTCTCAAGTGCTCTAATTATAATTTCCCTGTATAGCAGTGTAATTTAGTTTCAAAACATGAAGTAAGGAGTGAAGACTGACCAAAACGCTAACACTAGGTTATAGAAATTGCTGCCAGTGAGCATGAAATAAACTGGATTTCATTTGAAGCCTACTCTTCTGTGTTTTTCAAAGTTTGACTATCTCTTGATTATAGATTGAGAAATATTCATATCACCTCCAGGAAATATACAAGCTGTGTTTAACCAAGATCAGTAATTGTTATGAATGAATATGTTGCTCAGTAGCAAGATATCAAAGATATTAATAGATTTGGGAAGGTAACTTCTGCTTTAAGCTATTTTATTTTCTAAAAGTGCTTCTGCTGTGAGTTCTTTCTTCACCTCAAGAGATTTAGCCCTTTTTGCATCTATCCCTTGCCTTTTGCCAAGGGATCCTTCTTGCATAAAAGTGATGCAAGATGAAAGTCTAAGAAATGTATTTCCACAGTTGTGATCTTTTATAGTCACAATCACTGTTACAGTGATTGGAAACAAGGAAATCCAATTTCTCTGAAGGGAGCTCTTTGAGGTCTGTGACTTAGGAAGTTTCTCAACAGTTCTCTTTGACATCCTGCCCATGAACGTCCAAACAAGTCTGTATGGCATGCTACCAAGGAGATAGGTAGCACCTCAGGCAGCTGAGGTGGCCCATCATCTTCATTGTCTTCTAAGAAGTCTGGACAAGGGAATTGATATATAAGGGTTTTGATTTACTCTTCCCTACAGTCTTCTTCTCCACTTCCTTATGGTGTGTGCCTTGTGCTCGTAAAGCTTAGGACCACTGCATGGTCTCATGTGGTTGTTACCAATTATATGTATTTTTACATTCTAGTACATTTTTATGATCCAAATAAACAAAGTAGACAACCTCAGTAATAAAGCGTTTTGCTTAACGAGTAGCAGATTAATTTATGAGATATGCAAAATTTTGATGATCCTCAATCTGTGGATAAACTTTTAAAACAGCACTGACAGCCACCAAAAGCATCTGTCTGACAGATGATCCCCTCTTACCATACTGCTCATCCACACAAATTCACAGTAGGGATGTGAATAACATGCCCATTGTTGGATAGGAAATGGTCACTTTTACAGTAGATGAAGAATTTAGCTTTAGGAAAATCTTATCTCTTTAGAGCTATTATCATTTCTTTTTCTGTTGTGGTCTGTCTAAAGATTTCCCAGTCCAAATGGATTTGTGTGTGTGTGTGCTTTAAGAAAACAGTACTCACTTTCCCGTACATACAACTGTCAGCTACCTCCAAAATGCTTGATCCTATGTGATCACCTGCTCACCATACCTGTTCAGTGCATTGCTGGTGTAGTGAAGAGATGAATAGTGAGACTCTCTTTTTGGTGTAACTTTCCGCATACTGAGATTTTGGCTTGCCTGTGTAAAAATAGCAAGAGCTTTCTCTTTCATGAATGCCTTTGGTGTTTCCTTTATCATCCTTAAGATATTTTTAAGTTTATCCTCCTTCTTGCTTAATATACTTCTTTGTGTCTGGCCGTGGCTCTCAGGAATCTTTTAATGTGTTACTGTTATATAATGAGTTTCACAGCTTGTTTCAATGAGTCTTTCTAGTTAATGTGTTTGAGAATAATAAAACTGATTGCCTGGGAAAACTCATTCCCTTTTCTATGGTTGTTCATCTTGAAAAGGGGAGGAGAGGGAAAACACTCAGCAATCCCTTGCTTAATAACAACTAACCCCAGCACAATGGCATGCATCAATATGCTCATTTTATGCTGTTTATGATAACTCAAAAGGTTGATGACCTTTGATGACACCTAGTATGCTAACAGAAAGATGGAATTGTCAGATGAATAATACATAGGGCTATCCCCGTACAGGATATTAACTATCTAAATTCCAGTCCCAGGATTTGGTTATAAAGCAGTCATAAGCAAAGGGGGAAAAAAGGCCATTAACTGATCCATTTTACTTTGATAGAGTGCAAAGACTATACCAAGAAGAAATGACCTGGTCATAGGTATAATCACAGAATAAGAGCTAATTCTTGCCTAAAAGCGTTTACAATCTGAATATCCAAGATTACAACATATTATGATGTTAAGTAGAAAACAGGAACCCAGAAGAATGAGTACAAAGATTTTTTTTTTCTTTACAGGAATTCAATAATTTGGGCACTTGGAGAGAGACAGAGAATGGGAGTGATATTAGAAAGACTTATGCTTTTATTTGGGGAAAGACACATGCTTTTATTTATTTTATTATTTGGGGGGAGATGTGGAAAAAACTTAAAAGGCCAGCAGAGTAAGGCAAGTTGGACTAGAGGAGAAGGGGTTGCCAAGTATTTAATCATAGTTCCTTACTTGAACCCTGCTTGCTTTGTGTCATAGGCTAGGAAAGTCAAACAAGTGTTAAAGTATTGCCACTGAGATGACATACCAGCTCACGTACTTCCTATATGTTTCTGATGATTGTCATTCTTCTCTGAACTGAAAATCCATAGTCACATTTCAAGAGTAGTTTCAGCTGGTTGGAAAATTTGTCAGAACATTTTTGATAGGTTCTGCAGTGAACTTCTCAATCTAGAATTTTTTTTAAAAAATACTTTTAAAAGCATGATTAAAAATTATGCTGATAAAAATATTATGTTTTAAAGACTTTAAATTATCCTGATATGACAGAGTTAATAAAATACCATTCTCCATGGCTAAAATTTAAATAAATTCAGGATTAGTTCGTAGCTGTTCTGAACTTTTCTTTTTCTTCAGACATTACAATATTTTTTTTTCCCAAAAAGACATCCCAAGAATGAATATTCTGAAAATAAAGTCTTATCATCCTTGTTACAGAAGTATCTAGAATTTCTTGATAATCAGGAAGCTAGGTTAAGCAGTTGAATACCTCAAGCTGTAGACTATTTCTGAAAGCACTGCTAGTCTATACAGAAGGTATAAATAATATTTTGATTCCAGAAGTGTGCTATTAAATTCTGGGAGCATGATGATTGCATATAATAACCCATACACAAATCTGTTTTAATATTGTTAAACATTTTTTAAAAATACTTATTCTAAGTATATTTATATGTATCCTACCTTAGTGCTTCCTTAGTTGTTAACCAAAATGTACTATGGCAGTATACCAACAAAAAACACATCGAAAAACTTTACTTGTCAAAAAAATCAAATAAAAATAAAAATAAAAATAAAATAAAATAAAATAAAATAAAATAAAATTTTAGATCCTACAGATTATTAGAGAGATCCTGTAGGATGCTCTAGATCATTAGATCCTACAAGATCTAGAGATTCTGTAGGATCTAATGATCTAGAGGATCCTACAGGAGCTACAGATTCTAGCCCAAACCTGGAAACAAGTGTTCTCTAGCAGAACATGTGTTACTGGTTTCTTATTTAGTCCTGTAAAGCTTATGATGATGATAAGATAGTATACTGAAAAGGTGGTAACAATTCATTAAAGTGAATTCTTCTTTATTCTTTTATTTTGGTAGACTAAGTACAGTTATCGCTATCAGAGAAAAAACGAACATAGTAGTAGGGAGCACTATGGAGTTAATGTAGCAGGGGAACAAACTTAAGTTCAATGGCAGAATAAGCACTTGCAGGCAACATATTACCATCAGCTTGCAATATATTGTTGGATTATAGTCATCCTTTATAAAAATGCATATACACATATACATACTTACACAGATAGATACTTTAATGGAAAGGACCTGCAGAGACTTAGTTCTTTGGTTTGAGGAACTGCTTTGTAGAGAATGCTGCAAGGGTTTCAAGTAAATCAAATACCACTGCAAACTTCTTAATTTATTCATTGTTTTACACGTGGAAAGCAGAATGTATATGAAAAAGAATTCTGGCAGGCAAACTCTCCCCATCCTTATCCCCTACCATGACCAAAATCTCCCCCTCTTCACTGCAGGCATGTTTCAAATTTAAACAGAAAACTTTGTTTCAAGGAGCGAAGTCACTCAAAACTAATTGCTATTGCCATGCAAATCATGCTAATATTAAAAATAATGTTTTGGCAAATGTGAAAATAGATTCCAGAGTGGCCATGCTGTGGTTTACATATTCAGAGAACAGTGATCTCATGCTATTTTTCTGAACAGCACAACAGGGCTGAGGGGTGGAAGCCAGAATCCACTGCTGTCCCAATTTAGGTGTCTAAGCCTTTGAGGGTGATAATTTTTATTAGGAATTCTAAAAATATGCTGAACACAACTCTCTGTGAGGAGATAGCTTGGAAAACCATTGCAATTAAATAGCACTTCACATAAGAGATTGCAATTGTTGAAGCTGCAAGGAGACAAGAAAAGTGCTGGCAGTATTCTCCTTGCAGTCATTACAGCCAGCACAAGAGAGGGTAAAGTGGCAAAGTGAATAGCAAGCTAACAATATAAGATGAATAGTTAACAAATATATGTCACATTCCACAGCAATAAAGGCTTATGTCCTTGAAGCTTCCCCTCTTGGGACTTGTGACTGTACACATGCACACCCACTCACAGATTCATACATCTCATATAATTTTGAACTGATTACACCTTGCTTTATACCCATATGTTGATTTTCACTCCTCTTTCACAGTTCAGTGCAGTTGAACTTTAGGGCTTAATGGTATATTTTCAGAGATTTTCAAATGCCTGTTTGGATGATTCTCTCTAAACTTGAAACAACTGGGGTTTTCTCCCCAGAAAGAATGTAACCTTTACTATTCCCATTTTATTGTGACTATAAAGTTAATTTCATTTAATGAAATTCTATAGCCAGAGTTATTCACCATGATTACTGCCATGTGTCTTTCCTTCCAGCATTTTACCCTGTCTTGCTCTTTGCTCTGTAATATAGAACCCCTTTTTTGCTAGGCTGCTAACACAGCCTGATGACGAGAGGGAGGAGACAGACCTCTGGAAAGGCTTCACCGTGCATTTACAAAGTATGTTTACTGATTTTACAGCGTTTCACGGTGTTTACTGATTTTACAAGTCTTCTCACATTTGTTTTGTCAATAATGAAGTTTTATTAACACCTCTCTTTTCTTTATAGACTTGATAGAAGTGGATGCTCCATCTCCTTAGATGTTTCAAGTTACTCCTGAAAATGGGTTTTAAAAAAACTTGTGAGTGTATTGTGGGCATAACACTGTCACATATTTCTACAGCAAAGGGGCAGAGCAAAACTTTTACTTCTCTTCCTTCCTGGATCCACATGAAGACAAGGCCAATTTGGGGTGCCTAAGCAAAAATGTGAGGACCTTTAACTTCCCTTACAACTGCCAATTTTACTTCATGTTCAGACTCTAATTGATTTCTATTACATGTAAATCATTCTCATTAATTATTTGCATGTGTGGGCTAAGCTTTGAGTGGACAGAGAAAAGCAGTTAATGCACTATGAATTTTCTTCTCCAAAGGAAATGGACTCTTTGCCTAATTATGGTTTGTCGGGTGTGCATGCCAACTAGATGGCTTTACAAGGAGGGCATAAGCAGACTGCTCCAAGACAAGGTTAATGGTTGCAAAAGTGGAATTTCCACCCATCTCTAAGATTTTGTGCAAAAGTGTCAGTACTTATACAAGCTATCATAAATGAGACCTGGTAGTATACACATTCTTGGCTGTCTGACTTATCCCATGGATTCAATTAAGAAACAACAAGCCTAAGAGATATATGTCACACTATTAACCCTGGCAGTTTATAGCGGTCCTTGAGACTTTGCAGAGCTCTTCTGAGTCTATGATATGCCAGTTAAACCACTTGACTTTCACTTCAAATAGGGCTGAGTGTCTCTCCTAGGAAAGTTCATAGTGCTTTAGGGACTAAATCACTTTCACTACTGCTCTCTGAATGACAAAAAGCCTAAGAAAGAGGGGAAGAAGGACAAGTAGTTATATCTCTTCCTACAACACAGTAAAATTTAGGAAGTGGAGGTAGGGATAAAAAATAAAAGTGATAAAAAGAAAGTAATAAAAGAACAGGAGTTATTAGAGACTTTATGGTTTGTCCTTACTACGCTGTCAGTCTGACTTCTCCATGGCTAGTCAGACACCAGTCCTTCACATTATTTCTGTTGCAGAAGCCTGTAGCAAGATGAGAATATATTTGCCTTTATCCTGATCCTTGCTAGATGGCTACATCTTGAAGCAAGATCTGTGCCCATAAATAGAAATTAAACCTGTCCATAGAACCAGAGGATGGCAGTGATTGGAAGGTACCTCTGGAGATATTTAATCTAACTCCCTGCTCAAACCAGGGTGAGCTACAGCAGGTCACTCAGGGCCATGCGCAGGTGGGTTATGAATATCTCCAAAATGGAGATTCCACAACCTTTCTGGGCAACCTACTCCAGTGCTTGACCACTCACCATGAAAAGGTATCTTTTTTTAATGTTAAAAATTATATAATTAAAATTCAGATTTCCTGTATTTTAATTTGTGATACCACTGAGAAGAGTCTGACTCCATCTCCTTTATTTCTGTCAACAGGTGTTTATATACCTTGACAAGATCCCTCTAGGGCCTTTCTTTTTTCCAGGCTCTCTCTTTCCAGGCTTTTTCCAGAGTCCTAGCTCTCTCAGCCTCTTTTTGTATGTCAGATGTTCCGATCCCTTAATCATCTTTGAGGCCCTTTTCTGGAATTGCTCCAGTATGTCCATGTCTCTCTCGTACCGGGGAGCCAATCACTGTACACCCCACTGCAAAGGGTTCATCAGTGCTGAGAAAAGGGGAAGAATCCCCTCCCTCAGTATCAGCTGTTCTCCTTAGGTACTTTAATATAGATTTTTTTTAAGTTTATGACCCTTTCTATTTTAGTTTTCAAAAATAAGTATTCCTGCCAGTCCCTTCTTCTTCATTAGAAAGCAAAAAATTACAGTAAGGAAATCTAGACTATGTACACAAATTTTGTGCTATGAATTCATTTCAGCTATTTCTTCATGTTGTTTTACTAGTATTATGGAAATATTGATTTATTTATTCATTCCATCCCATAATATTCCCCCAGCTGCATATGTTGGCTTTAGGTCCTTTTCTATGGTTCATTGAACCTTAAAGATTCAAGCATTTCAGTGCTGCTGCTCTTCACCTTGCTTCCAGTATAAGACATTGTTATAAGATTATACTTAAAATGGCTGAAAACTTACAACAAACATTTTCCTTTAAGACATAAGCATGGCATGTACAGTTAAAGAAGGTCAGTAGCCATCTTTAAAAAAGCTGAAAAACGTGTAACATATTAAAGTACCTCAGCATTACATTACTTCTTCGCTCCTAATGATAATTGAAAATGAAATCTTTCCTCTGGGATTAGCTTTGTCCTGTTTAGCTGATACTGGGGAAATATGAAGACTTGATTTGATTTTCTTGGTTACACTTTCTGATGTCGTTTTTCATCTCAAAGAAAAAACATAAATTCTTCAGTGTAAATACACATGGCTTTTGCAAGCTAGTCTGGGCTGCCATTTCTGCTTGTGCTTGTCTTAGCACATGATTATGGGCTCTCAGACATACACCTGCAATCCAAATTTGGTCAGCTGACTTGAGGAGCCATTCTGTGCTTAATTACAGAAATAATCTGTCATTTTATCCTGTGCTTTACATGGAAAATATGCTTCTGGGAAGCAGGTTTTAATTTTGAGAAGTTGTAAGAACCTGTAAACTGAACACACAATTCAATACAGTAAACATTTAGGCAGATTCATTCAGTCCATCATTCAATTTCAGGTATTTGCTAAGGTGCTGGAATGCTTGGAATGATTAAGTTCGAGAATTCTAAAACGAGCCCTCTGTTCACCTGACTCTTCAACAAAAATACACAATGCTTCTTTTACTGATTTTTCCTTTTTTTTTTTTTCCAAACAGTAAATATGCCATTTGGAAACAATTAAAAATCAATAATTAAATTAAATCCAGGAATAGAACTATCAATAGTCAATGTAAGCTTATGGAAAGAGGATCCTGTTTAACTTATGTGATATTTTTTTCTGATCAGATTACAGGATTTATTGATAAAAAGTGATGAAATTGCTGTAATTTATTTACCCTTCTGTAAGACCAATATTAGTGCTAAGTAGTGCTAACTTACTATAGTACATATCAAAACAGTAACAGAATCTGGAGCAAATACTTTTTCAAAACTGAAAAATTCTCAGAAGTCTGAAAATCCAAGTTTACAAGATTCCTAATTCTTTTCGTGAAAACACAACAGGGTATAAGCCAAATGCATCAAATTGTGTCAGGGTTTTGCACCTACATAAATATGTACTTATATATATGTGAATGGATTGTCTCTCAAGAGAGTAGACAGAAAGTGGAGCATACACATTCATCCCCTGGCCACTTTCAGTTCTTCATCCATCTGAGCAAAAGCATGAGACGCAAATACTGAACAGATTAATGGAAACAGGATGAGGATGAAACATTGAAAAGTGTATATCATAATGAATACATTAAATTTGGTAGGTCTGTGTTCTATTGATTGTCCATTCTCTTGCCACCGAATGTTTTTCAGGACCCATTCCATAATAAACAAGCTGAGAAAGGAGAAGTTATGGAGCAATCAGAGATGTATTAGCACTTACAGCTAGACAGAAACAGATACTTTTTTTCCTGTGGAAGTTCCAGAACAGAAACATTCTGTGGGAAAAACAAACAAACAATAAAACTCCTCATTTTTGAGAAGCTTGTGAAAGAGCCTATGGCAAAGTTCAACTGAACTGGATTCTTGATTCCCTTGCAAGCTGAGTCGTCAGACTCCTTAACTCCTGTTCCCATCTTCCTTTGTCAGGAAAATTCTGACTGTGGACATGGGTGCATGTGCCCAGTAACACGAACAGGCAAGTCCAGAGCACACTGCTGCTGCTGTGCATCTGCAGCTGAGACAGGGCAGACAGGCACAGTGGTGCAGCATGTTCTTCTGACAGTGCTCTCACTCTCAAATGTCAGCGTGTGCCTGGGGACTCAGTCCAGCAGACCTTGACTGATCACGTCTGGTTGTCATTTCCGTGATATATCCAGGAATCCTGGACAAGTGGTTAAGTTATTTTTCTGTCCAGATGCTTTTTACAGGTGGTAGCGCACGAGCTACTTGGCTTTGGAGGACCACATCTTGAACTCAAGATACTCTAACAAACAGGACAGAAAACGTAATATGTTGAAGGCCATAAGGAAATATGTAGCCAACTGGCTAAAATTTTCACATTTTCTGTTTGCAGTGAGGTTGTCCACCAAAGCCTGATGAATTTCAGTGCTGTACCTCAAAGGTCTGATGTCTTTGAAACACATAAACATAAGGTATTGACAGTTATGGCTTCTGTCTGAAAATAGGTGGTAGCCAATGATCAAATTTCCAAGCCATCCAGCTAAAACTATTAGCAAGACCAAAACCAGATATATTTTTAAACCAAAATTGATGCTGTGAACATGTATCTGTTTAGGATGTCCGGATTTGTTAGAGCTGGAGGAAATTCTTTGGATACAAATGATTTTCAGAGAATTGGCTTTCAATTTCATGACCATTTCTATTACATTATATAGCATACATATCAGTTGTTATCTAGTTTGTCTACGTTTTGGTAGTCTGTGGTCCCTGCCATCTACTACCACTGAACCAATGTCCCAAAGCTCTTCTGGTATTTATAGCTACTCTATACTAAGAAAAAGCAAAAATAGCAATCATCAGGTGTGTTGCTGTGAAGTTGTAACTTTCAGAATTTGAGAACTATGCTAATTGCAATCAATGAAGTGTAGCAATTTTAAGCTGATGTGTCATTAAAATGTTCAAGAGACATTGTATGAGAAAATTAAAGAAAATCCTGTTTTTAATTTGTTATAAGTTGAGATCTTAATTATTTTCTCTAACTCCTGTATGCATGCTCTCACATTGATTTTCATGAGAATTTATGAGGTCATACTACATGACTCCTCTTTCTTATGTTCCCGAAAAAATGCACTGGTTTTCTGTTGTTGTTTGTCATGGCTGTATACCCCAAATCATTGAAAGTTGCTATATTTAGGTGATGTGTGCAGCTGCTATGTCTAAGTGTTTGACAGATTCCCTCTGCCATCCCCAATTCTTTAAAATATTTTGTAATTTAAAGATGTCACAGCTAACGAGAAGAAAGCATAAACTACCTGATGTAAATTCAGCAGGTTGTCCAACAGGATTATCTGCTACACAGCAGTTCAATCAGACACTTACGACTATTTTTTTTTCCTTGACTATATGAAAATTTTACATTGGGACTTTAACCTCATAAAAAATTGTCACCTAAGTACCTATCACTAAGGATCTTTAATAAAGACATGATCAGTGATTAAAGTAAAAAAAGAATTCTCATATAGGCCTCAAACAGGTCAAGTGCCTGAGTATTAGCTATGCTGCTCTTATTTAATATAACATTTAATATATAAAATATAGATAACAATTTATTTAACATTGCATATAATATTTAATAACATCAATAAAATGACATCCTGCTCTCTCTGAAGTAACTTATTGCAAAAGAGAAATAGGAAAAAGAGAAATCAGACTCTATTTCAGAAAGTCAGCATTTGTCATCAGGTACTAAGTAGTTATTTTTGCTCTAATTATATTCTGTTCTATTTATATTCTTTGCTATTCAAAGCAGCAGCTTGACATAGGTTGATAATGGTTGAGCCAGACTAAAGAGAATTTGATTATTCTTAGAAGTGTTTGCATTTTCCATGGTCAAAACCAGTTTTTCAAAGTCCAGGTTTATTCCCTGTTAGGAAGAAAGTGGCAAAAGAGAATCTCAGCTTTTCTTGTAAAGCTACAAGTCTATGATCTTTCTTCTTGAAAAAGAATATGGCCAAAATATATGAACTAACTACTGTAGATGCATTACTTTTCCTGGCCATAATCTAATTGTCTTTACCACTCTTAAGTGCGTTCTTTTGGAATAAAGAAAAATGTATCTCAGAATCTTTACTCTGGGAGAAGATCAAACAAACTGCTGAAAGACCATGCCTGAAAAATAAAAAGTCATCCAGGGCAATTCTGCTGATTAGTGCGATATACATTCAATTATGTACCTCAACTCATACCCTTTTCTGACTCTGACAAGTGCTATTGTATCACCACTGCATCTCTACAGCTAAACTCAACATAGGGTGGTTACATCTAATTTGTACAATGGGAACATTGGCCAACACTTACCTCCAAATCTTTGAAAGGTTTTACCTGGGCAAGTTCTAGTTAACACAATTCAAAATCATTGCAGGCATTATACTGATAATTTGGACAGTTAGGGGACGGTGCTCAGTCCTGACTCATCAGCTCTGTTTAATTTATTAGCAGAGGCAAATATAAAACAGATTATTTAGAATGGAAGTTCTTCCTGACAACCATATTGCTAACCTAGAATTGAATCCTAAGACTGAATAGTCACAGAGGTCGTGTTTGGGGCAGGACAAACTATAAAACAGACATGTACTTCAGAAAATCTGCTTTTTCTTGTCTTGTTTTTGAACTTTTCTCAGAGATTTTTTTGCCCTTCCAAAAATATGTTTGCACTTCCAAATTCTTTAACTATAGTTACCAATATGATCCTTGTGGGCAGGACTTTACCGCATCTGAAAGACTAAAGTATGTCCAAAGCACATCCACGTCTGGTAAGATCTCTTTGTCAGTGCTTTTGCACTATATCTTTTAACAGATTGATAATCTGTTAAAATATAAAGACAGACATCTGCTTTTGCTGAGCAGAATTTTGTATGGTCAAAAAGGTGGTATAAAGCAGCATGACAAATCTCAGCCAAGGTCGCCTCTGGTCCAACCAAGGAGCCACTAGGAAGAAAGACTGTTTAGATCACCAGCATTTTGAGCGGTTATACGTGTGCTTTATAAAGATATCACTGTGAAACAACCCTTTGGGCTCTGCTCCAGGGATTCTTTGGAGCAGAAATCTTAAGAGCAGTCCTCCATCTTTCTCACCGCTGCCTGAGCAGGACTCAAGATTTGGACCTCAAATTTACAGGCATCAAGAAATTCTTTGGAAAACTCCAGAAACCACAGGGCCACTGAGCAGTGTCTGATAAATGCAACATCCTTAAAAAACTGTTAAATAAATCCTGGTTGCAAATATCAGACTATTTTTTCATCCTCTGAACTTGTGTCCCCTTAGGCCTTAAAAATACTACAGAAAGATTTTACGTGATTCCTATACCATACTGGTTTTGTGCAGGATTAATTTGTAGGAGGTGAAATTGCAGACCTTTTCTGGGCTTGAGGTCATTTCAGATGAAAACTTACGGCATGGTGCTGATAACTAAAGGCAGTACACTTTTTATTTTTATTAAGAGCACTAGATTCTAAATTTTAGCTCAGCAAGGAAGATTTTGCACTGATTTCAAAACTGATTACACCTCTGGGTATAAGCTCACACAAATAACTCTGCTTTTCCCATGGCATGGCTCATCTCTGAGTAGTGCATCATTCCTTATCTGGGCACAGCACTCTGGCACCATTGCTTGGTAGCTTGAGCTGTGTCAAGCGAATTTCTGGAGCTAATGAATGAATTAGGCCAAAATCTAATTCATGCAATGCCTTTCAGCCTCTCATCTCTGAAGATACTACTCTTTGTACAAGGCTTCGTTCTCACCCCAACTCTCCCTGCAGTACTGAAAAGTGTGGGAAGTTCAAAGAGAACCAAGATAACAAGGCATAAAGCAGATAAGCCCACATATATTTGGCTGTATAGCATTTATGTCCTATGTGAGAGAGCAAGCCCTGCTAATAGCATGGGTTTCGTCCCTCAATAATAAGCCTCAAAACCAAGCTTACAACTCGGCTCATTGAGTGATGGGCTAACCAATGTGGATCTCTGCTTTTTCAGATTTCTTCACGCCACTTTACAGAATGAGTATGACCTGCCTATGTGCTCATGAGCTGCCTGAGTGTGAAGATCAATATTCACTTCTGAGTCACATCTCAAGTTTCAGTCTCTGCACCTATTACCCTTTATTGGGGTTCTCTGTGGTCATCTTGCACATTGGATCAAAGTTTCAGCTCAGCTCCCAATTCCACATCCATCCCTCCGGGAGCATCAATGCAGTGTTCTGAGCTTTTTAATTTGCCCTCTCTGGCAATATAATACATTCTTGCTAACAAGAGGCAAGATTAAAAAGGAGATTTCTGAATTATAGTCATCAGTACTTTTATAAGTGCTGCACAGATGTAAGCCTTTAGAGGATGCAGCCCTGACTTCTACTCTGAGGTAGATCTCACCTCCTTTAAAAGTCTAGGGACTAGGGTTTTTTTCTGACAGTGAAAGTTTCCTCCTCATTCCCTTCAGACTGTTGTTGTGGAACTGAGTAGATAGCCCATAAGGAGCTGTATCTTTATCAGCACCCTCTGACCTGAAGTCTTGCCTGGATAAAAAGACTCTGATCTCTTTCTTTAGCTCAGTTTGTGTAGAGACAGTGAAATGACTCCTGCATGGGCACTGGTAGTCAAGAAATAATCATAAGCAAGAGTCTCTCTCAGCTCTCTCATTAAAAGTTTTCCTATACACTTTCGGCTATACTGGGAAAAAAAAAATTAAAAAACATCTTGTCATAGCCAGCATAGCTCTACAACACAGAGCATCAACTGGATAAAAAATGGAGAAAAAAAAAGTGAAAACAGAAACCTGTTTTAAGTAGATGGTTGGCAAATCTTTCCTGAAACTTGTGTATTTATTTTCTCTCCTCAGTCACAGATAATCTACTCAGGGTCATTTAAAGACTCATATTGCCTAGTTTCACAAGCTCCGAGTTCTTTATTTTTCTAATACATCTCAGTGCATTATATTAGCCAGTAAATTATACTAGTAAATTATACCTTGTTAAGAGAGTATTCTAGCATCTGTGCATTCCCTATAGATAAAGGGAGATGCAACAGAAACCTGAACATCTAAGTTTAATATGTTGTTAAAGAAATGATATAGGTTCAAGGATATTCGTTGTTAAAGAAATGATATAGGTTCAAGAATATCATTTCACAACAAGAAGAAGTCAGAATGACTAGCAACATAGGAAAAAAAAGAATGTTTTCATGAGTCTTGCTTTAAAACAGACTTTCCCTAGCAAATTTTTGCTTTGCTTGTCAAAAACAACTTCCATTAAATTCAAAGCAGTCATATACTCTTTCTTTTATAGGATGCACCTGGGAACCCCCAAGCAGTCCCTGTGATTGGAATGGAACTATAAAAATGAATACAGGGACTTTGTTTAGTGTATTAAGAATGCAGGTAGGGGTATTTACAAGCTCAGATGAGGAAAATGCTGTTTTAAGTAAGTGCTAACAAAGGAATGGTTAGACATGATAACAGCTTTGCTAAGATGAAAGAGATATATGGGGTGGCGGTACCTATTATATTTTGTTTTGAAAGGTATTCTCTTAGTCTGCCAAGTTGTTATTGTGTGCCTTGTGAAGATCAAGAATTATTAGGGAAGAAAATGTTTCGAAATTACAGCTAATAGAAATGGTGGTAATAGTTTATCTTAGAAATTATCTTTCTTACTAAATACATGAATACTCATACAGCAGTGAGGGGAAAAAGCTACTGGAAGGACTTCCTTGCACAACAACAACAACAAAAAGACAATATCTTGAATATCTTCCATAAGGGAAGGATGTAAAAATTTAGCAGTTAATTTAAAATAGCAGTAAACCCATTGGCATAGGTGAGGTTACATCTAAGCCAGAACTGTTGTAAAATGTCTTTCTAGGGATAGATTTTGGGAATGCTTTTCCTCCATTTCACAAAAGAAATCAAAATCTTGAGGCTGGAACTTGAGAGATGGAAGTAAACGTATTTTGAATCCCTTAAAACAGTATTTTGCTCTTCAAAATGCCTTGCTTTGATTTTTAGCTTTATACATACTTTAAAATTCTAAGTTTTTATGTGTTTTTCTTGAAAGTGATTCTCTACCCACCCCACAACACACGAAAAAAGGTGCAGAGGGATGGATTCTGATAGCTGACCTTTCCCATAAAGATTCAGCATAGGTTGATGAGTTTCATGGGTTGTTTTGTTTGATTTTTTTTTTTTTGCAAAGAAAGCCTTCTGTCAAAACAAACTCCATAAGCTTTCCAGCTGACAGAAAGAGCTAGTTGCATCTTTGTGTAACTTAAACTGATGCTGCTCCCTCGCTTTGGGAAGGAGGTGAGAGGAGTCTCAACCCTGTTCTCTCTTGGATTAATGCCTTGAACTAGATATAAAGTTCACAACAAATTTAGCATTTGCTAGGAAAAGTCCGTTTTACTTTTGCTGTCTGATACTTGTATCAAACAGGTACTCCCTCTTTCTCCAGAGAAAGTGTTATGTAAACAGCTATATGTGTTATCTTAATAACTGGTGTGATTGATGGGATCTGATCTCAGAAAAGTAAGTCTTCCCTATTAGCATATGTACATGTTCCCAAAGCTGGCTTCCAAACTAATTTTGGTAAACTAGCAATTGTTTTATTTTCAAAGTTTAAAAACTTGCAGGCAATAAAGGAGAACTGAGTTTGTTGTATGTTATCTACATTATTCCCTCAGTTTGTGTTTGTTGTTTTAGTCATATTATTCTTGTGGTTTCTGCTAATCAGTACCATTGCTCTTCCTTTCCATCTGCAGTCCTGTGGCCCGATCATTATATTTGCATTATATTTTACTGTCTAGTCTTATAAGTTAACCCAGCTCTTATAACTAATGCTTAATCATTTTACCTTCTATACTTATAATCAGTGTGACAGTTTGACTTGGCACTCTGATTGGTTTATAAACTAGCTAGCTTTTAATTGGAATTGCGTAGCGAAACAACTCAAAAACAATTTATAATAATGGCATTTTGGCATAATGCGCCAAATGAATGATCTCTGAGGGTACATTAGGAAATAATGATGACATTAAATTAATTTTTATATTGGATAGGTCTTTGTTAAGGTTTAAGGTCTGGAGCAATCTCAGTTTTAATCAGTGTCTATATGGGCTAAACAAGAGGGAATCCTGGGGTGCTGAAGGAAACAGTAGATAAAATTCATTATTATAAGTTAATTACACTTTTTGTTTCTTTTTTTGTAGCTGTCTGCAATTACTTTCCCCAATAAATGAAGCTTCATGTCATGTGACTCTTTAGCTATGTGATCTCTATTGCACTGGAGCGCCAGACCTTTTCATCTAAACGTTGAAAGGAGCCAACATAGTATTTGAGGGTATTGATCAGGTGAAAGCAGTATGAAGTAAAGCAGCTTGTAATTACACAATTACACAGACAGCAGCTCCCTCAAGCACCCAGGAGCAGCAATTGCCCCACTCCCACTGTGCAAATCTTGTTCTCTCTCCTCATCTGGAGTGCTATGGCCTCTCTTGAGGGCTAAGCAGGATCCACCAAAGACTTGGGAAGTGAGGCATTTGGCTCCTTCACCCCCTCCACTTGGCAGAAAAGACCTGCAAGGAGTTGGTCCTTTGCAGACTGCGGCTCACTGCCTTGCCAAATCCATTTTCTTAAAAATAAGCGAAATCCCTTGCTCCTGAATTTATTTAGGAATCTATGTACAAAAATAAATAAATAAATGAAATAAAAAATCCCTGCTCTCATAAGCAGTATTTTAAAAGTCAAAAACCTCTATAGCTAAAGGGAGACCTGAGTCTCCCCTGCTATATACTTCATTTGTTGGTCTGTGACAGTTATAGCCAACTTGATCAAGATACGAAACCCTCAGCTGCTGGTTTCTAGATGAGGATTTGGTGCGGATGTTTCAGGTCAGTCACTAGTTTCTGCTGGGCATTATTTTGATTTCGAAATGTCAAATACCAAGAGCTCATTGCTGAAACACAGTGTGGGAACCCTTCATCTTTATCTTTTGGGCAAATTGGATTGTGAAGACTAACAAACTGAACTGGCCCCATCATTCCCCTGTTTCAGCCTTGACATCTGTAGGATTTACAGAGTGCTTCGCAAATTATTCTTAGATAAACAGCTCTGACTTAAAACTTTTTTTTTCCCTTCATTTGCGTAACTTGACAGGATTTAATCCCTTTTGTGTTCTAAAAGGTTGTGGGTTATGAACTCTCTCAACTTATGACTAACATGATACACCGATTACTAATTACCAAATAACTAGGATAGCACCTCTTTTGAAATGAAAGCACACATTAAATGAAGAAAGTCTTCATATTTCTCCCGCTTGGAGATCTCTCATAATATTTTTAATGATTCTAAGTCTGTTTGTCTGTCTGTCTTGATTGCTGTGTGTTACCTGCTCACAGGGTGAAGTAGGGCTTTATTTGGCCGGCATAGAAAGATCCTTTGCCTATGAAAAAGACCCCTTTGTGTCAGTTAAGGTGGTTTCCAAAGGTGGTAATGAACATTTGGCAGAGCACAGTCAGCAGCAGATGATATCAAGTTGCAACAGTTCTTTGGTCTCATCTTCTGAGAGATGTGCCCTGTTTAGTTCAAAATAATTGTTTTCGTCATTTAATTAACATTTATTTCAGTGACTATATTCTTCATTGCGCAGGCTTTTTTTTTTCACCTTCCTCTTCCAACATGAATTTCCTTCAGATGATGGCTCTTCAAAACAAACAAGTTACTGTTCTAGGTAGAAGTATGATTTATTTTACCCAGAAAAACTTGCTTATTTTTCACCCCTGTATTTATTTTTTTCCATTTCTGCTTTTGAGCATCAAAACAATGTTCATTTTTCCAGACAACAGCTATTCAGCTCGAAAGCATACTTTTGCTAAAAACCACTGCCTTTCCAGGGGCACAAGCACAGTGCAGCAGAAGATAACAGTAAGCATAGCTATGTTTTTTATGAAAGATACATCAATTACAGGACACTGAATCATGCCCAGAAGTTTCCTGGAAGTTGATTTTCTGGTGGAGATTACTGCTGAGAAATTATGCTGGTATTTTATGGCATACATAAATGAAAGACGCGTTGAATTACCACCAGAGAGGTGAGTGAGCAAGCCCCACACACTGTGGTCCTTTCTCTTTTCCTATGGAGGTAGTCTTTTGTCTCCAGGATTGTGTCAAGTGTTTGAATATCCCTTAAAGTAGTGACTTTTAATAAATGGTCAAAGCAGTTATGATTTGTAGTAATCAGTATGCCTTGTACCCAACTGAAATAATATTTTTATGCTGTTAAGATGAAGGGCATGAAAGGAACCTGCATTGTGACCAGTAGCTGAGAAACCAGAAAAACAGCCAAACCTTTCCCCCACTGACAGTTACCTTTCAGCCAAACAACACGGCATAATGCTCTTTGTTACGCTATCTGATTCAAGGAAGCCACTTGCTGACCTTATATCACTTGCTATGTCCTGGTCTGGTTAAACAAAGGTGGAAAGAAAGTAACTGGACAATATTCTCAGTTCAGGAATGCTGGGAACACTGGTCTGATACCCTGGACTTGCCTTGAAGAGGCTGTAGGTTGAGGGAGGGCGTATCAGTGTAGGGTAACAAAATAGTGAATTTGGGGACAAAGTATTGAGTGGCTTCTGAGCTGTTTTCTAGCAAACATCAAAAAGAAACAACAACACAGATAGGAAGGGTATATTAAGCACATCCTTATCATGCTCTTTCCTTTCTCTAGTGAACATTCTGGGGAATACTTTTAAAGGCAGTATATAGTAAACAGTATTTCTATAGCATGAACTAAATATCCAGTTAAAGAATCACTTGAAAGGGTTTTTACTGCCTTGTTACCTTTAGAAATCTGTAGACAACAGAATGTCAAGAATTAGAGGCACACAAATAAATGCAGGAGACTTTTTGTTGTATGTATTTAAGATGATTTTCTTCTTTAAGTGTAAAAGTTATTAGTTTTTTATTTAATCAAAATCCTTATTAAAGTGTCCTATCTTTGCTGTTTTTATTTTCTATTCTCAAAATTGTCATTTTTTAAAATATGTACTCAGGAAGTTTATTTCTTGATTTTTTTTTTCTAATCTATGATTAACCCACTGCTTCTGAATAACTCAATTTATACCTATTTCTTCCATGCTATGTTGTTTATATGCCTCAGAGACATCCTTGAGAAAAAAATCCCAAATTCATTATTTCTTGAGATATTACTATGTCCATTTTATAGCCAGGAAAGCTGAAAAGTTAAAAAGTGACATGTCCAAGATCTGAGAAGAATACAGAGAACACACGCTCCCTTCTTTTCTGCTAATTATCTTTTCCAAAGTGTGAAACATCAGACTTTATTACCTTTACCAGCAATTATAGCACAGTTGAATGAATGATGAAGAAGATTATTGATTAAAAGGGGAAAAATTAATTTTTGTTCAGTCATTTTGGTATTCTTTGAGGAAGGGAATTCAAAGCAAAAGCAATGAATAACTGCATAGAAGACACTCAGTCAACTCTGTATGTAACCTCACCTAAATAAGCCTTTCAAAGCAAAAGCAAAATGTGAAATATTGTTTATAATACTAGGCAAGTTTCTATATTGGCAGAACAGCTTTTGACCTTCAAGTCATTCCTTCAAATCAGACCTTCAAGTTATTAATCCTGTCTTTGCCTGAAAAATCCAGAAAACCAGATACCAAGATCAGCATTGAAAAAAAAAAAAAAAAAAAGTCAGTGCAAGAAATCATCTGAACATCTCAAGCCCAATTCTGTTTATAGACAAGGTTTAACTAGAACATGATATCTTATCCAATGAGTCTGCAATGAATATAACTGATGATATTCAAATAAGAATTGTTTTACCTGCATGCTGTGGCTTCATAAGAGCATTTTGGAGTTGCACCTGTTATTCTAAGCACTGACCTGTTCAAACTTCATTAGAAATCTGGTATAAATAGTCAAGGTTAGTCATTATCATAAATATGCACAAATAGTAGAGGATTTTAGAAGTTATTTCCAGTAAAAACAGTCTTTATTTATGTAAAATTTAGTAAATATTGATTTTGTGGCAATTGCTAAATATAAAATAGTGATCTCTAAAGTAAAGCAGTGAACTTGGGTTTGTTTTATCTTATTTTATATATATATATATACACTGTTGTAGGTTGCAGAATCCTTGTCATTTAAAAATAGTCATATACACAACACAATATATACTTGTATACTGTAGAGAGTGCAGCTGTTGTTAATGTGTTAGAAAACTGTCCAGTCTCTCCACCAGTCAGACTGCATGTTTACAATACTCAATACATCTGGCTGACTTTAATTGCATTAGCTTTGCTGCACCAGAGGTGGCATAACTTTCATGCGAGCTAATTAGATTTGCTCAATTTAAACAGACACATTAATGCAGCTCAGCAAGGCTCAATTAAATCTGTTTTCAAAGCAAAGGCACAATGTGAGGCATTCTGGGTAATGCTATGCAAATTGCCATATTGGCAGAGAAGGGGAGTGAGTTGTTAGCAATGCCTATTGGCACAAAATAAGTTCCTCCAGTTCGGCTGCAAAGACTAAAACAGCAAGACATGTGCTCTACATCCTCTTTCTTGGGGCTCTTCAAAATGGTGCATCTGCCTTCCCAAGCAAAGTAATTTGTGGCTTTGTTTGGAAAACTGAGGTCTTAAGATTCTATCCTAACCTTTGCGCCCACTGATTTGTACTTTATGTGCTTTCATTTACTGAGGCAACAGCAGAACCTAATAATAATACATCTCCATAATGGGATTTCAGAACAATTGTATATTCCTGGTGTTTCAAGCTTATTAGACTTAATGTCACTGTTACCTTTTGCTGATGCTTGAGCATAACTATCTCTCATTTCAGCTTTTGTTATGTATTGTAACACATAATGATTAGCCTTGCAGGTTTCCTTCCAAGAAGCACAACTTGATGAACAAGAATAAGTTTTCCTGGTTTCATTACATGTCCAAAACTTTCTAAGGATTTCCATGAGCTAGTCGTCGGACACTACACTCACTCAATTCCATCTCCTTTTGTTATAGTCCAACAGAAAACAGTTGTATTTTTCTTCAGAAAGAATGGAGTAGCCACACTGCAAGCCATGGCCACTTTTCCAAAGATAATAGTTCTGCGGTATAACTGGGATACTGTCATCTGATCGCTAGCAACACATCTCAGATCGGGACTACAAAGATTGCTTCTTTATGAGAAACCATAAAGCAAGCAAGTCATAACCCTATTCTCACTAATATTACTTTTTCCTCTTTAAACTAAGGTAGGCCTAGGAGAAGCTAGTAGAAAATATGATTAACCATGTATTTTGGGGTCATTTTTTGTACAGACTCTGATGTCTCCAAGCATTTGTATCTTCCCTAGTTAGTTCAATGCAGCTGCCTTTATACTTACATGAATTACATGCCCTTGTCGAAACAGGAGAGCCAGTGGCTTAGACTGTATCGATGACATTGTTTCCAGTATTGTGATACTGTGATT
>NW_010583778.1:28699-53433 GCF_000705375.1 Tinamus guttatus | reverse complement strand
CCGCCGCCATCGCGGGCCCCTCGGTCCGCTCCAGTCCGGTTCTTTCCGGTCCGATTCTTTCCGGTTCGATTCGTTCCGTTCCGTTCTGGTTCGGTTCGGTTCGGATCAGGTACGAGCGGAGCCGGGGTCCTCGCACTGCCCGAGCCGCCTCCTCCTCCCGGCTGCGTCGCTCCCTCCTCTCTTAAGGCCTCTCGTCCCCTCGCCGAGGCCTCTGGTCCTCTCCGGGCCCTCCCGTGCGGCCCCGTGTCCCCCCCCAGCCCCGGGCCCTGTCGCTGCCCCTCGGGTCCTTGTTTCTCCCCTTACACCCCCAGCTCCTCCCTCCCCCCTTCCCAGCCCTCTCCTCCTTTGTCCCCTCCTTAGGGCCCTTTCCCCTCTCCAACGTTGTCACTCCAGGTCTCGTCTCTCCCTTTTCCACCCCACAGCCTCTTTGTCCCCTTCCCTGCAGGCCTCTCCTCCTCACAACGTCCTTGTCTCCCACCCCAGGCCTGGTGTCCCCCGCCATGGCCCAACCCGCTGCTCCTGGCCCTGCTATGGCCCCTCCTGCCACTTCTTTTGCCCCCATCCTCCCGTGCCCCCATTCCCACGTGCTTCTTTCTCCAGCCCCCTTCGCTTCCCACATGGCCTCGTCCCTTTGCACCCGCCCTGGGTCATTTGGGCTCTTTTCTCCCTGCTGTTCCCCTTGGGACAGAGGTGGCACCACAGGTGCCCTGTGCTGGGGCCAGCCGGAGCCTTGGGGACTTATTGCCGGGTGGATCCGGCACCAAAATCATCACGGGAGCCCAGATTCTAGGGGACCACCTCAGGGCACCCCAAAGCAGTTCGACCTCCCGGGTTACATTGACTTTTGGCCCATCTTCTGTCCTCCTGTGACGGATAAATTCAGCGTCAGAAATAAACGTGGCTTTACTGGGTGCAAAAAACGAGGCCTTTCGTCTCTTCCTGCTGTGTATTATGATGGAAATTGTATTTTTTGGACTCTTTGCAATGCGTTCCAGGTGCTGGATGCTGACTCGTGGGGACGGCAGCTCCTGCTCTGGTCCTTTAACCGCTTACGCTCCAGCCCGGCGAGGATGGTGTTGGTGCCGAGGCAGCCTGCGGTGGTTCTGGTTAGTTAAGTGCTAAACACGCAGATTTCCTCATAGCACCTCACTAAAAACTCCAAAAACTGATTAAAAATGAGGGTGGCTGGAGGCTTGGGGTGCTGCTAATGAGTTGGAGAGCTTTGCACTTTACGTTTTTGGTGAAGAATCTGATGAGGGTTAAATTGGACACTTTATTCAGTGGTTTTGATATGAATCTGAGGGCTGGCAGATATTTTTCCAGCTTTCTGTGATTTCTGGGCAAAGCACTTAGGGGCGAGGCTTACAATGGCTCCTGTGCCATCGTAAGGAGCTGGATGTCCCCACGGATTCTCCGGGTTTTTATAGGGAACATTGTGCCCATATCGCTGGGATGGAGATGGGGAAGCAGCACCTCCGAATTCCTCACACACAGCAGCTCCCTCAATCGTTGACTACTCAAATGCTCCCCCTTTTTTCAAATAAAAAGGAATCTTGGTGAGATTTCTGCTTTTCTTTTTAGAGCAGTCGTGGCAGATAAGGTGATGGAGGAAACTGAAACTATGCAAGTCTAAACTAGACATTGTTGGTAGCTGTGATCTAACCATTGAGCAGAGCTCAATGTAGGACACAGGCAAGAGAAAACACAAGATATTCCAAAGAATTTAATCAGAGGTCATTAAACCAGAGGTTTAATGAGAGAAAATCAAAGATCATGGTGAGAAAATCACATTTCTCAAATTGTGTCATAGGGAGATGCATACACAGCCCTGTAACTGCTGCTAAAAACACAAGAATCTTTAGGCTTGGTTATAAAATGTCTTCCTCAAAGCATTAGAAGCTCAAAACTCAACTCTGGATGGCCTGATGGTACAAAACAGCAGGTCCCAAGGGACTGGTGGGCACAGAAGCCTCCACACACAGAAAACACCAGAGAAAAAAACCATCTCCTGCTCCTGCAATTCTTTTGCTTTGCAAGACTAATAGGACAAGAAACTAATATTGTTAAACAGTGCCAGGTATAAAAGAAGAAATTATCATGAATAAGACAAGTGGCCTTTTTTAACATGCTCAGTTTTCTAAGCAGAGCAATACTGGGAAAAAAAAAAATCATCCTAGGCCAGTTTGACCACAGTGGCTCTTAATAAAGAAAAGAAACTGCTGCTTAACTTTCATCAGCGCTTTATTTTTAAACCTGACTACTCTGTAGCTTGTCTTCCGGTAACAAATAAGACTATTTCTTCTTAGGGAATGCAATAGCTCAAAACTCAACTCTGGATGGCCTGATGGTACAAAACAGCAGGTCCCAAGGGACTGGTGGGCACAGAAGCCTCCACACACAGAAAACACCAGAGAAAAAAACCATCTCCTGCTCCTGCAATTCTTTTGCTTTGCAAGACTAATAGGACAAGAAACTAATATTGTTAAACAGTGCCAGGTATAAAAGAAGAAATTATCATGAATAAGACAACTGGCCTTTTTTAACATGCTCAGTTTTCTAAGCAGAGCAATACTGGGAAAAAAAAGCAGCCTAGGCCAGTTTGACCACAGTGGCTCTTAATAAAGAAAAGAAACTGCTGCTTAACTTTCATCAGCGCTTTATTTTTAAACCTGACTACTCTGTAGCTTGTCTTCCGGTAACAAATAAGACTATTTCTTTTTAGGGAATGCAATATTGTTGCATATGTGTTTTTTTTTTTTTCCTTTTTCTTCCTCTTTAGGTAAAATGGATACAGTAGAAAAGCGAGTCCACGCCTTTGTGCGAGTCAAACCGACAGCTGATTTTGCTCAGGACATGATCAAGTTTGGGCAAGACAACAAGGTAGAGAGAAAAAAGCTTGCAAGCATGAAAGGTTTGGGGGTTTGTTTCAGCTTTGCCCATGGAAATGCAGAATTCTTCATTCCTCAAGGCCACACACGTTGGGTCACGTTTTCCTGCTTGGTGCAGTCTGAACCTCATGATTTTGTTCCAGTGTCACTGTTTGTATCAAGTGCCACCATTTGTGTGATAAAGTCACTAAAAATCTTTTAAAAATGGGAGTTGGACTGATCCTGGAGGAATTCCCAGTGGTAAGCACTATTCCAACCAAAGAGGTCTCCTTGGGATGCAATTTCTGCCTCCCCTCAGGCAAGTTCCTTACTTTACCTTATAATCCCTGTGTTAATACTCATCTCTCTCATTTAATTACCAATTTCCCTGGACACCAAATCGCAAACATCACTGAAATGTAAACAGATGAGCTCAGCCATATTTCCCTCTTCTAGGACATCTAATACCACAAAACACCATTCAGATCAGTAAAGCAGCATCATTATTTCAGCTGCATTTGCTCCTTACTTCCAGATCTTCAGTGGGTGTCTTCATTTTTTTTGAGAAAATGGGTGCTGAAACCCTTCCTAGCTATCAGTCTTATCTTTGTTTCTCCGTTTGGTTGCAGAGCATAGATATTTACCTCAAAAAAGATGCCAAGCAAGGCGTTGTGAACAACAGGCAGACGGAGTGGTGCTTCCGGCTCGACGGGGTTCTTCACAACGCCTCCCAGGACCTGGCCTACGAGACCGTCGCTGAGAAACTGGTGTCTGAAGCTTTGAATGGCTATAATGGTAATTTGTTATTATTCTGAGGAAGAATTGTTGTTATTTTGATCAAAAATGGTTGTTATTTTGATCAAAAGTTGTTATTTTGATTATTTTGCCCGTCGGCGGAGGGTTGAGCGGAGGTGGAGATCCTCCTGAGGTCTCCTTTGAGGAATGCAGCTGTTCCCTCCTTCCCTCCTGAGCTGGTTCTTTTGCTGTGGAACTTTTCCAGGCACCATCATGTGCTACGGGCAAACAGGGGCCGGGAAAACGTACACGATGACGGGAACGACGGCGGACTACAGGCACCGAGGAATCATCCCCCGCGCGATCCAGCAGGTACCGGGGCCGGGATGAGAGCAGAGGATACAAGGAAAAGGCAAAGGCATCGTTGCATTTTTTCTCTTACCTGCCTATCTGCTATTGCTGGTAACCATGGCAGTGTATGGACACAGCAAAAGAGGTTTTATGTGCTTGCCACCAGCCCATTTCCTTTCATTTTAACTACCTGATGATCATTAAGGGCTTAAGGGAGCTTTAAAATACACTTTTTATATAAAAATACACATTTTATGACGCTGTGGCTTTGCGCAGTGATGCTAGTGATGTTTCAGGGCACGGGAGTGGTGTTGCTTTGAAGCACAGTGATCTGTGTCACTGTCCAGAGTCTCCTGCTGCTTTAGTGATATCTGCACGTGCCAGCACGTCGCTGTGCTTTGTGTTCATTTACAGAGCTTGTTCCTGTTTGCCTCTCTCTCACATCATACACCAGATGCTCCCCAAATGTAGGCGTGCCTCGTTCTTGCCTCAAAGGCCTGTTCTCAATAGCTTGCTTTCAATTAGCCATTTTTTCCTCTTGAGTAATCCTCTACCAGTTATATTTTTGCCACAAGTGCTATTAGGATAAAGTAAATTAGTCAGTATATGAAGAAGCCTTTTCATTATATGTTCAGGGAGGGCCAAGTCCTCTACATTTATGTTAATATTCCCACCCAACCATGCTATTTTAAAGATATAATGCTTCAAAAGTGTTTCTGAGATGATAATCTTAAGAAATCATATTTAAAGTGTTGTCTGCATCTGGTCAGCCCTCAGGCAACCACAACTGAGCAATTAGCTGCGTGCTAATTGCAGATGAATTTACGGCCATTCAGAAAGTCACAAATAGCTTCTCTGAAAGGCTGTAAATAGCTGATAGTTCTGTCTGTGAACTAAGATGCCAAGAGAAACCCCTTGATGTCTGTGCAGGTCCTCAAGGCGGCTGCACATTGCGCCGATCGATTCGTCACCGTGCGAGTGTCCTACCTGGAGATCTACAACGAGACCCTGTGTGACCTTCTGGCCACCGTGGCGAGCGGGGCCACCGGGGACGTGCCCTTGGCCGTGGTGGACTGCCCGGGGGGTGTTTATGTGAAGGGTTTGTCTATACATACAGTCAACCACGAGGAGGATGCTCTAAATCTCCTGTTTGAGGCAAGAAGAAACAACTGTTGCCCCTCGGGGGACTGTGACGTTTCCTGGCATGGCTGAGGGAAGAGGCAGGAGGCGGGTGGTGGGTCTGCTGGAGGGACATCCGACCCTCTCCGTTCTTCTTCCAGCAGGTGGAAGAACTGGTAGCTCTTTGTAGCTGGGATTCTTGCAAGGAAAATGCCCTTGGCACAGAGATTCTGCAGGATCCCCCTGGTGAATCCCTGGTTTTAGCGTTTGCCAGAGCCATTGCAGGAAGCCGGAATGGCAGAGCAAGCGATGGCAGCACAGCAGGGCTGAGACCCCAGCTCCTGGGGTTAGAAAGCACCAAGGTGTTGGGCATCAAGGGGGTTAGAAAGCACCAAGGTGTTGGGCATGAAGGGCATTTCCCTGTGCGGGAGCTTTGGCCGTTTCCTTTTCCACCTTGCAGATTGGCTGTCCAGCTCTGTACCGCGCTGGCAGCCCCACAGCCTTTCCAGCGACTGTTTTATTTTGTTTTCTGTTCCTGTAAACCATCATTACGAGCTCGTGGTTCTCCTCTGCGAGTTACCTGTGACAAATTTAGCCTTGGGGAGCTCTTTGGTTTCCCACTCATCGAGAAACTGAAACGGAGAGGGAGGTATCGCCTCGGAACGAGCCTTGTCTGGCTGTTCCTCAAAAAAAACCCTCAGTTCTGAGAGCTGAGCCTTGAAAGTGGAAATGCAGATAATGTGGTCTCGGCTTTTACCGTAACCCGTGGCCTTTACCAGCTGTGCTGCAATACACTTCAAAAATCTTCTGAGTAAGAAAGGGAGACAAACAAGAGCTCCTGCTTTCACCCAGTTGTATTGCGGTCTCCTTGCAGCATGAAATTGAATTATTTGCTTAATGGTGTGGATCTGTGATTTCTCCCTCATTCTACAGAATGTAATAATATGATCCTCAATTTTGCCTTCATTCGCAGGGTGAGACCAATAGAGTAATAGCAGAACATGCACTGAATAAAAATTCATCCAGATCCCACTGCATTTTTACTATCTATATTGAGGTAAGTGCTCCAGCAGTTTTTCTAGGGCCTCAAATGTCTGATGCTCATTAAATACCTGTATTTTTTAAGTCTATTTTAGTTTTGTCCAATGTTAAGTACAGTTTATATTCTCTCTTCCCCCCACCCCCAGTGTAATTTCAGAGTTTTGTCGGATGTCAAATGCTTGAACTCCAAAATCAACCTCATAGACCTGGCAGGCTCAGAGAGGCTGAGTAAAACTGGGGTAAGTCATGGAAGAAGAATCTGAGACCTTGGTGAAGAGCGTAGTAATGAGCACGGGGCAGCTGAAATGACAGGGTTTTCCCATAGCAGAATTCAGGCTCTTAATAAATAGGAAGCTGTGGCAAATCATAGGCCACATTAGCACATCAGAGAGCACTGGGTTCCTTGCAGGTGCTCTGTATCTTAGTTCTAAGTTGTACTTGACTCCTGTCCTTCAGTGCCTTCCAAGCTAACCCAGGTTCACAGCGTTCATGCCACATTATTGTTTGTCAGCAGAGAAAAAGGTCTGAGCAACCGGCTGTATTTGGGCAAAAACTCTCTGAGTTTTTCTCTTTTTTCCCCATGACCAAGTGTGAGCCCTTGGCTTCTAGTGCACAAAGTTTTGAAACCTTCCCACAACGCTAGGGCTCAGCAACGGAGACATTCCCAGGGCCCTGTGAAATTCTGTCTGGATCAAAACAGAAAGCCCATCAGCCCTGTGACAAACACATAATTTTCCTTTTTTGAGGGAAAGACAGTGATCCCGGTAGATTTTTAATGTAGAAAAGAAGGTCTCTGCAACCTTGTTTTCAAACTGGAAGGAGATTGGACTTTGCTGAATCTGAATTAGATCCTTGTCTTGGGGGTCAAGCAGAGCTGCCCCGTCAGGAAGAGACGTGCTCTGCTTTGTGGCTCGTTCCCAAACACCCGCTGTGAAGCTTTGCCTTCTGCTCTCCCTCGCAGTCTGAAGGGCAGGTTCTGAAGGAAGCCACCTACATCAACAAGTCCCTGTCGTTCCTCGAGCAGATCGTCATCGCCCTGAGCGACCCGAGGAGGGACCACGTCCCCTTCCGCCAGAGCAAGCTCACGCACGTCCTCAAGGACTCGCTCGGTGAGGACATTGGGCGACACCAGCCCCGGGGTGCATGGAAAACGCTGCGGTTTCAGCGAGCCTCTCGGGTCCTAATGGACAGGGTGACACGTGGCACTAATCGTTGGTCACAGGGCGGCTGCTTTTCCTCATCGCTCAAGCAGCAGGCGCAAAGACAGCACAAATGCACACACCGAGCAGCCCAACAGGGACACACTCGGCTTTTCTTAGTTAGAAAACTTAAAAACAACCTCCTGCCAACACCCCCTGGCACACGAGTCTTCTCAGATGGTTGTGCTTTGGCTGCAGATGATAAAGCCAAAGCTGTGGTGCCTCTGGCAACGCAGATGGGCAGCACACGCAGGTGGAGACTGCGGGGACTGAAACCATCAAAACTGAGGGGAGAGCTGAGGTATTTTGAGCCCAAAGCTTGCACTGCTCTTGGGAGAGATGTGACAAACTCCTGTTGGCTTCCCTGGTATTGGAGTTAGGCCAAGGCTTTTCAAATCCTCTGCTCTGATTTCATCCCGTTTCAGACTTTTACAGTTGTCACTTGCTGTCTTCTTGCCGCAGGGTCACCAGATGAGAAACACATCTGATCTTCATTCTTAAGTCATTTTATACCAACTATATGTGTGTATATATATATATATATATGCATATATATATATGCATGTATTTCTTGCATCTTTTATTTATTTTATTTTTTGGTGTCATTTCCAGGGGGAAACTGCAATACTGTCCTGGTGGCAAATATCTGTGGGGAAGCTGTGCACATGGACGAGACCGTAAGTGGAACCAGTTTCTACAGAACTGAGGTCTTGTCCCTGCTACTCTTGCAATTATGTTGGCCACAAAGAGATTTAAAGCAGAGTCTCTGTGGGGCTGTGGCAAGATTCCCAGAGGAGCATCCTGCCTAATTCTTCAGAAACATCTCAGAGACTTGGAGCACAAAGTGCTTTTGCCAGTCTGTCTGTGATGCCAGCAGGGGAGTAGTAACCTGCTCTACTCAGAAATGAGAAATGAGGATTAGAACAGGCTCAAGCAGCTAAAACCTAAGCACACTGGATACTGTTAATTATCACTGTGGTTCCGCTCTAAAAATGTGCTTTGAGTGGTGTATCACATAATTAAGTCAGTGGAATGGCTTCCAGCCAGGTTGGGATACTGGCAGCAGGAGAGCCTGCTAACAGTAACTCTTTTTAAGCCATGAAAAGATAAAATTAGTGAAAGCCTTGCTGTGTGAACCAGCCCACCTCAACCACTTCTGTCACACAGGGAATTGCCTTGCTGTTTGCCAAGGGAGAAGCTACACATAGCAAAAGAGTGTAAATACAGTCACGGGTTACGCAGTCGTCTTTGAGGCACTGGCTTTATCATCTTCTACTCTGGTTCTGATATTATCTACAAAACAGAGGCTCCACTTTGTATTCAGAGGAGGATTTTCAGGCTGAACTGGCTCAGGATATCACAAGAATCGGGCCTGAAAGCCACTGGTATGTGGTTCCAAATTATTATAAGTATTATTTTGATGCGAAAGGGTGTGATCGCTTCTGAGATCACGGCCCTGTTGCACAAAGAGCTGCCACGTGCATAGCAGAAAAGACAAAAACATCATTTGAAGCTACCTAATCACCTGGAAGCAGATAAGCAGGAGAGGACACACTGCAGGAGTGAGAAATCCTCCCTGTCATTAAATAGCTTTTGTATTTCTACCTAGTAGCCTGCGATGTGAATAGCAACGGATTATAAAAATTATACCTTTGTCAGGATTTCTTTTAATTAGTGTATACGTATGTTTTTCAGTTGTCCTCTCTTCGTTTTGCTACCAGAATGAAATGGATCACAACAGAACCAGTTGTCAATGAGACATGTGACACATGGGTAGGTAGAGGAGGGGATTGGAAGATTTATTTTCTCAGGTTCATTCATATTTAGGCTAATGACCTTAAAAATCTGAGGGAGATGCTGCAATTTAATGAGTTACAACCCCTCAGCCGAGGTGACATTCCTTGGATGCGAGCGTGTAATGAAAAGAAGATTAGTATTAACCTTTTAATTGGGATTTATTTGGAATTACTGGGAGTGTGCTACAGGGTACAGTCGTACAGGGGGTTCCACTTTTCCTGGAACATGGAGATCCTTAAACTGGGAGTCCGTGCTGTTTCATATGGGAATCTCCTCTTAAGAGAGAGGTTAGATTGTGGATCTCTCCCCTGACTTGTGGGCAAATCACCTCCAGGTCTATCTCAGCCTCACACAGCATTATCCCTGCTCCTGTGGGCAGCCTCACTTTTTTGACATGATTACAATGCTTGTTTAAACACAGAAATAATTTAAGGAAGGTGATTGTTGTATTTTAGATGTTTTTGTGTGTGCTTTCACACCTGGAATTGGTGGGACAGCAGCAAATGCTCTATGAACTGCTGATGGCCCAAAGAGCAATGTCAGGGTTATCTTATCCATGCATGGAGTGAGAGAGCCCTGCTGCTGTTTCGTGCTCTGATTTCACCTGTAAGCAGAGAAGCAGCTGGGGAGTTCCCTCCAGCAGTTTCCAGGGAGGTTTGGAGCTGTGCAACAAACTTTCCCTCTTCAGTTCCCTTTCATTTGTGTTGTGTGGGATGGAAAAGAGAAGAACAGCCAAAATGTATTTAAGCAAGTTACTGTGCTCTGATACTCAACAGGTCATTTAAAAAGTAGCTCAGCATCCAGTTTTCACTGAATTCCAAGGAGATTTGGTTATTTACACCTTTTTGGAAGCTTATTTTAAATAGCAAATGCTTGAAAACATCCCAGATTATGGGGAAATTCAATCACAAATACACCCCAGGGCATCCTGGCCTTGAATAAGGTGAATGCCAGAAGTCCTACGGGTTGTATAGGGAGGAGAGTGGAGCCCTGCCTGGTTCTTTGCTTTCAGGATAATTCTTCACAGTCCAAAATCTGACAGCTACGAGGGTGCCACATCCAATCATGAAATAGGTGACCCTTCTTTTAATGGCTTAGGCTGATCCAGGACAGCGCAGGAGTTGTCCTGTTGGAAGTAAATCAAAGGCAAAATCATTTCCAGGCTCCCCGATACAAACCTGACAGCAGATCCAGGGGGAGATGCTCCCCAGCCCTGATGTTATCCAGTTTGATGCTGCCCTTCAGCAGCTCTTCCACTGACAGCACTTGAGCATTTGCTCCCCTTTTTGTTTTCCTGCTAGTGGATGGTGAAGACTTTGGAGAAGGAGATCAGTTACCTGAAGCGGGAGCTGGCCATGCATGACAGCTTGGTAAGGAACAGGCTAAGCTGCCTTAAAGAGCATCTTGTTTTCGGAAGATTTTTTATTATTGTGAGCTTTGTTGAGCAGTAAGATCAGTGCCCACCGTGCTTGTGCTCTCTGCTTTCAGCACAGTCTCTCCAAGATGGGCCAAAGCTCTCAAAATCTCTTGCTTTTGAGATTGTTTTAGCCTCAGGCCCCCTGAGAAAAGACTCACGAAGCCCTTCCCTCATATGATGGGAAAGTGGAAAGGAGGAACCGTTTTCAGCACGGCCCTGAGTCCTGCGTCCTGCCAACTCGGGTGATGAGAAGCCACACTCAGAAATTAAGCATGAGGCTTCCATGGACCCACTAGAGAAATATCAGGCATTCACCCAGAGATTTTTATAATTCACTCATATTCAATTTTCACTTTTTTTTTTCTTTTCCCCCTAGGTCAATCGCTCTTTGGTGACTTATGACCCTCTGACTGAAATCCAGATAGCAGATATTAAGTCTCAAGTGCTAAAATACCTCGAAGGATCCATTGATGAAATTGATGTAAGTAGCTTCTTTAGTAGAGAATGATTTATATGCTGATTTTGTCCCGTTTTGTTCCACGTCAGAAGGAATAAAGATATCTTCTGAAGAAGCTGTTTTAACCTGAAAGATATTGAAGGTTTTTGTTTGTTTTTCACTTGTTAAGGAGACAGTCTCTCCTGGATTTCATCCCATTTTTGCCTTTTGGAAGTTTAAGGGGACTTTTCCTCTGACTTTAACCTCCCTGGGGTTCTTTCTTTGGAGTCTCTTTAACTATTTTGCTTTGCCAATGTGAAAGCAGATCTTTGTAAGCTGTGCTCCCAAAGCATCCCTCAAAACACGTTGTAGAGAAATGCACTGGGGTTTCTCAACTGGAAACTGCCTGTTCATGGCAAAATGGTTGTAAAAAGAAATAGCAAAAGTCCCTCGTGTACAAACATTCCTTTGTGGGCAAGCAGGCAAGCAAAGAAAATGAAAGAAAATTAAACAAATGAGCACAATTAGATAACCCTAAGGAAAGAAACAAAAAGAAACCCTGCTGGAGACCCTGCCTCTCATTTCATGTTCTCCCCACGCTTCTCCTGAAGGCCCCGTGTGCCCCCTCCAGCAGGCAGGAGCAGGGCAGCATGAGGGTTTATGTGAATGTTTGTTTTCCCCGGGCTGCAAAATGTGCTGTGGGCAGCTCATGGGGAGCAGGCAGGCACCCGAGACCCTGGGGAACCCGAGTGCAGATTCCTGCTCGGCTGCAGCCCGCTGTGACTTGTCCGTGTGTCCGACCATCATCTCCAAACCAGGGGTAGCAGCAGGGCTGTATTCCCACGATTCGATTTCATGGGCAAGTGGACTGAGGACAGTGCCCTGGCAGCAGCGTGATAATCCACAAGGACAGCAGAGCCCATCCTATGTTGCTTGTAAAGGATTTCATATTGTAAATAATTCCCTATCTGGAGGCTGGGTGCTCCCTGGAATTCACCCCAATCTGAGAGGTTCCTCTCTCCTTAAACATCCCTTCAAAGTGACTTCCAGCGCCTCCAGCCTGACTTCCCAGCCTCTCCTCAAGCGTTGGGATCCTACTCTTGGGAAGCTCCTCTAGAAATGCCCGCCTGTTTCTTCACTATGTGCATCTCTTCCCCAGATAGTGAACATGAGGCAAGTCCAGGAGGTTTTCAGACAGTTCAAACAGCTCGTAAGGTAAGATAACCTACTGGTGTGCCCTTCTCCATAAGGTTTAGAAATTCCACCAAGCTTTTTTTCTGTGATACTGCACTTGCTGTGACGTTGGTATGAAATACAGGGAATAACTCGTGACTGAAAAATCAGTGGCTTTTCCCCGAGAGGACTATTATATTTAGCCTTCCAGTGCTCACAGATCATGTGCCAGGTCTGTTCGTGGTGTGACTCACTGATGTGCTCCGTAGAGGTATCAGCATGGAATATATCCTGGGCCTCAGGTACTTGGCCGTGGAGCGCGTGTCCGTTGTGCAACGCGTTCTAAAACACGTCTTTGGGAAAATAAAACTCTGTAGGATGAGATGATACGCAATGGTCTCGGTGCAGCAACTGCTAAATGTTAGGAAATGCTTTTTTTGTAGGGATTGTGGCAAAAGAAGGTCATAAAGGAATACGGAGGGGCATGGAAAGAAGGCTCCGTGGCTATTCCCAGGGAGCTCTCCCTGGTGTGTGCTGTGGGACGGGAGAAGTGGGAAAGTGCCATTAAGAAAACATCACCAGTGGATGATGAAAGTTGTTTCTTGAGCTTTTGAGGGAAGGTAAAGAGCAGGCGCAGAAAAATCCCAGGAATGAGGCCAAGCAGCTTCAATGTCATCAGAGAGCACAGAAGGGATTTATGGCAACCACCTGCCAACATTTTGACTTGGAAAATGTCCTTTGCAGCAGCCGTCTGGCCAGGCAGTAGAGGCTGCTGCTCCCAAGAATGATGCTGAGATATCACTGCAGAAAATCTGCCTGCCCCCACATCCAAAATAGGTTTCTTGGTTACTATCTTCACATTTTGCCTGATTTTTTTTTAACTTAGGACTCCCTTTATTGGGGTGAAACAGTGCATTATGGTCTTAATTTGCAGATTCCCTAACAATTTGCAGTCTTCTGTAGTGTACTTTTTAAGCCTATGGATACTGCTTCACGTGTTTTCTTTCAGTGAGGAAAAATATATAGTTTGAATCCTAATAGGTTAAAGATGAAATTGTTCTGTGGCAGAACTGAACAAATGTGATAGTAGTTGGTTTGGATGATTAAAGGTTATGTTAAGTATTTAAATAGCCATAAAAAGCTTCTGTATCCAAGATGCCAAAAGGATATCATGGAAAAAGAAAGGAAGAGGAAAATGAAAAAAGGCTAAAACAGGTATCATGAAGAATGCAGGAGACCACGTGGGATGCACGGAGGGGACATCACATGGAAAAGATGTTTTTCCTTGGAAATCTGGTGTGTTTACAGGTTTGGGCATGTGGAGTAGCCCTCCTCGAGCACAATACTGAGGGCCTTTTTCTCCCCTAGTCAACAGGAGCAGGAGGTGGAGGCCAGATTACGAAGCAAGTATGCGCTGATAGACAAAAACGACTTTGCTGCTATTGCTGCTGCTCAGAAGGTAACGCCTGGGGCTCCAGCCCCGGCCAAAACCCACCTCAGAATCCGCTGTGTCCATCTCGTGTCAGCAGAGAACGTGGCCCGCCATCTAAAGAGAATAATTTATTAAATGGGAATGAGGAAAACACAAATTAATATGAGAAAGTGACCTCTCTGTCAATCGGTTAATTGTAAAAGGCAAGGGCAGATCACCTTCCTCGATGGGGGTTCTCCTTCTAGTTTCTGGAGCAAAGAAAATGTGCCCTATGTAAAGCATAAAGTCACATATGGATCCATACCTGGTTTTTAATATATTTTTCTTTATCCACTTCAATATGTGAAATATTTTCTCTCTGAATTGGTCAGTATTTACCTCAGAATTGTTTCTCTGATATTAAATACAAGTTATACCCACCTTAAGTGGCTGACATGTTCAGCGTAGGAATCTCAGGGTAACTTTGGCCCTAGTTTTAATGTTTGATTCATTTTCATGGATGTGTCTCCCTGAAATGCCTGCTGGTGAGTACGGATCTCCGGAATAGATGGTACAACAGGGTGGAATTGGTGCTGGTGCTTCCCAGCTCATTGCTGCTGCTTCCCGTTTCCAGGCGGGCCTCGTTGACGTGGACGGCCATGTGCTGGGGGACATGGACGGGCAGGATTTGGGGACAGGAACTGCTCATTTTTCATCCAAACATGGTGGGAAGAAGATAAAGCCCAAGAAGACCAAAGAGCAGGGCAGGTGAGTCTTTATTTTCGGGTAGCGCCTCGTCACCCGCTCCGGTTGTGGCCAAGGCGTGAGGGCAGCCCGGGGAGGACGGCAGAACCGGAGCCGGCCTCGGAGGTGTATCCAAGCGTTGGGTTTCCTCAAGGATAGTTTCACATCCGTGGCATCCTCATGGCCACAAGAACGTGGCAGGGCAACACGTGCGGCAGCAGACACGGCCTGTGGCCAGAGAAGAACCCCGTGAAGAGGAATTTGGGGCACAAATGGTCAGTGTGGGTCCTGTTAGGGGTGAATCGAGGCTTTGGGCCTTGTGGGCTTGTGGCCCTGAGGGCAAGTGAACCCCGTCAGGGGGACAGTCCTGGGATAAACCCGGAGTTTTCCTTTCAACTCCGTAGGTAGGAAATGTGTTAGGGGGAAGGAAGGGGCAAGCGAGGAGGGGCAGTAGATAAGGAGTGGGGCTGAGAAGGGATCGTGAGGGGGAAGGACGAAGAATCGGTACAGCAAGGCCCAGAGCCTGGTCTCATTCCTTGGCAAGAGACGTTTGGCCCTAAACTTTGGCAGATGCAATGTCAGACTGCTGGTTTTTTAACCAACAAATGAGCACTTGAGTATAAATTGATCTGGTTCCTCTTGTTCACCCTGTCAGGAAGGAAGGAATCGGGACCTCTTCTTCTGGGAAAGAGATGGATGTTCTTCTGCAATCAAAAACTCAGGTGATAACTTCCACCAAGGATGTGGATGTGAAAGAGGGAGTGAGGAGCCAGGATGCAGCAAATATTGACACGCAGCCCTCGAAACTGGCTTCTCTGCGGGACTCCCAGCAGCTCAGGTAAGCCCAGGCAGGGGAGTGCAGAGGTGGATTTGGACCTGAGTGAGGCCATTGTGTCCCCCTAAAACCACCTGCTTCAAAGTGAAGCAGGAGAGACTTAGAGATCTTCACTGCAGACGTTTGTTGTAGGATAGCAGTGCTCATGTGGGCACCTTATGTGCCTAAGGATGCTGGTGGCACCTTCATCTGCTTCGTGCTCTGTCCTGGCCAGTCCTCTGTGTAAGGGGCCCTTTGGAGGTCAGTCAAGGAAATGCTGGAGGTCTCCACGCTGAGGAGCATGGAGACTTCTATAGCTGCCTTCTACCAGATCCCTGCATGCCAGCAGCATCCCCTGCACCACGCAGGGCAACCCATCAAAGTGGGACATTCCTGCCACGGTGCCGAGGGTCTCCCGGAAGCCCAGCTCCTTTTTCCATGGGTTTTGTGTAAAGTGAGGGGCACATCTGTGTGAAAGCCCTTTCCTAGAAAGCTCCAGACAAGGCAGGTCTGGAAGGGCACGGTAAAGGCAGGCAGCGGGGTTTGGTGGGCAGAGGTCACCGGTCTTGCTGGGAACACAGGAAAAGGCAAAAATATTTCTGTTTAGCAGCAGGCACAGCATTAATTTACCTTCCTGAAGAATCAGACCGATTTCCAGGAAAGGCTCAGAAGTTCTGAGGCATCTCCTAGGAAACTTGGTTTTGGTAGGAATAACTCTGGGGATAGTTTGGGGGAAAAAGGGGCATGAAGCTTGGCACAGAGACAGGGCCAGGACGCGGCCAGCATGGTGAGATCCTCAAAGATCCATTTAAAACCATGCACAAGCCTCAGCTGTGACCACGTTGTGCTGCCCGCTAGAGCAAACTGAGCTCCCCCACGTCTGTCTCCTTCTCTCCAGCTCCCCTCCTTCCAAGCCGGCGGCGTTCGAGCAGTTTAAGAAGGAATGTGGCAGTGAGATCAACCGGATCTTTAAAGAGAACAAGAGCATCCTCCTCGCCAGGAGGAAGAGGAGCGGAGCGGTCGCGCAGCGGCTCAACCTGATGAAGCAGGAGATGGAGGGCATCAAAGAGGCACTGGGGGCTCAGCGGCAGGAGCGGTGGCAGCAGGGTGAGTCGCGGGGAGGGAGGACACAGCTCTGCCCCCCGCCTCCTGCACCCTTCCCTCCTCCGGCTCCACGAGCCGCAGGCTGCTGCCCCCCGCGCTCTGCTGCATGGGGCAGGGGACAGATTGTCCCTCCTGCCATCCGAGGGGGCTCCTCGGGGTTTTACCTCTGCGTGTGACAGTGGGAAGTGCCAGTGGCGACGTTCCTTGGAGGCAGGAAGGGCAGAACAACCCAATTCTGTGCAACTTACAGCCTAAATTTTTTAACAGTGAGGGTGGCAGAGCCCTGGAACAGGCTGCCAAGAGAGGTTGTGGAGTCTCCTTCTCTGGAGATCTTCAAACCCGCTTGGACGCAGCCCTGTGCCACGTGCTCTGGGTGACCCTGCGTGTGCAGGGGTTGGACTGGGTGACCTCGAGAGGTCCCTTCCAACCTGCAGCATTCTGTGATTCTATGATTCTATAAATTATCTCCAGGCAACGAGCAAGGGGTGAGAGGGAACGAGGAGGTGAGCAGTGGAAAGCGAGCGGGCCCTGCCTGGCGGAGGGGACAGCTGTGTGACTGGGCCCGTGCAGATGCTCCTGCTCTGAGGTGCTTCCTGCTTCCTCGGCCATCCCCGTGGAGCCACCTCGGTGGCCTAAATGTGGCCCAAGTGTCAGTCTTGGAGCTGCGCCCCAGCGCGAACGCTGCTCTGCTGGGGGGTTTATTCCTCCTCCTATGGAGAGACTTTTGTGACCACCCTTTTTAAGGGGCCTCTTCCCACGGGATGCAGTCCTGCAAGGTGCACAGCTTGCAAAAAGGGATCTTCTCTCAGGATCGCTGCCTGCTCTGGGCCTCTGCTCTCTGTGATGACATCTCCCAACCGCTGGTTTCTTGTGGCTGCTGGAAACCAGAGCAATGAGAGGAAAAGCAGAGAACCAAGAACATGATGTTTAGCACAGGGGAGCAGCGCTGGCCTAATGGTCTCCCAGGGACTGACCAGGCTGTTTCAAAGACTTTCACCTTGATGGTGAGCGGGTTCAGGCACTCAGCAGTGATTTCTGCCCCACGTTACTGCAACCCCGTGTTTGTAGAAAGCCTGTCTAAGGAAATGGCAGCTGTGTGGTTAACCTCAGCATAACCGGGTAACTACCGTGCGGTTCGAAGCACCAGGACTGGTCTCCGGCCCTCTCCACCCTCACGAGAGACCTTTGCTTCCTCCTCTTCCCCTCCAGGAGAGTATGTTGATGAGACGGGACAGATCATCATCGACGAGGAGGAGTTTCTACTCATTATGAAGCTCAAGGACTTGAAGAAAGAATACAGGTCTGATTACGCGGAGCTTCAGGACCTGAAGGCAGAAATCCAGTATTGCCAGCAGCTCGTGGACCAGTGCCGGAACAAACTCGTCTCAGGTACTGGCTCACCAGGGTGCGTTCTAACAGGGTGCTTGAGGGCAGCTCAGCACTTTGGTGCTTCACAGACACGTGGCATCAAACCTCCACCATAAATCCCCGTCGTTCTCTGTTACGATTTTTTCTTGCTGTCTCCCGGCCCTTGATTTTGTTGTTGTTATTTCGACGTGATGCTGAAGTGCTGCAGGTTCTCTCCCAGGTAACGACGTCCTCGGTGCTTGAGGCTGGAAGGAACCTCTGGAGATCGCCCGGTCCAATCCCCCTGCTCAAGCACGTTGCCCGGGATTGTGTTTGTGTGGATTGTGAACGGCCCCAGAAATGGGGACATTCCTTTAAGTCAGGTTCTGCTGAAAACGCCCCGGTGGGAAGGAGGGTTTGGCCGTTTTAGCAGGTTTTTTGGGAGCCTCACGCTCGTGGTGCTGGGTCACCCCGTGCATCCATCACATGCCACGCAGAGCGTGGGTAGCAGGGATGTGGTCCTGGCATTTCCCTGGATTTGTCCTGTACCCTGGAACACTGTAGCTGTACAAATCCCAGAGTCCCAAGCACTCAAATGCTGTACACGTGGCAGCACTTTATTTTCCAAACTTGCCAAAGCACAACTTGCATCCATGAGGCCGGTCCCATGCTGCTGGAAGTCCACGATTCATCCCAGGATTCATTCCGGCTCCACAGGTGCAAATCCTAATTCTGCTGAAACTTTGCCATGAGTTTCAGCTGGATCCAGGTTTGGCATTTTTGGGTGCTCCAGATGTTTCCCAATTGCTTAAACACCCTCAGGAACATCCGTGTCATCCCAGGATGCACAAGCCATGGCCGAGGCCACCTCTTGGAGTCATTCCTGGGAAATGCTGCCTTCCCGGCGGGGTTTGGGCTCCAGGGCCATAGGGAAGCGTGCCAGCGGGACGGCAGCAGCTTTTCCTGGGAAATTCCTGCTTTTTTTTTACTCCCTGCTGTTAATCTCCACATTCCCGTGGCGCCCGCTCTGTGTTAGCACTGGCTATTATGGGATGCAGAGTGGCTTCTCCCATGGTATTTGCAGCTGAAATCTGTCCCCAAACTGCCGATGGCTCCGAGCTGCTGCCTCTGAGCAGAGGCCGGGGCATCCCTGGATGCAGGAGCAGTGCCACCTCGTGGCCTGGGGACTGTCCCCAGGGCCAGGCCTGCTCCCCGGCCACCTCCCGGGCAGCAAGGCCACGCTGCAGCTCCAGGAACTCCTCGGATAGTCCGTTGGCGATCCGCAAGGAGCCGGCAGAAATCCCCCCCTGGCCTCTGACGGCTCCGCTTTGCTTGCAGAGTTTGAGATCTGGTACAACGAGGCCTTCCTCATCCCCAAGGACGTGCAGGACACGCTGAAGCCCGGTGGCAGCATCCGACCTGGAATGATTCCCATAAACAGAGTGCTGTGCCTGGTGAGTTGTCCCGGCGGCTCTGCTTGTTCTCCTTGGTAGCCACACGTTGCGTGGTGACGAGGGCACGACTCAGGGGACGAGGAGGAGGGCACGGCAGCTCTGCCCCCTCTAAACGCAGCAGCTGGCATTAAAATGCCACCCGATACGACGCAGACAGGGCAACTATGTGGAGATGCATCTTGCTTTCACGTTAGCTTTACCACCAAGAGGCTAAAATCGACCACAAGGACAGGGCAGGGCTGGGACACTCGGGCCATCTGTAGTGTTTACAACTCGACTATTGTGTTTCATGTTGTGGCAACTGGGGCTTGGCCAGCCCTTGGCTTAGAAACGATCACTTTGGGCTATCCAGGATCCACCGCTGCCAGGTTCTTTTAAACCTCTTATTCACCAGACTTGTTCTTTGCGTTATTCTCCCCCAAAGTCACTCTGGGTTTTGTCCTTTACTGTTAAACATCAGTCCCAAAATCTTAATGCCACTAGATAGGGACATGGGGCCAGCGCCTCACATTTGGGTCCCATTTCTAACTTGTGGGGAGGGATAGGAAAGCTGGAAAGGGATTTGTCTCCAGGCGCCTGCTTATTTTGACTCAGGGCTAAGCATTTTCTTTCTTCCTCTCTAGAAAGATATGGAAAGAGCTTTAAGGCTGATCCTAGAAAGGTTCTTCCCTCTTCTCCGGAATTAGCTGCTCTGAGAGTATAAGTAACAGATATTAGGGGAGAAAAAATGTAGCAGCTTGGCTTTTAAACAATGTTTTGATGTAGGGGACTGTGAAACAAAGAAACAAAGTCCATACAGGAAAGAGGAGGAGGAAAAGGAGGAACAGGCAGCCTTTGGGTAACGTGGTGGCCCAACCAAGTCAACAGGCAAAGTCTGAGCGAGTGCCCAGGCCCCGGGTGTCACCCTTTGGGGACGGAGGGAAATCTGTCACTGGCCACTTGGACCAAACCAAGTTCCTGTATTCATAGAAATGGTTTCCAGCCTCGGATTTCTTGTCGTTGCCTCAATTATAGCCTGAGAGATGAGTGAAAGGCGCCTGCTAGCGCTGCCGCCTCGAGCCGGAGATGGTCCCGGGAGGAATCCCGCGGCAGGGGGTGATCCCTGCCCTGCTGTGCCGGGAGCATCCCGCGCTCACCGCGGCTCCCTGCCCTTCCTGCTGCAGGAGCAGGACGTGCAGGACGGCTTCGAGCGCATGCAGGAGGCCGCGCTGCCCGCCTGCCCCGACTCGCTCTCCTTCTACAACGCCAAGATGAGGGCCGAGCAGAAGGTAAGGGACCTTCTCCCTCGCCCCGCTGCGGGGCCCTGGGCTCCTCTGGCCCCTGGCGCTCTGGGCCAGGGCGTTTTGCGGGATTCTGGGCTCATCTCGCAGCACAGGGAGGCTCTTTGAGCCGCGGTTCCCCTCTACGTTTAAAATTAGGCCCTCCTTAAGGCACAAAATAAGAGCGCGAGGGCCAAGCAGGCTAGTGCAGGGCCAACTTATAAATCAGGCCTTTCAGAAATCCCGCTGGCTCCGGGCGCTGCCCGACCTCCGAGGAAAAAGCGGAATTTTCTGAGTGACAGGGGCGGATTGTGCGCGGCCGCGGCGGGGACGCTCACGGCCCCGTTTCTGCTCGCAGCACACGTACGCCCGAGCCATGGGCTCCCTGGAGCAGATGCGCAGGAAGCCCGGCCTCATCACGGCCACCATGAGGGGCAAATCCCCGGCGTCGCCGCGCGGCACGTAGCGGCCACGGGCTCGGCCCGCCTCGGCGAGCGGGCGTTTTCCCTTTCCGCGGTGGATTTATCAAAAATAAACAGCCGTGGAAACGAAACCGGGCTTTGGTGCTGTGTCGGTCCATGGGGGAGCCCCCTCCGGCGCGGCACAGCCCCTGCAGGGGAGCGGGTCGGCGTTTCCCGGCATTTCCCGGGAATGCGGCTTGGAGCAAAACTCGGGTGAGCATGGACGGCCTTTCCTCAAACCTGCCACGCAGCCCAAACCACGAGGGGCATCTCATGATGCTCCCGAAGCTCCATTTCAGCCTCCTGCCCGGGAAAAGTCTCCTGGCGAAGGGATTCGAGCCATCCCACCTCTCCCTCTCCTCATCCCGAGGCTCAGGTGCAGCTCCCACTTTCCCTGCTGCCCACGGCGGTCTCTGCACCCTCAGCATCAATTCAACGAGTCCCAGATCTGGAGAAAAAAATAAAATATTTTAAAAAATTATCTCTCTGTCTATATTTTAACCCCACAGATGTCATTTTAGGGCTTTGGGTGACTTCCCATTTGCCTTGCCCAGAGCCCTGCCCAAAGGCAGATCGGCTGTAGAAACTTCTTCAAGTTTCTTACTGTGTTAGTCTTCATTTTTTTTTCTCCTTGTGCTTCTCGAATTTAGCGATATCCAAAGAATTGCAAAGTATCAGTCTGGAGCTCCAGAATGTGGAGCTGAGTCTCAGGGTGCTCCAGGTGCTGGTAAATTTGTGCAACTCCGTAAGATTTAAGGAGTTGGTGGTCATCTTGGTCACCGTTAGCTTGAATTACGCAACACAAATCACTGTTTAAAGAGCAAAGATGGGGTTATTTTAGTGCTCTTTGGGTACCCAGGAGGGTGTTGGTCCTGGTGTCCCATGGGTGGTGCCCAGTGGGGGTCCTGGTGCCCCATGGGTGGTGCCCAATGGGGTCTTGAGGGTGTTGAGGTCCTGGTGTCCCATGGGTGGTGCCCAATGGGGTCTTTAGGGTGCTGAGGTCCAGTGGGATTCCTGGGGGTGCTGAGGTCCTGGTGTCCCAAGGGTGGTGCCCATCGGGGGTCTCCGGGGTGCTGAGGTCCCAGGGCCTGGTTCGGGGGGGAAGGTCTCAATGTTGGGTGCCCCATGGGGATCCTAAGGGACGTTGGTGTCCTGGTGTGAGGCAGGGGGTGTCCTGGGGTGCCGATAGGAAATCCTGACTGGTGGGGTGGAAATCACAGTGTCCCAGTCCCTGGCTTGGGGGAATTTGAGGGGATCCTGCTCCAGGTGTTCCCGTCTCCAGGAGGGGGCATCCCGGAGGGTTTTCCCAATGTCCCCATCCCTCTTGTGGGGGGGTTTTGAGGGCAGGTCCCAGTGTCCTGGTCCCCAGGAGGGTCTGTGGAAGTGGGATCCCGATGTCCCGGTCCCCAGTGAGGGCGGGGGGACATCCTGAGGAGGGGCCTGGTCCCTCCCAAATGTTGAGGCCAGGGTCCTGATATCCTATAAGTGGATTTCGGGAGGGGCTCCCGGTCCTGGATGTGGGTTGGATTTTGGAAGGTCCCACTGCCGGGTGGATTTTGGAAGGGGGTCCCTCTGTCTCGGTGCTTGTGAAGGGATTTCGGGAGGGTCCCGGTGTCCCGGGTGGAGGGAAACGGTGTCCCGTGGGGTGTCCCGGAAGGGTCCCGGTATCCCAGGGGAGGGAGGGGGGTCCCAATGCCAGGTTTTTGGAGGGTCCTGCTGTCCCGGGGGGATCCTGGTGTCCCAAGGGGGTGTCCCGGTGTCTTGGGAGGGTCCCAGGATTCTGGGGGGGTCGGTCCCAGTAGGGTGTCCTGCAGGGGGGCGTCTCAGGAGGATCCCGGTATCCAGCAGGGGAGGGTGTCCCGGGAAGGGAGTCTCATGTGTCGGGGGGTCCCCAGGAGAGTCCCAGTGTCCGGGGGGGTCCCAGTGTCCCGAAGGGGTCCTGGTGTCCTGGAAAGAGGGTCTTGCTGTCCCGGGGGGGTGCTGGTGTCCCGGAGGAGTCGCAGGGGGTCCCGGTGTCTCGTAGGAGTCCCGGGAGGATCCCGGTGTCCTGGAGGGGTCCCGGTGTCCCGCAGGGGAATCCCGGTGTCCTGGAGGGGTCCCGGTGTCCCGCAGGGGAATCCCGGTGTCTCGTAGGAGTCCCGGGAGGGTCATCGTATCCCACAGGGGATCCCGGTGTCCCGGGAGAGTCCCGGTGTCCTAGTGTCTTGTAGGAGTCCCAGGAAGGTCCCGGTGTCCCGGGAGGGTACCGGCGTCCCGGGAGGGTCCCCGTGTCCCGCAGGGGGATCTCGGTGTCCCGGGAGGGTCCCGGTGCCCCGGTGTCTCGTAGGAGTCCCGGGAGGATCCCGGTGTCCCGGAGGGGTCCTGCTTTCCCTCAGGGGTCCCGGGAGGGTCATCGTGTCCCGCAGGGGGTCCCGGTGTGCCAGGAGAGTCCTGGTGTCCTAGTGTCTTGTAGGAGTCCCGGGAGGGTCCCAGCGTCCCGGGAAGGCCCCCGTGTCCCGCAGGGGATCCCGGTGTCCCGGAGGGATCCCGGAAGGGTCATCGTGTCCCGCAGGGGATCCCGGTGCCCCGGGAGGGCCCTGGTGTCTCTCAGGGATCCCGGGAGGGTCCCGATGTCCCGCAGGGGGTCCCGGTGTCTCATAGGAGTCCCGGGGGGGTCATCGTGTCCCGCAGGGGGTCCCGGTGTCTTGTAGGAGTCCCGGGGGGGTCATCGTGTCCCGCAGGGGATCTCGGCGTCCCGGGAGAGCACCGGTGTCCTAGTGTCTCGTAGGAGTCCCGGAGTGGGGGGTCCCGCTGTCCCGGGAAGGTCCCCGTGGCCCGCAGGGGGATCCCGGTGTCCCAGGAGGGTCCCGGAGTCTCTCAGGGGGTCCCGGTGTCTGGTAGGAGTCCCGGGGGGGTCATCGTGTCCCGCAGGGGATCTCGGCGTCCCGGGAGAGCACCGGTGTCCTAGTGTCTCGTAGGAGTCCCGGAGTGGGGGGTCCCGCTGTCCCGGGAAGGTCCCCGTGGCCCGCAGGGGGATCCCGGTGTCCCAGGAGGGTCCCGGAGTCTCTCAGGGGGTCCCGGTGTCTGGTAGGAGTCCCGGGGGGGTCATCGTGTCCCGCAGGGGATCTCGGCGTCCCGGGAGAGCACCGGTGTCCTAGTGTCTCGTAGGAGTCCCGGAGTGGGGGGTCCCGCTGTCCCGGGAAGGTCCCCGTGTCCCGCAGGGGGATCCCGGGGTCCCAGGAGGGTCCCGGTGTCTCTCAGGGGGTCCCGGTGTCTTGTAGGAGTCCCGGGGGGGTCATCGTGTCCCGCAGGGGATCTCGGTGTCCCGGGAGAGCACCGGTGTCCTAGTGTCTCGTAGGAGTCCCGGGAAGGTCCCGGTGTCCCGGGAGGGTCCCCGTGTCCCGCAGGGGGATTCCGGCGTCCCGGGAGGGTCCCGGTGCCCCGGTGTCTTGTAGGAGTCCCGGGAGGATCCCGGTGTCCCGGAGGGGTCCCGGTGTCTCTCAGGGGTCCCAGGAGGGCCCCAGTGTCCCGGAAGGGCCTCGATGTCTCGTAGGAGTCCCGGGAGGATCCCAGCGTCCCGGGAAGGTCCCCGTGTCCCGCAGGGGGATCCCGGTGTCCCAGGAGGGTCCCGGTGTCTCGTAGGAGTCCCGGGAGGGTCATCGTGTCCCGCGGGGGATCCCGGTGCCCCGGGAGGGCCCTGCTGTCTCTCAGGGATCCCGGGAGGGTCCCGATGTCCCGCAGGGGGTCCCGGTGTCTCATAGGAGTCCCGGGGGGGTCCCGATGTCCCGGGAGGGTCCCGGCGTCCCGGGAAGGTCCCCGAGTCCCGCAGGGGGATCCCGGTGTCCCAGGAGGGTCCCGGTGTCTCTCAGGGGGTCCCGGTGTCTTGTAGGAGTCCCGGGGGGGTCATCGTGTCCCGCAGGGGATCTCGGTGTCCCGGGAGAGCACCGGTGTCCTAGTGTCTCGTAGGAGTCCCGGGAAGGTCCCGGTGTCCCGGGAGGGTCCCCGTGTCCCGCAGGGGGATTCCGG
>NW_010583778.1:1046-16922 GCF_000705375.1 Tinamus guttatus | reverse complement strand
CAGGAATGCGGGAACCAGCACGTTGATTTCCATTTCCCAAAAGGAAAACTCTCCTTTAAAGACGAGCACTCGTATTATTCCGAAGTCCCGCTGGAACACCGGAGCAGGGAGAAAGCAGCAGCAGAAAGTGCTGTTTCTACCGGAGGAACTGGGTCGGAGGAGCATTGCCTTGGAATATTGCTTGAGAGGGACGAAGGGAACGAGTCCGTGGTGGCTTCGGCTTTTCCGGAAGCTCCGTATCCGTCTTGCGACGTCGTCGTCACGGCAGAAGAAACCGTAACGCAAGGCCCGACGTGCGACAGCAGCGGCAACGCTTCCGAATTCCTCCCCGCGCGCAGCGGCGCCTATTCGGACACGGCGGAAAGCGAGAGCGACGCGGGCAGCGAGGAGAGCGATTCGGAAGACTCGGATTCTGATGACGGCGTGCCGCGGAAACGGCTCCAGTCCATCGTGGTGGTGCCCAAAAACTCCAGCATCGCGCTGGAGGAAAGCAGCCCGTGCTCGTCGCGGAGCAGCCAAGGCGCCAGGCGCTACTCCGACCACTGGGACGACGAGCGGCCGGAATCCAGCCGGCCCTACTACGAGGAGAGGCCGGAGAACCTGGCAGGTAAGAACGGGCCGCAGGTGGAGAGCAGATGTTCTCCGAGAGGGATGGACAAGAGTCCGGCTACGTCCACGGAGCCGAGCAGGAAGGAAGCGGAGGAGCCGGACGCGTCCCAGCCGCAGAGCGACGGCGTCGACAGCACGAGTCAGGCGGACCTGGCGGCGGATTCCAACGGAAAGCCCAACCCGGAGCAGAGGATGATCCTAAAGGAGCTGGTCGCTGTGGGTAGAGCAGTCGGCCGCCCGGAAGAGCAGGCGTTTTGTGTGCCCGAGAGTTTCGAAGGTCCTGATAAATCCCAAAACCAAACAAGCTCTTCCAAACCGGACAGTAGGCAAGGGAAGGGTGGGCCTAACCAGTCCTCGCACGGAGACTTTTCCCGGGTGGACGGTTTTCATCCGACGGAGGATTTGAGTGGTTTGGGCTGGGACTTTTCCCAGCCGGAGAAGCCCAGTAGCACCTACCAGCAGCCCGACAGCAGCTTTGGGGTCTACCCGGGCTATGTTTTCCAGCCCGGGTCGGGAGCGTACGGCGGCTCCCAGCCTTACTGGGAAGGCAACGGATATTGGGATGCCCGATCCGCGAGCCGGCCTTCCGGGATGAGCTACGAGCGAGCTCAAGGACAAGTGCCGGATTCCTTGACGGAGGATCACGAGGAGTACGAAGAGGACGAGCGCTGGGATGACGACTGCAAGCCCCATTTTCCCAGCCAGTCGAGCCAATTCCATGGGCCTGCAGAGCAGGAACAAGGTTCCGTGCAGGCCCACGAGATCAGCAGCAATTCCACCAAGGAGCCCGTCTCCGTCGGAGAGAAAAAGGAGGAGGTGAAAGTTGCGGAAAAGAACGACGCGAAGGAGCGAGGACCGCCCAAAAAGAGACGCCAAGAGGTGGAGAGCGACTCCGAGAGCGACGGGGACGCGCGCGAGAGGAAGAAGGTGAAGACGGAGGGGGAGCCCGCGGACTCGGCGCCGCAGGATTCCTCCATGGTCGGGCGGTTGTGCATCATGGAAGACTTCCGAGACCCGCAGCGCTGGAAGGAGTTCGCCAAGCAGGGAAAAATGCCCTGCTACTTCGACCTCATCGAGGAGAACGTCTACTTGACAGAAAGGTACCTGCTTTGTTTGGTTATTTACTATTTTTCTTACCTGTAGCATTTCTAGATATCCGCTTATATGTATCTATATTTTAATTTACTTTCAAATTGGCAATTAGTAGAGCAGTGAGGAGTGGGTATGGAAGACGGTTGCATTGCCAACATCTACCAAAGTTGTCCACAGAGGAGACACTACCCAACACGTGCTATAACCCCACCAAGTCTTGGCTCCCAGACACACAAAGAAGGCAGAAGTGAAAGAAGGGAGGGCGTGGGAAGGGCATTAGCCTTTTCCATGGGAATGTTGAACAGGATATGATCCTTTAGGGAAATAAAAACACTTCTTTTGAGCTTTGGAAATGGCTAGTGATTGCATTGCTTCAAAGTTCAAGCGTCTTCAGCCTTCCCCGAAACATCCCTCCCCTTTGGATGTTGGTCACGAGTCTTGCCCCCTTCCTCTGGATGCTCTAAGCTGCAGTGTTTTAGTTTCACTTGAAAATGGACAAAAATATTTTAAATTTAAGTGTGTTTTAAAGCATATTCTTGATGCAAAGCCTAAATGTAGGCCACTTACCACTGAGTTTGTGTTATAAACAAAACACCTTTTTCAAATTGTATGTGTGCCCAGTAAAGGGTTTATATGTTAATATTTTAGAAGATGTTAATATCTAAAAGATATTTTAGAAGATGTTCTCCTGGCTTGTGAACCAGAGAAAATAAGGGAACTATTACAGAATAGTTGAGATTGGAAAGGATTTTAGAGTTTGTCCCCATACGTTGTTATACCCTGATGTGGAATATAGAATACTGTGGAGTATAGTATACATAGAATAAAGTATTTCAAGAGAAGATAATGAAAAGTTTATCCTTTGGAATTGTTCATAGCTTGTACTGTGTGGTAAGAAACCCTCTCCCTGTAAAGTCAAGACTTTTCTGGAAGTTTGATTCTTTACTTACGTGACAAAATGAAGAGATTTGGATCCTTCCTTTGTGTGTGTCTGTGTACCTATGGTACCTGTATGTTGAAAGTAGAGTTGCGTTGTGTAGGCTGGGGAGATGGTGGGTGGAAAACGGGTCTTAGAAATCATCTCGTGCTGTTAGAAAGTTGTCACATCTCCAAACAAGCAGTCTCTCCACGGCTGCCCTTGGACCTTCTTGTGTGGCCATTCAAAAATTATCCGTCCGTTTGTAGGGACAAGCGGAATTTCCTCCAGTAACAGCAGGGGAAGATGGAGGGGTGTTGCTCTGTCACCTCCCGCCTAAACTGTAATCCCGTTTATGCTCCGTGTAGGAAGAAGAACAAGTCTCACCGGGATATCAAGCGGATGCTGTGTGAATGCCCTCCTCTTTCCAAGGAAGAGCGAGCCCAGGGGGAGGTGGCCTGTGGCGAAGACTGTCTCAACCGGCTGCTCATGATAGAGTGGTAAGTCCCACCTCACGACTGTGATTTGGGGGATGTCACTGCGTTCCTGGGCAGTGGCACCAAGTTGTGGTCACTGTTTTGTTTGTCTGGTGTGGGTCGATCTTCGGAGAGGTCAACGGATCCGCTCCCTGGCGGGAGCATTGGCACCGTTGGCACCTTCCATTGGTGCAAGACAAGGAATTACTTGGCAGCAGCTCTCCACTTTGTCTTCTGCTCTGCCCAGGCACTTGAGGCAGAGAAGAAACCATAGAAACATGAAGAGAAGAGGCCAAGTTGAGTCCCTTTTAGTCCCATGGCATGGGAGTATGGTGGCATTCAGACTGAGAGTGTTTTATCCTCTTTCCCAAAATAAATTGTCTGCATTTGCATGTTGACAGTCAGATGGTTATACTTTTTATAGCAAAACGTATTTGATGGTTTTACACTGAATTGATTATCATTTCTTTATCTCTGTTTCCCATCTGAGCTGTTACTGCTCTCGTCCTGCTGGGAGTTGATCTGTTCCCTCTCCTTCACTTAGTTCTTCCAGGTGCCCAAATGGCGACTACTGCTCCAACCGGCGCTTCCAGAAGAAACAGCACGCGGATGTCGAGGTGATCCTCACTGAGAAGAAAGGCTGGGGCCTCCGAGCTGCCAAAGATCTCCCATCGTAAGCGTTTGCTCTTCAGATTCCCTTCTCGTCGTGCTGTCGTACCCCCTCATGAGTGGAAAACAAGTTGCCGGCATTTTCTTCGTTTCATTGGCATGAGCAGATGAACTGACTTTTCTCCTGTTTTATGTGCTATCCTCATGCTCCTAGCTTAGTTGTCTGCACATACATCTCCACTGATTTTATATTAGATCTCCCACTCTGCTTTTACTGTGTTCCCATCTACTTTCAGGAGGGTTTGGCCAGTGGCCTTGGCTTAGCTTCAGCTTGGGCTTAATCTGCGTTTCCCTGTCGCGTTGCTCTGCTGAAACCAGGTTTTTGTGTTTCCTCCTTCCCTCTCCGTGAAATTTACCCTCTTGCGAGCCTTCCTCCTCCTCTAGTGAGGAAGAGCCCGTGGGGATCTTCTCCTCTTCCATGGTCTAGAAGCACAACCTCTACCTGGTAGCTTTACATCCCTAGTGCTTACAGCTTTGAGTCAGTTCTTGACCTGTCTCCATTTAGCCAAACCAACTTGTGCAAAAAATCAATAGGTTTATTAAACTATTCTGTCCTCACTTAATGCTTCTTCAAGCTCTTCAGGCTTGGCTCTATGCCTTCATGTAGCCTTTCTGCCCATAAAGGAGCTGGCTGGCCCAGACAGAAGAGTTGCCCCACTTTAGACCCTGCAGACCTCCTCCCAGCTTGGTGATAGGCTGGATGCCTGTTTTTTTGGGAGTTAGAGCTCTGTTCCAGAGCATGGGACATGCAGGACCCTGCGGATGAGCAGCAAGGAGGGCAGTGCTGGGTCTGCTCAGCCTCAAGCACCTGAAACTCCACGAGGCTTCAGACAATCTGCCTCAAATCTTACTGTACAAATACCAGGTGCAACTTGGGATTTTTTGCAGAGTTTCCTCAGAAACTCAGATTTTTTTTGCTTCCGTTGAAGACAAAAAGGTTCTGTTGAGTTTTTTGACGCTCCTTGGGGTAGGGTTGGAGGTGTTACGGCTGGGAAGCAGCACTGCTGGCCACAGAAGTGGCTGCTGCCCCGTATAGACTTGTCAAGCCCAGGTTTTTTTTCACGTTGTTGCTGGTTGTTGTGTTGACTGGCTGTGATTTTCTTGCTCGGAAAGGTGAAACTAAAGATTGAATTTGGCCCCTGTGTGTTGAGGGATTTGGATAGGGTTCCTTGCCAATGTGATGTGCAGCTGTGTGCCTGGTGCTGGCTGGAATACTGCTCATCTTTATACATGTCCCATTCCAAAAAATCTTTGGAAAAAGGTTTGGAGAGCAGCAGGAAGCTGCAGCTGGTTTTAGGAGAGGACCTGGCACAGGCTGCCCGGAGAGGCTGTGGAGGCTCCTGCTCTGGAGATCTCCAACCCGCCTGGATGCGCCCGGGTGCCCCGTGCTCTGGGTGTCCCTGCTGGAGCCGGGGCTGGACCGGGTCGTCCCCAACGGTTCCTGGTGACCTCAGCCCCTCTGTTGTCCCGGGGTTCCGTGGAGGGGCTCCCAGGCAACCGCTCCACTCGCGAGGGACTCGCTGCAGTGCAGGAGCTGCCCCCTCGCTGTGCCTGAGTGTTTGGGAGTTAGAAGTTCTTCTCTTGCATCTCCGGCCTCAGGTTTGTCTTTCCTGGGGTTAGAAAGGGGATTTTATCAACTCTTCGTTTTACCCATCAGATCAGCAAGATGCAGACGGGCTTCCTGCATCAGTTCCTGCATCCCGTGTCCTCTTCACGCTCCTTATTTTCATCCTCACGAGCCCACAACATCTCAGTTCTTTACAGAACAAACGCTGCTTGAAAGGAAGCTTTATCCTTGCGTCGGGGCCCTCCGCTGGTAGCTCCCTCCCCATGTGATAGTGTCAAAAAAGAAGTTAATTGCTGGAGATTAAAGTGGTTAAGGAATGCTGGGCCAAATATAAAAACCTGGGCTGTAACAAAAGGACTAAGAGGCTGCAAAACTGTTCTGAGAGCAGGTGTCAAAGCCAATAGTTTTCTCTTTTCTCGGGGTTTTCCGTGTGTTATTAAGTGGACTCAGTGCTCTCTCCCTTTCTTTTTTTCCCCTTTTCTGGCTGTGCAGGAACACGTTTGTGTTGGAGTATTGCGGAGAGGTGCTGGATCACAAGGAGTTCAAGGCCCGGGTGAAGGAGTATGCTCGGAACAAGAACATCCACTATTATTTTATGGCCTTGAAGAACGACGAGGTGAGCAGAGCCCGGAGGAGCTCAGCCCCAATGACCTGCAGTGCTGAAAGCCCCTTGCCCGCAAAGTGCCTTTTCTTCAGTCAAGTAAAATAGATTCTCCTGATTTTTTTTTTAAGTTGAGGAAAGGAAATTTAGGCTTTGTGTTGTCGCATCCCATGTTTTTTAACCCATTCCTTGTTTTCAGGCTGGTTGAACAGTCTCGTAGACGCTCAGCCGTGTCCCATTGCCTCAGAGCAGGTAGCCCAGTAGAGAGGAGATGGTGACAGTGTCCCCAGCGAGGGAAGGGATGGAGCAGGGGCCCAGCCCTGCCACGTGGCAGCAAAGCCACATCTGTGTCCCAGCTGCTTCACATTGAACTCGTCCTCCTTGGACACCAAAGAAAAGCAGAAAACGTATCCACAAGCGACCGAGTTTCCTTTCTGTGCCCCAAAACCATGTTAAATTTCCCTGGTGGAATTGCTATATGCAGTCTACTGCCATTGAAATATTTATATACCCAAAGGTCTTCATTATTTGTGTCTGCTTCAGCTATTTCACATCATCTGGATTCTGTAGCTGCAAATGCAGAGCTGCGCAGAGTTGCCCATCCTGAGCAGAGGGCCCTACCTCACGAATAAGCAGACATTTAATACCACTTTCTGCTTGATGGGATGGTGGGGGTTTTAGTATCTTTGCAGTAAAATCACTTAAAATACTCCAGGTGCTTTTGTTCTTTTCCCATTTTCCCCTGCCAGGAAGTGGTTTCTGCACTGTGGGATTGTTGTGCAATCACAAGGGGGAACAGGGAAATATTTTACTTGGTTGTGGAAGGGAGGGCAAAATGATCTTGGACACGATCTTTATCTGCGTGGCAGAAGTGTTCAGCTTCAGCCTATTCGTTGTATCAGGGGATTGAAAACTGCCATTAAAAAGTCAAGAATCACCAAATTGAGGAGCTTTATATTAACGTGGAACGAAAGTAGAGTCTGCATAATAGTTTCAGGGCATTGCCCTTATTTTGGGGCACTTTTACCACTGCAAAAGCCATTCTGTGCCAACCAAATAAAGCTGATAGCAGCAGATGGGCAGGGTGATAACCGTGGTCCCCATCACCTTGTCCCCACAAACCTAACGTGGGCACAGGGAGAGGCAGGCGAAGGAAGGCTGTTTTGCTCTATTTGCTCTTTCTTTTCTCTTTAGATAATAGATGCTACCCAGAAAGGAAACTGCTCTCGTTTTATGAACCACAGCTGTGAACCAAACTGCGAGACACAAAAGGTAAGGGCAGCATCAAAGCCCTGGCGGCTCCTTTCCACCGCCCTGCGACTTCACAAGCTCCCAGGGAAGAGCAGGGCTCCTTTATCTTTATCTCCTGCTTTTTCTTCCTCCCTTTCTTTTTTAAACTCATTAGTCAAATGTAAACACCTGCCTTTGAAAGGGGCAAGCGCTGGCCATTCCCTTTGCAAATTTTAGATTTGCCAGGGCTGCGTTTGGAGGGATGGGTGTTGGGCTTTTGCAGTAACTGTTGTTACCCTGTTTTAACTTGCTACAGTGGACTGTGAACGGGCAGCTCAGAGTTGGATTTTTCACCACCAAACTAGTCCCGTCGGGCTCAGAGCTGACGTTTGACTACCAGTTCCAGAGATACGGGTACGTTGTGCCGCTCGCCGCCGCGGCTGCTGCAAATGGGCTTTTGGAAGCTGCAAAACCAGGTGTTGGAAAACCTCAGCTAATGCTCAGCAGTTGCAAACAAGCTGGAATTCAGCTGTTAAAAACAAAATCCGTTTGGATAAAGTTTATTTCCTTTCTGACACAAAAGATTGGGAGAAGAGCTTTCTCTTGATTTTGCACATTTTCCCAGTTGCACTTTATGGGCTTTTTCTCCCACTTTTACCGTCCTCTCCCCCGTGGAAGTTTCCCAGATAATTACCTTGGCTGTTTCTTTCCTCTGTCTAATTATTAATGGCCCCAGCTCCTGGCTTTTGTAGTACCCTTAAGTTATACTCCCCCTTTCTTCCGTGCCCACCGGGGTTTTACAACTTTGCAAATAGTTGTGGAGCTGTAAAAACCTAGCAGGTAGCATGTGGTTTCTTCCTGTCTAACTGCAGCACCTGTGAGAGCTACAGTGGGGACTTTCTAGCTCTTAGTTTTTTGTTTTTCCTCAGCATTGGCCCCTTAGCTCTCCTTTCCAAGCTTAAGAGCGGAATATTTTCTATTCCTTCCCCTTGAGGTGTACAGTGAAGTATTTCCCTCTCTTTTTCATGCAATTAGCTCCAAATAGATTCTGACTGTCTGAAGCAACCTATAGTTGAATTCTAGAGCCAGTTTTATAATTATGAAGCATTTCTACTGAATAGCATTGTTTAATAAGTTCTTCTCTTTCCTTCTGGATCCTGCCCTCTCCAACAGCAGGGTTCTGTCTGCAAGCTGAAGAATCACAAATGCATTTTTAGCTGTGTTATAAAATTACCTGCCTTTACATGGCAGCTGCTCTCACGCAGCTTTATGTCACAAATATTAATCAGCCACTGACCTTTAAGATGTTATTTAGTTTTATTTTTAATAACTGAGGTGGCATCTGACTACTAAGTTCATTCCCTGGGTGGGAATCGTCTGCCTGAATTCGAGCAGCAAAACAGAAGCTGCCCCAAGCCCAGCAGCTTTTACTGGGTCCCTCTGCTCTTAACTGAGACCGAGGTCCCTCTGGAAGCAAGTTGTTCTATACACCCTATGCAATCTATACACGTAACTGCAGTCACCTCTAGGTTATTTGGCTCAGTCAAAATCCTGGGACTTTAGTATTAAGGGCCTGGTAGGAGCCTCTCTGATGGAGAATTTTTTTGTTATAGTAGTTCACTTAGATACCAGCTCGTGTTCAGTGAATATATTCCCCATCTCACTGGAGTTTTCCAGCTCTTAACTCTCTCCTGTTGTCCACTGCTGTATATCCATGCTAAAAAGCAAGTCTTCCAGCTCAATCTTTTGTTGCATCCATGGATCTGCACCACGTTGAGCAACACGGTGCAGCTCTTCCTCCAGGCGATCATTTAACCCTGGTTGTTTGTGCAATGCAGTTTTCCTCAGCAGGCGTTGGAGCAACGATGCTAACGGGAAGGAGGGAGGATAAGGGGTGCTTGTGCAATGTCATCTTTCCCCTGGCACCACCGTGATGCCCTGAAGAGATGAAACGACCTCCCCGTGGGTGCCATGGAGCTGGTACTAACGCGCTGTGTTTCTCGTGCCCGTGAACAGCAAGGAGGCTCAGAAGTGCTTCTGCGGCTCCGCCAACTGCCGCGGCTACCTCGGCGGGGAGAACCGGGTCAGCATCCGCGCGGCGGGAGGGAAGATGAAGAAGGAGCGCTCCCGCAAGAAGGACTCGGTGGGTGGCACCGGCCTGCGCCGGGGAGCGGCAACCAAGGTTGACCTGGGCCATTGTCCTCCTCCTACGAACCTCCAGGTCACCTTTGTAGAACCACCTCTGTGTAGGATCGGGATAGCAGCCTCAGAATCCATTCCCATGGCTGTATCTATATCATTTTACTTCTTATTGGCCCCAAACACGTGTTTTTGGAGTTTTAGTTAAACACATGTTTTCTTGCTCCAGATTACTGAATATGAATTGCCACCAGAGAGGTGTTTTTGCACTTACTGCACCCCTTGACCAGCGTCATGAATCCTGTAGCCTTTTCAGCTAAGGAAAAGCCCACTAAATTCTCCAATTTGTTAATTTTTTGATAGTTTTGTTTGATTTCTAAACTCCAGTGAACAGCAGGCAATGCAGGCTTTCCTTTTAGGACACAATCAAACGTTTGACAGTGCAAACGGGGCAGATGTTTGCCATCTTCCAGTCGGGATGTGAAATTTGAATCTCTAATTGCTCTGGCCTAGAGGCAAGGCAGCTCCAAGAAACTCGTACCAACATGTGTTGCATTTGCTTTTTGCCTTCAGTTTCGCTTGTCTTTGCAGATGGATGTGAATGAAATATGTAACATAAATCCAGACTTTTTTTTTAGTCTTTTTTACAGTTCTTCACCATTCCACATGGCTAGACAAACCTGCTCCCTACATTGCCTTGCAGTGGTGGATTTACAGACTAAACGCTGTAGGAAAGTTTCACAGGGTGCTGCTAAGAAATTGGATGAATTCTTTTGACTTCCTGAGAAATTGAGTTGTTCTCAGCGTGAAGTAGCAATTCCTAATTCTTCTTGCACACACTAATTGTGTCTGACCACTCAAAAATAGCCATTTTCAGCAAATTTCCTTAGATTTTTCTGTGTTATGACATGACACCAATAGGGACACACCTCTGGTTGTAAAGAATGTAAGTGGGAGTTGGGTATTTACAGAATCAACTTATTTTCTGTAGTTAAAACTGAGATAATCTGTTTCCCTACGTGGAAAGATAAATTTGTGACCGGGAGTATTTGCGACCGGGAGGATTTTGGTGCACACAGCTGGGATTTGCCCTGCAAAGCTCCCGGGATGAAAATGCACTTCAGAAACGTGCTGCTCATTAGGGGAAGTTTATGTTAGAGCTCGAGGACTCCCTTGTGTCAGCTGCTCGTCCATACCTTACCCTCCTGCAGATGTAAACGCAGCTAGTGTGAAAAATGCCCTTTTTTTTAAACCATATTTAAGCTCTAAACAATGTTGAAGATGAAAGAAAACCAAGCAAACCCAGTCAAATTAAAGCCAGACCTTTTTCCTTCCAGTATTTGAGACCTGTCCAAGGGAGGCTTGTTCTGCCTCCCAAAACCAGGCCACAAATTGTCTTTAACATCTTGTAGGGAGGCATTTTGTGAGCCTGGTGTGACCTGAAAACTGTCTTTTTTGCCGTGGTAGGTGGATGGGGAGCTGGAAGCGCTGCTGGAGAACGGCGAGGGCCTCTCGGATAAGAACCAGGTTCTCAGTTTATCCCGGTTGATGGTTCGGATCGAGACCCTGGAGCAGAAACTTACCTGCCTCAAACTCATACAGGTGAGGAGATCTCGGCTGCAGCGCGAGGGGATCTCTTGCTGTATAAACAGGAGCATTTAACCCTTGTTAGAAGAAGAGGGAGAAACAGCTTAAAGGTTGGATGGTCGTGCCTGCACCCCGAGCACGAGATGAATCACGGCAGGGAAACTTGCAGTTCTGCCTGGTTTATAGTCCCCGTGTGATCCCGGCCCTTTACTTGGTCTGAATTTGGTGGAACAAACGTGCCTAAATGATCCTTTCCCCAAGAGTCTCCAGAGGTCCCTTCCAACCTCAACTGTTCTGTGAGGAGCAGGAAGGGGTTGAAATGAGAGTGATTTTGTTCCCTCCGGATAGGCTGAGCTGCTCAGAGCTTCCCCGAAGGAACCCACAAAGCCCATGTTTGTCATCTTCACCCCATAGCCAGCTGATCTCCAAGATTATCCTGATTTTTTTCCCTTTGACTCCGTGCAGAGCAGTTGCAGCCAATTTCCCATGCAGTCCATTCCCTCTATGAGTTTTATCCACCAGGTAGGCTTGCAACCCCTCTGCTCTGAAAACAGCCATTATATCCACCAAAATCATGTGAAACATGCTTATTTTGGCAGATACCTGGCTCTGGCTCTTTATTTCATGTGTTTTTTTAGTAACAGTGAATTGTATGGGTAATATCTACGGGTATATGCCCGGTGTGGTAGTTAGCCATGTCGGTGTGCAGAAACCAAAGCTTTTTTTGCCTGTTCCCATGGACTTTCTGTACTTTTGGCCTCCCTAGAACACGCACTCGCAGACCTGCCTGAAGTCCTTCCTCGAGTGTCACGGCTTGTCCCTCCTCTGGATTTGGATGACGGAGCTGGGCGACGGGAGGGGAAGCACGGCCAACAACCTGAAGCTGCAGCTGGAGGTCAGCAATTCCCTCGAGGATGGCCGGGATCCCTGTTTGCATGTGGGAAGCTTTTGAAGCAGCTTTGCTAATTGCTCACAGGAAGCATGTTGATTTTATTTCGTGTATTTTTTCTTTATTTTATCCCCTTTGGGTATAACTATTACGTCACACGTCGGTGAAAATAAGCTGCAGGTACCGCCGGAGTCACAGTCTGAAATTCCTGCTTGAAGGGAGGTTCTAACTACATGGAAAGCATTTGCCTTTGTGGTTTGTCTTAGATTTCTGGGTTAGTGACACGAGCCAGACTTATAGAAAGATCATTGCTGCCTGTTGGGGACCGCGCTGCCTAGGGAACTGCAGCTTTTGCTTTTACAATCTCGAGCAGAACTTGAATTTCTCTTTTCTGCACGTGCATTGTGTGCAAACATCATCTGGGGGTCCCTTTATTAAAGCCACTTCTCCAAGAGCTTGGCTCTGTGCTGGAGAGACTCTGGCAGCCCTTAATGCCAAACAGGGGAGCAGAAGCTGCAAGAGCTTCAGCCTTCAGGTGTCTCTTCTCCTCTTGACTTGGGTTGTGTCTTTCCAAGTGGTGACAGTGACAGGTTTTTTCCAAGCTGTGCTGGATTCAACAACTTCGGTTGTGCTCATCCCTCCCATCCCCATGTGGGAAGCTGCTGTGATAGCGGTGGCTTTGTCTCCACTCCAGCCTCTGCCTTTTCTTTTTTTTTCTTCGTATTTTGTATTTTATTTTTATTTATTTATTTTTAAGCCGTCACTGGTGTAGGAGAATTGGTCTTTGGCCATCCGATGCCTGTCATAGAATTTAGTGTTATGTTGCTAAAACACCTGCTGTCCCCCAGTCCTCGACGACTCGTTTGAAAAATGCACGGAGTGACTATTTCCTCTATCCATGAACGTGCAAATCATAGTGCAAAATCAAACCTAACTCTCTTTCAAGCATCATGATAGAGTCTAGAATCCTCCTTACTGAGTCTAGGATCCTCCTTACCGCTTTTTATTTTTTCTTAGGAATTCTCTGTTGCTAGCTTAAGAAAAACAGCTAAAATATGCTGGATTTTGGCGTAGTGTATGATTTTTATTTTATTTTTTTTAATGCAGTGGCCTATTAAACCCCGAGTGTATGATCATGGGAGCTGCGATGGCTCTGCGTGTCCGAGGCCGGGGCGCTGCTCCCGGCCGGAGCCGCGCTCGGATTCTAACCGTTCCCCTTTTGCCTTTGCAAGCAGATCATGAAGACGCTCGAGCTGCTGCCCATCCCCACCAAGAACATGCTGGAGGAGAGCAAAGTGCTGCCCATCATCCAGCGCTGGGCGCAGACCAAGGCGGCCGTGCCGCCGCTCAGCGAGGGCGACGGCTACTCGAGCGAGAACACGTCGCGCGCCCACACGCCGCTCAACACGCCCGACCTGTCGGCCAAGGCGAGCGCCGAGGCCGACGCGGACACCCCCAAGAAGCTGGTGTTCCGCAGGCTCAAGATCATCAGCGAGAACAGCATGGACAGCGCCATCTCGGACACGACCAGCGAGCTGGAAGGCAAGGAGGGCAAGGAGGAGCTGGAGCAGCTGGAGGGCGCCGCCGCGGAGGGCTCCGAGGAGCAGCCCCAGCAGCCCGAGCCCAAGGCGGCCGCGGAGGCCGCGGTGGAGAGCAGCAAGTCGCAAGCGCTGGAGCTGGAGGCCGAGCCCGACGCGGAGGCCAAGGAGAGCAACGGGGCCAAGCTGGAGGAGCCCATCACCATGGAGACGCCGTCCCAGGACGAGGAAGAAGGCGTCTCCGACGTGGAGAGCGAGAGGAGCCAGGAGCAGACGGACAAGATGGTGGACGTGAGCGACCTGGCCACGCGGCTGCTCGACGTGTGGAAGGACCTCAAGGTAAGAGGTGCCCTGCGCCGCCTCCGCGCTCGCGCCGCAGTCCCAAACCATCCGGCTCGTTGTCCTCTTGCCAGATCCTTGACCACTCAGGCTGCCTTTCGCACCCAAAGGGCTTCTCCAGGTGCTCTCCATCTCTACCCTTCCGTTGCCAACGGCCCTGTCTGCTGCTTTGTTGGGTGCTGGTGTGTGGCACACTGAAAGCAGCAGGTTGGTCGCTTTGGCCAGCACAAAGTCAACTTAGTCATCCTGTTTTCAGTGGTACTTCGCGTTGGCCACCACAAAGTCAACTTAGTCATCCTGTTTTCAGTGGTTGAGGTTCGTCTCTCAACCTCTATGAAAATAAGAAGGTAGCGGCAATGTGGCAAGCGGTTCTGGTCGAGCATCTGTCAGTGCTGAAACAAAGTGCCCGACCATCTACTCTTAATTCACTCTTAATTCTACTCTTAAATTCACTTATCACGGGATTATCGGGCTTTCCTGAACATCAGCTTTTCACCACAGTGTGCCCAAACACTGGCAGTTCAGCAGTCTCTCCATATTACTCCATATTACTTTTTGTGCTGGATTAACCTGTTTTTGCAATCTGTGTGATTGGGTAAACATCCAGATTTGTGGATATGAATCCAAACCTTTAAAGATACCTTTAAAAATAGCTAGACCCTTTAAAGATGCCTTCAAAGACAGCTGGATGTGGCTTCATGTTTCGCTTCCATCAAGGTCTTTCTAGAGCTGATAACTTCTTTAGGAGAAGGATTTGGTGGTGCCGAGTCCACCAGACCTCACCTGCATCTGTAAACATTCGCATTCATAAAACAAAACTGCTTATTTATTAGTATTTAAATTAAAGCAATGTAGTTTATGCGAGACTTGGGAGAATCCTTGCTTTTCTCTCTGAATTTTTCAGAAGAATCTGATGCCCTTGAGCATTTGTTTAACCATAATCATTCGTGCCTTAAAATGTTAGTGGGAGGAGAGGTGGGACGTCGCCATGCAAGCAGTGAACTGAAATATGGTACTAAATAGAGCGTTAGGTCGTGCTCCTTGGTCTTGCCTCCATCCCTTTACTAAGCACACCTGTAATATGTCAGTTATTAGGTTTTAATTTGAAGCCTTTTGGAATTTGTGTGGGCCTGCGGATTTTTCATGGATTTACGGGACACTGTCAGGTTGAGTTTATGGTTAAATGGGATCAGGTTGAATTTATGGTTAAATGGAAGGAGAGGCCTTTTCCATACCCTGCTAACCCTAGGATGGTTTGAACTGGAAGCTAAACTAATTCTTCACCCTACACCCCCTTTAAGTTGTATTTATGTTGCTCTGCACGGGTCACTCTTCTGTGTGTAGCTAGATGCTTTTGCTTTCAGGATCCCATGTTGCGTTGTTTAAACTCCAAAAGAGAGTAGGAAAAACAAAACCAGAAATGTTCCGTCACCAAAAATGTGAAGTTTTGAGAAACTCGTGCAGCTTTCCTAAAATTTGGGGACTTTTCCACCAAATTTGACCTGCCAGTGTCGTGTTAGCGCTAAGTGTCGCCTCCCAGAGCAGCTGGGTGTTCCCTGGGCTCCGCTTTGGGTGCTGCAGGGTGGCTCTGGGGTCATTGCGCGTCCCCAGCTGCCACCAGGATGTGGTGGCTCCCGTCCCTGTGTCACCCCGTGTCACCTCCTGTGTCGGGAAGGACTCCGGTACCGGCCTGCAGTGCGGTTCTGCTCTCGGGGACACGGGTGTTTATCCCAAGCCAAATATCTTGGGATAACATCTGATGTCTGTGGTGGTGGCAGCAGAGACAACCCCGCGGTTCTGCCATCAGGGCTGGGAAAAGGTGTTTTTCCCTTTTGCAAAGTGGCCGTGGGGCTCCTGTGACCCGTGGCTGCAATGTGTCCTGCGCCTCCTCGAGTTAACTGCTGCTGTCCGACTTTTCACCTCTTAAGAAGCTGCTTTAGGGGTTCATTTACCCCTGTTTTCTAAATAAAGCCGTGGGAGGACTCAAGTCACCCAAGCGGGAAGAGAACAAGGTGCTTTTTCCCAGCACTTCCAAGCTTTCCAGCCGCCGGGCCCTGGCTGGAACATCCAAACATCCCTCCAAAACCGCGGCTGTCGGACGGGAGGGTCTCAGGACGCCTGTCCCCCCAAATCTTGCTGATGCCCCCTGGTAATTGCAGCCGTTTCCACGCAGCTTCTCAGGGCAGCAAGGAGCTTGTTAAAGTCACCCGCTCGGCGCGTCGCT
>NW_010583776.1:83931-137140 GCF_000705375.1 Tinamus guttatus | reverse complement strand
AAAACACTGTCCTTGTAATAAAAAAATAATAACTGTAGCATGCACTTGGACAGTCGTTTTTGCCAGAACTTGAAGCTAACGTGATGCTAATTTAGGATTTTGTTACAAACTCTGACGCAGGTGCACAGATCAGCAGATCCTGACAAATGGATTAATTTAACCTTGGTCAGCGCTATGGGTTTTCATGGGAAAGCAGCAAAGGGAGCTTCAATGGCTATGTGTGGATTCAGTGCAAGACATGGGAGATGAGGTTATTACGTCTAAAACCAGCTTTAAGATTTTAAGTTCATTGGAAGCTAAAATTTGTACTGACAGTTTCGGTGATTCAGGGCCATATAAATCAGAAGTGGAGGATTTCTTCCCCCAGCACTGTGTCTGCGGTCTCTGAATGCCCAGGTTTTGTGCTGTTCTATCACGAATTCCTCTGCTTATCACACATTCATCAGTTCTGCTCTAGGAGAGAGATTAAAAAATAAGACCTTCAAATCACAAGCATCGAAAGTGTATTTTATTGAAATAAGCCATGTGTTGTTTTCTCTCTCTGGTTATGTTGATCAGCAATGTATTTGGAATCCTCTATTACCTATTCAATGTCGACTGGTTGGTTCTAGTAGGAGAGAAGTTGAAATGAAATGCTGGAAGGTTTTCCAGTGGAATATATTAGATACTTTAACAACAATGCCATAATAGTAGCTTTATGCGAAAGTGAACCATGTCAATCGTTTCAGATCTAGATCTAAAGGCATCATTTACTTTGTTTCTCCCCCTTTCCTCCCACTCCCATCCCAGACTTGTGTCCTTGCAGAACATAATTGTATGATAAACAGCAGATTTAAATATGTATAAATATGTATGTTCTCACTTTGGAGAGAGCAGAACGTCGTTAGTCTCTCATAGAGTTCTATTTCATTTTTCTTTCTCCAGTTATCCATTCAGATAGAAGGATGTGGAAGAACTTAAAATGATTTTAATGTTCTCCATGAAATCCTGAGAATTGTGAAAAACACTGTCCTTGTAATAAAAAAATGTTTTTCTCAGACATTTGAGTTACAAGCAGATGAAAGCATTTATTGGTTATTTTGGCAAAATGGATGAGCCAATGTAGAGAATATAAATTCCCACTTGTGTAAATCCAGACTCAGTCTTGCTTAGTATCCATCAGACTCAGTATAGGTTTGGTCCACCTTTATTAAAAATTTTATTAAAAATAATAGAAGCAGGTAATAACAATAACAGACGTGAGATCACATCCCTCCTTTCCCAGGTACCTTGTAATGCCTTTAATCCAGTGGGATGCCATGTCATTCTGTACAATGGCACAGAAGCAAATCGGATCCTCAACAAGGAAAAATGAGCCCTGAAAATACTTCTTGTACTGTTTAACGTTGTGCTTTGTGACCTTGCCTAGTGCAGACTCTTATGACCTTTGTTGTCTCATTCTCCATTCCCCATGGTTCTCTTGCAGTCTGAGGTGGTGCACACAGCATGGTTTGATACTATGCACTACATGATGTAATTTAGGTTATTCTGCATCAGTTACACCATCTTGAAAGGAAATAGCTCCTCACCCTTGGAGGTTTCAGCTCCTCACATAAAATGGTCGTTCTTCAACAAGGTTTACCAGTGGTCCAGCAAGTGTCTGACAGGATGCTGATAGTGGTGCTTAATCGTCGGCTTTGTGAGCTTAGGAAAATCAGGGAAACACTTTCCTAGCGATAGCCATCATCTTCAGCAGACTGTATGTTTTGACTGTGCTGCTTCTGCTCTAAGCACAAACACTTGCTTCTCTTCCCACCCCTCTCAAAGAATTTATTTGACAGTCCTCATGTCACTTTGTTTCATTAGTAGATGGGGATGGAAAGTTTATAAGACAGCAATAAAGGCAAACAGATTATTACTTTCAGGCAAAACAGAACTTTAAATGATTTAAGTAAGGAGGGATCCAGGCTCTGGCTCATGCGTGTCATGCAGATGCTAAAATCATTATCACCATGTAAAAATATATCTATAAGTTTCCACTTTTGTACTTCCTTGCTGCAGTGTGCTGTGGACTGCGATGCCATTTTCTGCCAATTAGGAAGTCTAGCAGCTGTTTCATCTCACCCCACACTCCCTCCTTAGTCCTCTCCATCACTCTTTCTGCTGACTCGCACACTACACCGAGTGTACGTAGGAGGCCAGGGCTGCTCTTTTTCTCTGTGGATCTTTTGGTTCTTTATCATGCTGTCTAGGGTTCAGTTGTCCCCACTGATATGAACCCCACTCATCTCTGTTTTCCTTTCCATGACTTTGTGATGGTTTCTTAGCTGTGTTGCTTAATTAAATTAGAGAGACTTGACCAGCACAAGCTCTGTTGCCTTCATCGATTACGGCTGCCCTGGTGCAGAAATGGTGCTCGAAGAGGAGAGGGTTGCTCTGCCACCTAGAGCAGTCACAGCTCAGGGACTTGAGTAATTGAAGAAGCCTTGAATAACTTTGGAAAATGATGATGTTTTTTACAGTTCATCTTTTACTTGGGATAGGTTTTTGGCAATGGGACCCTGGAAAGGTTAAAAATATTCTCCCACTTCTGCTTTCATTTTCCCTTCATTCTGTCTCTTTATTTTACTTTTAAAAAGAAGACAGGAGATGGAAGAGCAAGAAAACTCCCTCTTAATCCTTTCATCTTCTTGGAATTTTTTGACGTGTTTTCTCCAGAGAATAAAAATTGGAAAGACAAGAAAAAAAAAAGAACTAAAAGAAGGAAGGGCCATTAAATGGACAAAAAGCCCTGGCTGTGGGTTCTGCTGCCCATGTGCACTTTTGTCCGATGTAGGCAGTAAGTCTCTATAAAGTTCTCTCAGACAGTGGAGAGAGGCCATCATGTAGGAAACACTGTGAAAAATGAGTCGTCCTGGATAGCTGACAGCTCCATGTTAGTTATATCTAACTGCAGCCTCAGTCAGGTGTTTTAAGCTGCTTCTCCGCTCTTCACTACCTTTTAAACTATAATAGGCACTATGTCTCTTGATCTGTTGGCCTTGTAAGTTATTTGGACTGGGAACAAGTTGGTGATGTCCCTGGGGAGCTGAAATATTTCAGGACTGTTTTGAATTGGGAAAAAAATGTCAGTACTTCAAAAAGCTTTGGTAAAACAAAACAAACAAAATAACAACAATAAAAAACGAAAAACATCAAAAAAACAGTGAGCTACTTGCCTTGGAAAAGCCTTATATTTTGCTTCTTTCTAGTGAATCCTACTACCATGGATTGCTAAAATCCAGATTGAGAAAAAAACACATATAGACGAGTTATCTTTCTAAAGATAGAAATGATTCATGGGACAGAATCCTTCTATCATCATTTTAAAGATGATTTTAGTTATCTGAGCAACCATACATTTAAAAATAGTTGGTTTATTGCCTAATAGTATCATTAAAGAAAATGATTAGTCACACGTCTGCTAAGTTGCTGGTGACATGTCTTGCTAAGGACAGATTTTAGATTTTCACTCATTCAGAATATTGCAGTGATATACTGATATGAAGACATGAAGAAATCTAGGAATAATATATTGCTATGCACATTTGTGACAGAAATATGATGTGCCCCTTTGCCATGTCTAAAACGGTACCTTAGGAGTTACTAAAATCAGATCAACTTTTATTTTTCATTTACCAATCCTGTATTTCATTGAACAGAAGCTTTCTGTTAAACTAAAACAGATGATGTTTTAAACTAATACTAATTGATTCCATGCCTAGAGTTCACAGTGGTAGCAAGTAAAATAGCTCCCTGACCCTGCTGGTAAATTCAGCTTTCAGGCTGCACAGTGCATTTTGGCTTATCCTTTTCTTCTGCAACATCCACACAATCGTTGTGGACTCTCAACATCAGCACAAAAACACAGTGCTGTCTAATGGGAAGCAAGCAGGAGAGAGCTGGAGGGGCACATTTTAGGTCTCAGGCCCACAGGAGAGTCCTCTGGTGACTTCATCAGTGCTTGCGTTCCTCCTCTGCACAGTAAGGACAAATATTCACCACCTCACATACGGGTAGAATAAAATCCACCGGTTATTATGAGGGGCTACAATGAAGCCTATGTAAGAATCAGCTCGTATATCTCATTAATAACCGAAGTTCTCTGTTCTATAAAGAAATATTTTCCCCATTTCTCTGCTCTGTTAATGTAGCCAGTGGTCAGCTGTCAAAGAAAACACTCATATCCTCTTCAAAAGTATGAGGTTTAGGGATGTTTACCTTTTCCCCTTTGGGGAAAAAAATAATAAAATTCTTTCAGCCAACCATGTCATTAAAACCTCAAGCGACAATGCTGGGAGCATTGGTTAAACACTAGTTGGAGGTCTGGCCCTGTCCCAGCGTTTCCTCAGGCCTCCCTTGCTCCCACGGCAAGGTTGTCGGAGTGATGGAGGAGTTACCACTGCAGTGACCACTGTGTCACTCATTGCTTCCACATCCAGTTGATGTCGTAAAGATGGGGTGGAGGAGGCCTGCCCTGGTGTTTGTTTGTTGGTTTTCTCCGGTTCTGTTTGCTCCTGGTTCTATCCATAAGCAAGAGGAGCTCACAGGCACTGCAGCCCTGTGCTGATGTAGCTACATAGCTCTTAAACCACTAGTGACTTCTGCACAGCTTTCTGGGGGAGCTAAGTGCCTTTCTTTTGTCTTCCATGAAGGAAAAGCATCACTGCAGCTACCAGCAAAAAAACCAGGATTGTCTTACCTACCCTTCTGCTTGTGCAGCATCCCTCTCTCCCTTTCTACTCTTTAGAGGAAAATCCATCCCAGTCACCTTAGTCTTTTTGATGGAACGAGATTGACTTTAGGGTGGAAGAGTGTTCTAATTGTATTGTTGGCTGTCTTTGCAGTCATTTCAAGCATAAGTGAATAGCAATAACCTCCTTGTGGGAGAGGTCAGGGCAAAGAAGAACCGCAGCAATACACAGAATTTGGGAATAAGTCATCCCTAAATGAAAGTGAAATTCTTCACAACCAGCCTCATTCAAGTAACTGGGCCAATGACCAAATAGCTTGGACACTGGTAGACTAGGGCTGCCTCATGGAGCTTTTGGTGGTCAAGGGGTAGAACTCCCTGCTAGGTTTCCAGGGGTAGTGGCCTTTTTAACATTTAAAAGGTGATAGTCCTGCCAGCTGACTCTTGAAGGAGAAGATTTGAACCCACCACTGGTCTTTTCATTCTCTTGGGGTAACTCCTGCTCGTACGAGAATCCATCACGATAAGGTAACAAACACAGGACTTTACATGAGAGAGGCTTTGTGGGGTAAAGGAGTATCTACAAGGCACAGAGACAACAACCACGTGCTGAGAAACATCCCCTCAACATGCTCAGCTGCTCTTTTTCCAGGTAATAAAAATGTGTGGGGTTATAGAGAAGTGAAAAGAACTTCACAGAAACAACTGTCCATCTGGAAACACCAAGAACTTTATTTTGAAGGACAAGTCTGCTTAAAGAACAAAGTTGTTAAAAGTATATTTGAAGTAGCAATAAAAAAAGTATTCAAAGTCCAAATCCTGGAGAATAAAAGAAGCTCTGAAATTATAAATATTTAAAATGTGGCTGTGTGTCAGTCAGCCACTTAAAACTGTCCAGGGAATGCTTGCCTCATCTTTTAATGCGTGTGTCCTTGAAAGGGTTGATCCATTCAGCTTTCCAAAATGGGATTCTATAATGTAAATGCTGATAGGTTATAGTAGCTGTCTCTCTGTCTGTTTGTCTGTCCATGCATCCCTGCATCAGAATTGGCAGGAACACATGTGCCTTCTGTTGCAAGCCATATGTGCTTGAAATTGTTGATATATACAGCTTTCCAAATAGGGGTTTTTAATGGAAATGTTGACAGATTACTAGGAACTCTGATGTCAAAACATGTGTCTCTGGTATTGTGCTATGGATTTTTCTTTTTTTTATACTGTGCAGATTGAAACAGTTAAATGCTTGAATCAAGTACCATTGGCTATTTGTGACAAATACGAAGCAGACCTGAGTCAAGGATGTTGCAGGTGTTTTCTCAAATAATTCTTCACTCCATAAAGGGCCAGAAATGCCTTTACTTCTTGTCCTCAACTTATCTCCCCTTCAACACTCTTTAACTCTGTGTCACAATCTCAGGATCTAGTCAAGCCGATTTATATATCAAAGAATGGAGGTTTCAATTAGAGATGTCCCAGGAAGAACAGAAGAAAAAAACCTAGTTTTTATTTAAGATAGGTTCAAAAGAGAAGCATGAAAATGTAGGGATTATGACGGTAGTATCTGCTTTTGCACATATTATACATCTGTGGCGAATTCATTTTCTCAAGAAACACATTGAGTCGGAGTTGAGAAACACATTAGAGGTGACACGTGGCTCATCTTCAGTTGTGACAAGCTAGAAGGGGTTGTGTTCTGTTCATTAGATGTACCAAAGCCACTGTCCCGGGGAAACAAGTGGCTTCTGCTGAATGAGGGATGACTGCTCCATACCGAGGTGCCTCTTTGAGAGCTGATTTCTTCTGGCATTCCCTGAGGTCTTGCTGGGGGAACGAGTCCTAAGAGAAGTATTTTAATCATGTTATAATGTTAAAGATAATTGTCTTCCCCTCTCAGCATGGACAGATTTTGCTGATAAACTATTTCTACTCTACTGTTCTTTTGACTCTTGCTTTTCTTCCCCTATCTGGAATGGGGCGAGGATCAGGCCCATTGTAAAGAAAATAGATCTGACTAGAAAAATCCACCAATGGATCCAAACAGACTTCATCACTGGAAAGTTTTTGACATGGACATGGAGCTGAGTTTTATAGTGTGCATGGGTGCCTGAAGTATTTCTTCCGTAGAATGTTCAAATAGAGGGTTCATTTCACTTTAAGATCATAAAAAGCAGAGTCATTTAATAGGGCCCTTGATTGAGTAATTACGAAGCAAAGGCAAAGCAGACTATCTACCCAGGGGGTGTGTGTGTTTTTTTTCAGTGGTGTTAAATACTATTTGGATTGTTCACTGAATAAACATTAAATAATGTAATTTGGAAACCAGGTCCCATTAGGGATTTAAATGTGTAGTCTGTCACTGGTAAGGGATTAAGATATTAGTATATTAATATAATATCAAAAGCTGCAGATTCCTTCTGTGTTGCTTAAGTGCTTTTTGATCAAACATATCCAAATAGCCTCTTTTTTAAAAAAATTTAATTCCTGCTTCATGCTGTCATGAAAGAGTGGATGGATACAGCTCACTATTTTGGTTTGTTTGCCTGCCTAGCACAGAACTGTGCAAAACAGTGCCTATAGGTTTAACTTGATGTACTTTGGAATCAGAGGAACTCATCAGCCTCAAACCTTCATGTTTGTCAAGAGTCCATCATTCTCTGGCCCCGTGCAACTCCCTTTTCTGTCCACCCTCCTTCTCGCTGTGTGTGTCTCCTCCTTCCCCACTCCTTCCCTTGCAATGCCACATAAATGCTGCTCTACGCTTTTGATATTTCTACTACATTTCATCTCAGAGGTTTCTCAGGACAAGATGCTTGTATGAGGCACAAACAATGCTGAGTAGATATGGCTTTTCAGAGTTTCAGAGGCTTTTGAGGCTGACTCAATGATATATTGAGGCAGAGTTTGGAAGGGAAGCTGAGAGGCCCTGGATGACACTTCAGAAGTTTCAGGACCTTTTTCACCTACAATCCATTTTGGAAAAGGGTCTTGTGAGAGTTCAATGTGTGAGTCTATTTCTGCCCCTACACAGAAGTATATGACATTTTGATTGTGTTTATGTCTTGATAGGTGAAAAACACTGCTTTATGTTCTAGCAAATGCCAATATTTACAACCTGGAGTGTTTGCAAGTATCTGTTTCTTCTGACCAGAATTGCTGACACTCTGATGAGTCCGGAGTGTCTGTAACAGACTCATCAAAAACAGGTGCTAAAACCCTGAGCTCCCATTCAAAAAAAAAAAAAAAAAGCTTTCTTATGTTTGGTGTTTATTCCACTCACCTAAAACAGACATTGCTGTCTTCTAATAAAATCCCAACATGAGATTTCTTTGTAGAAGAGCCCGGAGGCTGGAGCAGGTCAAGTTCTTTTTAAGCAATCACTTAATGATGTGATCATTTGGACTCCTACTAAAGTGACGGAGAGTTTTCTGCTGAGAAGGGTTCTCTTCGGGTAAAAAAAAAAAAAAAAAAAAGGGGCTTTCATGCACTCAGGAAGAGAGGCAAAGAGTGTATTAATGGGATAAATATAAAGGATCGTGTGAGAAGAGAAAATATAAAGAAGAAGGGTCAGGACACTGATATTATTGGAGACTCTAAATGACTTATAATGGCCATGTTTTATGAAGGCTGAGGGAAGGCATTGAGAATTATTAAGCTCTGTTTTTTTGTAAATATAGCTAAGCATAAAATGATGTGTTCATCATAGAAGCATTTCTCTGTGAAATTGCTTTTATCTTCTAAATTGAGTTCATCCTGCTGGTTTCTGAAGAAAAGCAAGTCTTAAAAAAATGTACATGTTTGTTTAAGCTGTGTCAGTGGCAAATCTATCTTGATAGTTCATCCAAGACAAAATGTGTGCTCCGAGTCTCTAGACAGTCAAGCATTTTATTTTTGATAACCAGTCACTGTTTATTGTAATATACAGTGATATTTTAAAGGGAACAAGAGTGTTCGAGCTTTCTGGGTCAATTCCAAGTACTGCATTTCAATAAATGAAGCAGGAACTCAAGTTGATGAAATTTGCAAACAAATCCCCATGGAACCATAGCCATTAAAAATTACCTCTGAATTAGATATTACAAACAGTACTGAAAAAAAGTCTCTGTGGCTATTGTCTTGAAAGTCCTCGGTGTAATAAAAATTTCACATTTTCTATAAATGAGGGGGAAAAAAAACAGATGCTGGAAAACACTTCAGTTCACTTAATTGGAAAATATAATTCAAATATTCATAATGATTCCTCTTAAAAATGGACGAGAAAAACATTCTTGAATATTATATTGGAAGCAAGCCAAAATATGCACTTGTTGTTACTATGGCAATAAGCAAAAAGCAAAAAAAAAAAATTAACAACAGCAAAGAAAACCTCAGGTTTGAAAGCAGCTTGTCATGTATGAATTATTTTTATGATCACGAACCCTTTGCAGCAACCAATTTGCTGAGTATAAGTGATCTAATTGAGGGCAATCGTTGTCAGTGGGACCAAAAATATACTAGGCCTCCATTTTCATATTAAAATGCCATGCCTTGGTTTAACATTTCTAAGTGGTTATTTTAGTCCTTTTTTGAAAAAACAAAAGCCTGTTGAGGATAGGGTAACTCTGTTGACCAGTATACTATTGAACTTGTTTATCTCTGGGAAATGGGACCACCTGATCTCAATAGAGTTTTTCTTTTTTTGCTTTTTTCCTCCCTCCCCAGCCCTTTCAACCCCCCTTCTCTTCTCCCTTCCTCCCTGCTTTGCTTGAAACATTTCACAATTAAAGCCGAAGAGGCTTGTTCTGCTGTTCTCACCTTTTGTCCTGAATAGCCTGGAAACAGAGGGACACTTTCCCCCGTTGAAGTCTGGTGTAATTTCCCCTTGAATGGGCTCTCATGATAAGAACAGGGGTCACTGGATGGGATGGTATGCAATAAAGCTTGTGATTGCACGGTTCTTCATCATCACAAAACAGCCCAACACTCTGCTTTATGATAGCACAATTGGCACACACAATGGCTTGGGTAGAAAGCTAGAGGAACAGAGAGACGGGTATAGATACTAAGATGGAGATATCAGTCAAGCGATTGTCCCTCTTGGTGTGCTTCAAGTGCTGAAGTGTACAAGTGGCTGAGAACAGGGTCCCCAAACATTACACTGAAAAGCGGTGAATGAATAAAAAGAGATGGCAGGAGTGGATGAATCTTGCCTATAGAATGCACCTTTGTGGTCAAATGTATAAGATAATATATAGCAGCTGTGTTATAAGCCAGCAAAGGGAATTGAACTTACAAAGCACAGACTTTCAATAGCTTTCCTTGTGGGAACGCCAAAAGTTTAAGAGGTGGAGGAGGGCTTACTGCTGACTAACGCCCACGCTCAATAATAGTTGTCTTGCATGCTGTGGAACATATCCATTGGGCCAGTTCCTCAAGTCCTTATTTACTGCCCCTAAGTGGGAGCTTTGATTGAGTAAAGACGGAGTAAAACCTGGATAAAGACTTGGGAATTGGCTGTATGTGAAGCCAGCATCTGCAAGCCAGCGTTCAGAGGGTCCAGTCCTAGAAAGGCCTGTGGTTTCCGTGGACTTAAACTGGAGTTACAAAGGTTCAGTGTTAGAAGTGGCTTTAACAAATACTATTTTTTTGAAAGCTAATTAAAAAAAGTGGAAAAAGTTGCACCCGTGTCTTTTTTTTTTCCCCAGTGTGTTTACTAAAAACAAACCAACGCACCAAAGAATAGCTTAGTCAGTTTTTCAAGAAAAATCTTTGCCTTCCTCTTTCCCATCCTTCACCCCACTCGTTTACATGAATCAGTGGTAAATAATTTCTGATGAGCTTAGTCAGTTTTGTGTCTGTCCTGGCCAGAGTAATAATCAAGAATTGCCATGTTGCCTTTTTTTGCAACTTGCTATTCTATCCTTACTTAAAATCTTTCGTAGGTGGTGAGGGTGGGAGTAAGGTCAAGGAAAGGGTCTGTTAGAAGAGGAGTTACAATAACTCCTGAGGGAGTTAAAATACTCTGCCTTAGAGTCAAATAGTGAGATATTCAAAAGAGACCAGCTGCTTTTCAAGGAAAACAATAGGCGAGAAAAAATGGCTATGGAATATACTGCTTTCAGACCAAGGTCACTGACAAAAAAAGAGCTTTTAAGGTAAATATGGTATATTGGCTTTTGTTCTCAGAAAATTTGATTGCTATGGATTTCTACAGATTAGCCAAAAACTCCTTTGATTTTTAGAAGTGAGCAGACAGAAAGGCTGTGTGCTGGACTAATCTCAAAACGAAGGAGAATGCCTTGCAGATAAGTTCAGAATAATCAAATTCACACGCAGTTTTAGCAGCTCTTCATAAAATGGTCTCTCCTTTATGCACAATCTGAACATATACTAATGAAACTGCCCTGTGTTCAACAATCTACCAGTATCCACTTGTACCTGTTAATATATCTTCCAGCAAGGTAGGAGTATCTGTAGCCCTTTCATATAACTAAATATGGATATAGGCTATGCCAAGCTGCTTCTAGTTTTTAGTCCTCCTTTCAGTCCATTGGGAGAAATATCTTGCCTGGTATATGAATTATGGGCTGCTCTTCCTGTTTGCTTTTTAATATGATTTTTGACTGAGTGAAGATTTCATGCATACACAGAAATTTCTGTAGGTTCTGTAGGTTAAAGAGATTGATTTTTCATTATGTTCTGTGGTTTCTAATGTCTTTTTGTACTTGTTCTCTCTTGAGGAGAGGAATTTCATAGTCTAGTTCTTTGGATGTTAAAGTTATCTTCTTGAATTTTACCTTCTTGGATATCTTTGTTCCGCTCAACACTTCCTTGCCTAGATGGACTTTGAAATGGCAACATGGTGGAGAAAATGCCACCTCAAGTAGAACACAGGGTTTTTTTAACTCAGGAAAACTTTATATGATATGATATAACCATTTTCCTAGTATAGCTTTCACTGGGAGGCAGTCATTAGTCACTACTTTTTGCTACAGTCACAAGTGATTTAACAAGATTCCTGAAAACAAACTCAGGTAAAAAGAAACAATATCTGCTCACAACACACGTATTGTCTCAGGTGTTGAAAAATATTGAAGTCTGGAAAACTAGTCCCAACTCCAGCACCAGCTTGTGTTTTTATATTGTTCCATGTGTTTATTCACGGTGGTCCTGATCCAAAGCTGACTCCCACAGCCCGGATTGTGTTCACAGCATCTTGTGAAGTCAGAACACATTATACTGATCCCTGTACCTCAGAGGGGTGTTGTCAAAGTGAATTTCTACTACTGTAACGCTCTGAAAAAGAACAGTTCTAAAAATTTTTCTTTCCAAGCCAGTCTGAGGTCAACCCAAGCCAGAAAAGCGCCATCCCTCCTCAAAACAATGAAGGACTTTGGAGCTAAGTGTGAGCATAATTCAGTGAATATACTGCTACTGGATATGAATTACTGCTGTTTTGTATTTGCTAAAGACAGGTCAGAACTGTAAAAATCGGCTTCAGACTTCAAATCTTTCAAAAAAAAGGAGAGCATTAGATCCAGCAGATATCATTAACTGATTATTCTTTAGTTTTCTGTCATTTTTATTGAGGTGGAAATTAACAAACATAAGAGGACTGTGATGTTATGTGAGGCAATTTTTATAACACACTGTCAACCCAATAATATATGTAATTAATGGCCAAATTCATTGGACAGTCAATGGCCATACTGTGAAATAATTGAATACACTCACAGATATACAAAGAAAAACCTGTATGTTTTGTTTCATGTATCATTCATTTTATATTCAAAATATATATCTAAATACAAATCTTAAGTGACACAGAAAGCCACAAAAATAAGTTCCTCAAAGATATTCCATTTCAATTGAGTCATTTATCCAAACAATTAGGACAAGCAAAGAAAGAAGTACTTTGATCTTTGTAGATTGAATGCAAGAGGAACCATTGCTGGCAAAATCAATTTAAGTGGAAGATTTTGGGGGATGATATAAAATAAGAGCAGAGGAAGAAAATACAGAATAAACCAAATAAAAACATCCACTTGGGAGAGGAGAGAGCTGCTAGCCAGACCACACTGCTGGCTAGACATCATCTTAAATAGATTATTCAAACAAATATTAATTTGAGTTGCTAGGATGGAATATCTGGTTTAACTGTTAGAAAACACTCTATTAATGTTCAAGTTAGTGATTAAAAACAAACGTACTTCTACAGAACAAAATGTAAAATGAAGGAATGTTGTACGAGACACTTGCATGGAGTGAGATTTCCTTGCTCTGAAGGGTATCAAAGCCAGCCCGGTGCTCACACAGCTGTGGGGTCACTCTGGATTTGCCTTTGTGCTGGCAACCTATCTGAACCTGGGCACCTCATCAGAATAGCCATTTTATTTGGCTCAGGGATTCGGACATCCAGTCTTCTGCCTTGTTAGGCCTTCAAAATCTTAGACTAGCACGGAGATAAGTGGAGCAAAAGATAAAGAAACAGTGGGGTGAGATGGATGCCTCATGATAGAAGGCGGGCCTAAAGGGTAAAAACTGTCCCTTTTAGATAAATCTTGCCTTCCCTCTAAACTTTCAGGCACTGGCTTTTGAAAATTGGTGCATAGTCAGAGGATGCAAAACTCTAGCTTAGACCAAGAGACGTTGGCCTGTTAGTAGCATTAGGGACTACATTCAATAATTGCTATTCAGGAGTTGAAACTAAGCTTTCTGGGGAGATGATAGATAGAAATAAATATCTATGAGGAGCTAACTGAGTGAAACTTAAGCATCCTTTTTGTCTCAGTTTTGCCACAGAAAGCTTGGTGTCTGACTGCTGCTACTTCACACAATCCTTCCATGAGTGCCAGAGCATTCAGAATGAAAAGATTATTTTAGGTGATAGTGCTTAGAGGGAATGTCTCTGGTATAAAGCCATCTGTCTCTTCTAAGGTTACACTATGCTTCCAATTTTTCTTCATCCTCAGTAAAAGATCTGAGTAACTTCACATGTGAGCTTAAAATAAGGTAGCTGATAGAATAAGCTCAGGAAACACCATGTCATTTTTCTATGTGATGTTTTATCTGAAGAGCCTAGAAAAGATGTTCAAGTTTTTTGGTTTTTGGATATTTTTTTAAGCTGGGAAGAAGCCTCAATTCTGTTTCCTTTAATTATTTTGTCTAGCAGTGAGATTAAAGGCCTAGGTCTTGCAAGGAATCAGTTCTGGGCCAAGCACTCCAAAGTGGGTGCTCAAGTTCATCAGAGAATACCATATTTAGTCATCTAACTTAGCCTGGTATTCAGAAATGTTTGCACCCGTGGCTCCCTAGGCAGGCAATGTAAGCTGCTTTGAGATCATCAGATGACATGCTGACTGAGCAACAAGTTTTTATGAGTGTGTCTTCTGAAGGTTTATTTGGGCTAATTCTAGATATTCCTGTGGGGTGGTTGTTTTCAGTTTTTCAGCATCAGATCACCTAATTTCTTCTTCTGATCAGGTCTTTGTAAGGGTGGGTATCCATGGAAGATAGGAGGGAAGGTAGGAAAAGCAACCATTCCCTTGCTTCCCACATCTGCCTTCACTTATGAAAAAACTGGAGAAGGCCCCACTCTTTAAAATAAAATAAGCTGATAGGGTTCCACTTGCTGCAGCAGGTCAGGCAGTGCTCAGATAAACCTTTTTATCTGCCTTGCTTTTCCATGCTTCTTCTGTCCTTGTGTTTCCTATTCTTTGTGAGCATGAATAAACCGAGCCTCTGAAATGGAACGAAATAATAACATTAATAAACAATTAATAATTAATACAGATAACAACATTAACAACATTTTAGGAAACTGAGGCCTACAGCCTGAAAGTCAGTTTTCCCAACTTACAATGCATCACAGGTGATAGGATGGATCCATCGTATGGCTGTCCTTGGGGTTGTGTGCTAAAATCTTCAGGCTACCACATTTGAAAAGTTGGGTCTACGTGACTCACTACAGTTATTCAGAAAGTTGATAGCAGAACCAAGATACAAAAGTCTCCAGACTCCCATTCTTGTAAAACATGCTATAAATCTAATGCTCAAAACACCAACATCCATCACAAAAAGCTTATCTCTTGAGCTGCACAGGTTATAAGGAAAACTGCCCTAGAAAGGAAATGAAGGAGTTAAACTCCTCTTATTTGTGATCCAGTATTTCTGTCTTCTCGCAATCCCAGTTCTTTTCCAAGTGGCCTAGGTATTTCCCATCTCTCTGGTCTTTCTGTGGCAACTGCTTGCCTCAGTAATTTGTGTTTCATATCTGTCTCTCCTGAGTTGCTGTGAGTTCTGCAGCCCATAGTGCTCCTTCACCACATATTTCATGTCAAGCTCCTTCTGGAAACTGCATTTGTTTCATGATACTTCAGCATCAGCAATCAGCCCACAGTGTAATGAATTCCTTGCAGCACTTCCTTCCCTAAGAATCTGTCTACAAATCCATCACATTTGGCCCATAAATTTCATACTTGAATTAAAGGGCAGGGGCAAAAGCTCTGTTTACACCCAAAAGGGCTTAAAGGAGTCTCTTTGCATATCTTCTGTGGTCTTGTGGGTGCTAGGTCAAAAACATGATGAGCCTGACTGCAAGAACACTCTCCCCCATGGAAGCTGTTTAGGCTATAGGGAGAGGAATCTGTCTCCACTCTCCACAGGCAGAGTTAGTGTTGCCCTCACACACATAGCTACAGGGTAAATGAGGCTCCATGAGCTCCAAGCATCATACCCTGCTCAGCTGCTTTCCTGCATGTCTCAGAAGCCATCAGAGTATTGATACAGTCACCAGCATCTGGGAGATGCTTATTTGCAATGTCTCTGCTGGGGTGAGGAGCTGCCAGCACTTCCAGAGACAGTGAAGGCACAGATCAGGACCACTAAAGGTCATTGTGATAACAGAGGTGCCACTGCCCTTGCAGCTGAGAGCAGCAAACCCTTTCCCAGAGGCATCCTGCAGAAGATCCCACTGTTGTTGCAATTCACAGCATGACATATTAATTGAAACTGGGGCAGGTACCTGGGCTGGTACCAAAGCCAATAACCTGCTTTAGAAGTGAAGTGAGAAGCCTTGGCTTAGACCTAAGAGAGGCAGTATTTGCAGATCCATTTACCTCAGTTTCTGGAAGAACATACACATAGTGACCGTGGTCCTCCCTGGAGCTTGCTCATTAAGCCATGCTAATTAAATGCTGTTTTAGCACTTATTAGCTACTGGACTCTGTAGTGACTCTCCAGGAGAACATTCTGAGAGAGTTTCCCTGCCACTTTACATGCCATCTGCAAAAGATGCCCTAGAAGTTTTACCTCCAGGCTGGAATTTTGGAGATCTGATGTGTCTGGGTGACTTTGGAAAACATTTCCAGCCCACCATGCTCTACTAGCTGAGTGCTCAAGTTTCTTAGCTTCCAGTTTGTAAAACAGTATCACTACTTCCCTCCTTTTATATGTCTCATCACATCTGTTCCTACCTCTGTTTAGTTTGCAAGCTGTTCAGGTCAGGATCTGCTTCCTACTAAGGTGGTGGTGTTTTGAGTTTTCCTGGGGCATCTTAGATCTGCTGAATAACTCTGGATGCTAATGGACTGACTTTGATATGTCTATGGTACCCTGCTCAGCTGCTTTCCTGCATGTTTCAGAAGCCATCATTGGAAATCTGTGTTAATCGAGCTGCTGTGCTAAGTAACTATTTCTATCCTGACTACTCTTGAATGTGACAGTAATTTAGAAGATTTTTTGAGGCAAGGCCAGTCTTTCTAATAAGCATCAGTAAAATATCCAGCATTTAGATCTCTGATAGACATTCTTAGACTTCAGTGATTATAAGTAATTTATAACTGGAAAGGAAAAGTGGGAGAAAATGAAAACGCTTTATTTGCAAAATCTGAAATTTCACTAAAACCTGGAAAAAGGCTGTATGTCTCTACACTGTACTTAGATGTCCCTTTGCTTAGGATTTGAATGTAATGTGCTCAGTGTAGGAGCTAACATTCTAGATGCTAAACAATCTTTAGTATAAAATCTCAATCTGTTTTTTTCTGGGATAACTGTCCCCCAGAGTTCCCCTCAGCCAAGCTAAGACCTCTGCGGTTTTACTTAACAATAGGAAGAAAGCATGATCACATGCATGTGACTTATTCACTATCACTGTGATTGAGTGTGTGTGCTCTAAATTGTAAGTAACGCAAGAATAGTAGCATTTTTAGTTGCTCTTTTTCATATGCTTAGAGTTGAGATCTGTATCTCAATTTATGCCAGCACTATGGCTTATGTCATTGCCATGCCACTGTCTTGAGCTGTAACTCATTCCTATCCTTCTGAAGAGGACCCTAGACTGGACTTCCACTTGTGGGTTTTAATTATAACTGGCACAATGGGGGCCAGATCTGACTGAAGCCTCTTGGTTCCTCACCACAAAAATAAATGTTGTAACTAACATAAAAGAAAGAAATTGTGTCAGTGAGGTCAGGAGCATCTATTACAACCTGCAACTACCAAACTCTAGTTGTGTGGAAGTGTTACTGCTCTTGCCCTGGTACCTTCTGAACCATAAAATTATGTAAGTGCTTCTGTGGGACTGTTGACTAGTAAAGGGATATTACTCTAGTGCTTAATACTACAGTAATAGGTCAAGGTTTTAGTGTCTTTCAAAAAGTGTTCTCTCTCCCTATTTATTAATAGTAATGGGGTGAGATAATAGCACTACTAATAGTAGAAATCTAAACCCTATAGCAGGATAGTAGAAACCTTGGATTTCATGTTAAGTTTAAGTGTTGTGCTTCAATATTTGAGGATGTATTTTACTCCATTTTGTAGCATTCTTGAGGGAGTTTTAGTTACTTTTTTTCTCTGCCTTCCTCCTCTTTTTTGGCACCATAATTAATATTTAAATAAATCACTGGTTCCAAGTAAATAAATTCCTCTCAAGGTCCTGAGCTGCAATTTTCTCATTGAAGGGCAATGGGTTTCCATGTTACTCACTGAAAGTGAGAGTACTTCTAGTCAAGTCTGTAATGTTTTATGTTCATTTTCCTTCAGCACCCGTTGACCAAGACTTGTTGAAATTAATTGTGCTGCACAGATTTCATGTCATTGAGAAATGAGGGAGAAATATTCATCAGTTTATTAAAAATTCAGCAAATGTCAGAGTATTACCAGCCCTAATTAATATGTGTTTAAATTCTCTGCCCTGGGCCCTTCAGTCTTTTATTTTGTTTAAACTGAAGCTTGACATTTTCAGTCAGCGCATTATTGTCTAACAGCGGGAGAGTGAAAGCTATACCCCTTTCCTTAAACACACCAGGCTGTGGAATGTGCTCCGTCTCGCTCCTGTTCCCCTTCCATTTGTTATATACTGGACACGAGACTCTGACTCTGTTTGAGGGATCGTTTTCCTTTGGATTAAAAGGAAAGAGTCAAATCTCAGACCCTCCCTGTAGCCTAGGCCCAAAAGCTGTATTTCAGGGATTCAGGAACAGTGACAGATAAAAAATTTTGGTGTAGTCAGGAAGGAATTTCTTTTCCCTGCCGAAACACTGATGTGATGTATTTATTGTTTTTACTAAACGTAAGCCATAAATCATAACTAAAAAAAATGAACAAAATTCCCAGGTGATAGCAGCTGATATTTCTGTTAGTGAAAAAGGATCCTGTTTAGCAGGAGTATTTTTATGTTATCCATAAAATAATTTTGCTGGGAGCAACTTGATCTTATCTAAAATTTTCCCAACCACACCACAGTGCAGTCCTCACCTGGCATCTCAATTATTACCTGTTTTCTCTCTTACCTTAGTGCTTTCAAATCATCTCAAAATCTTGAGATTTTGGGCTCAGTTCTGACATCAATTCTTCCAGAGACAGGGATGCCGCTAGAGCTTCTCTGCTATTCCTCATGAACAAATTCTTCACCTTCCTCATCTTCCTCTCCCTTCTTTTTGCACCCATGGGGCTGTGAGGGATTTGGGGATTTGTCCTCACCATGGTTCTGGCTGGAGAAATCTGTAAGCCTTATCTGTAAGCTTACGAGGTCAAGAAGAGAACACAGTCTCCTAGGGCAAGTAGGTGCATTGAACCACTAGTGATGAGGAAGAGCCCACTGTGGGAGCGGTACAGACCTGGCGTTTATGATTTATACAAACTACATATGCTGCCAGTATAAATTGCTCAACATGTTTTCTTTCTTGTTATACCTTTTAGCTTTCCTTTCTCATCTTCCCAAACTTCTGGATTTTGAATCGAGGTAGCTCCAGCTCTGCTTGTTTGGTACCAGGCATGAGGGTACAAAACTCCTGTAAAAAGCTGTATTCCCACAGATCTTGATGTGTCTTGTGACATAGTGTCATTTTACCACTGTAGATGTCCCTGGTATCAGATGAAAGCTTGGTAAAATCTGCAGTTTTCATCCAAAAAAGGCCCCATTAGGCCCCATCTTTTTCTCTCCATAGTCTAAGTCAAAGGAAAAACCGATAATGTAACTCACAGCTTTCTGCTTACTATTTTGGTATTCTCCTGTTTGGAGCTGCTTTGGCAATGGTTTGGTCCTGTCTGGTTGAATCAGCTATGTCTCCAGACAACAGTTTTATCTGCTCCCCAAGCTCTCTGCTGCCATATACCTCTTTTTCTGCTACAGTACCACCCGCATTTAGTTTGGCAAATGTTTTCTCCCCCTTTCCTTCATCACCTGTGCACATTCAGCCCCTGAAGAGCCTAATTCCATGATCTGTGCCGTTCTTTATCCTCATCCCCATCTCTGGTGTTTTCTTTGGCGTGTCTCCCTGCACTGTGTAAGGGAGAAAGTAAAGCTCTCTGCTGCTTCCAGTTAGCCAAGATAATCCTTGTAACTCCCTGAGAGATATTCAGGCTTGTTCCTCTCTCAAGATGGGAATCTTTAATCCAAGGCTATTGCACAACCTCAAATATTCTCCTGCTCTGCTCTAACTGCCCATAATGCATCTTCTTTTGTCTAACCTGGTTCTAATGCAGTAAAATCTGATGAGAGCATCACCCATCTCCTGTGTGTCTGCCTGCCCACCTCCCCATTTGTCGCACCTGCATGGCTCCCATCAGCATGGCAGAGAGCTCCCTCCTGCCCTTAATGCATTTTCATCACAGACGAGGGCCTAAGTTACAGCCGCATTAAAGCAAAGATAAAGCAAAAACGTTATGGTGGAGACTGATTTTCTGGGTTGTGGGCAAATTGCATAACCACAAAACCACTCTTCCTGACACTCTGTTGTGCCTCTGCTTATTATTACACAGATGAGCATGGTTCACATCCGCTGCAGCCCCTCGCTGCTCTTTCTATTGCTCTCCACCCCACATCAAGGGCTCTATCGTGTCAGGGGGTGGCAGCAAAAAGGAAGGGAAGTCCGAACCGTGTAGTAAACAGGCAGTTTGGTGAGCAGTGGGGCTTAAGAAGTTGTATTTCCTGCAGCTTTGTGTCTTGTAGTTAGACTAGTTGTTGTCTGGGATTGGGGTACTCTGGGCTTCTTCTATGTGGATCATTGTGGCTGGTAGTATGCTAGTTCTGGTCACAGAGTGACTTTCCCTATAGAAATGGTTGTAACAGTCCCTTTGCCTAGTTGCTTAGTTTCCTGGTTATAAAAGATTAAAATCCATAAGATCTTTATCCCACTTGTCCAAAAGTTATTCTGGGGAAGATTGACAGGCAGAGACAACACACACGCATATTTTCCTTAGCAAATTGAGCTAAACACTATTGTTTTTACCCATTTACACTGCTCTGATTGGTTTATATTTTTGTAAATCCCTCATAAAGTTCAAGAGTCAATGCTTCCAGCTTAACTTCCTTGACTTGGTGCCTTCGTGTTGAATTCATTGCACCACACCTACCAGTGAGAGAATGGATGGAAAAAACAAGGATTGTGTTCAGTCCAGATAATCAGCCCATGAGGCTGATGTCCTTTCTGAATTTACTTGAATTAGCCACTCAGCTTGCCAGTTTTGCAATATTGCAGTTTCTCCTGAAATTTGATATTTTAGGAGGTCAGACAGGTTGAAAATCTGAATTGTTCAAATAGCAGTCAGCTAGAAGGTTCACTGCTAGTTTAAAGAATGGGGAATAGTTCCTTTCTCACACTGAAACAGCCTTGCCGAATTCTCATTTCAGAGAAAAAGAGTATTTTTCTTATGCTAATGGTCTCATCTACATAGTTTACTTGTACTCTGTGGTTCCTGGAAGCTACATACCTTATTATGTTTCCCTAGCAATGCGAAGTACTGAATCCAAAAACCCCAGAATCTAAAATCTCTGAATTTTGGGGATGGTAGAAATCCAGATATTATTTTATCATCTTACAGCCCTTTCTAGGGAAAAAACACAACTACTGGAAATTATCTTCATTGTTAAAATGGTCCCATCAGTTGGTTCTGCCACTGCATGTTGCCTGCTCTTTGAGTGGGATGAGAAACCAGCTTCTGTATTTATCCAGTACTTAGCAAAATAAGGCTTCCATTCAACATTCAACAACCTCATCCAAAAAGAGCAATGCAGTTTAAATGTTCTTCCCTAGAGGGCTTGGCTCAGCTCTGAATTAGTTCAGGTTCTGACTCTATCTGGGAAAACTAAGTTTGTTCTTACTCTCTGTTAATGTTGGTTTGGGTTGTTTCCCATTTTTCTCCGTTCTCTCCTGGAGGAGGAATGACATCCCGCCACCCAGAACTTGTGATCATCCAGACCATACTTTCCCAGTTGCTCTGGCAGGGCCCCATACCACTAGCCAAGTGCCTCTTCTTTCACAGCTTCACACAGGAAGAAAAAAGAAAGCTATGAGTATCCAGCTGTCAATCCCATCTTCTCTGGTAGCCTGATAATAAGTGTCCTCAGGAGAGACAGTGTCCTTGTTTAGATGGATCGCTATGCTGAGTACCTAGTCAGGGCTTTCAAGTAAACATTGCCAATGGTTTCCCTGTAAAAAAAAACATCTTGAGAAGCCCACTTTACATTTCTCAATAGAGCAGAGAGAAACTCACTCCATGCTTAGCTGGAAGATGAGTCACTTCCACCCCTGCCTGGGGAAGACAGAGTTTACTTAGTGTAGTCCCACTTGATGGTTTTCTGCTTTGTGAGTCATCAGGTCTTTCTTTGCAGATGGTCACCAATGGAGAGTGGCTTTGCTGACAAGAGGGCTGACAGGGGAGATTTTGACTGCCCTTACCATGAGGGACCAGAGTTCTCATCTGCCCCCATGAAGCTGGGAAGCCTCGGCTAGAAAGTGCTGTGCAATAATCTTGTCACACATCTGGTGGTAGATGTGGGATTTATGGAGGGATGGCAACTTGCTTATTTAAGTTAACCATGTTTTTCAGACATGTAATCCCTCTCTGCTGTGATTGGTCTCCCTCCAGCTCCATCTGGTTCTCCACCATGCAGACCTGAATGGCACATGGGAATAGCCTGCAAACCAGATGCTTAACATTTAGTGATGAATAAACTTTGTAAGCATCTCATTATATAGTCGCCTGGTCTAATTAGTAACATTCAAACAAATATTAATCTCCAAAAATGCTTAGTGGCGCTGTGAGTGCTCAGTGGAATTCTTGGAAGACATCTTCCTTGAGGAGGGAGGAAGGAGGGACATCACTGCAAACAAATGACTGGGGTTTCAGCAGGGTCCGAGTCAAGAATTCCAGCGGTTTTCGATGAAATTGGTCCTACTAAGTGATTTAGATGGAGCTCTTTACTGAGCTTTATTGTATTTCAAGCTGATACCCTTAAAAAAGTGGATTTTATTTTGGTCCTTATGATTTAGGTTGCCCTCCCCCAAAGAATGAAGCATCAAAAAGTTTGTATTCATCTACAGTGACATTCATCCCTCTCTCTACTGCTTTCATCCTGTTGCTTTGAAATCCTGAACAGAGGCTGGTAGACTGAATTGTCGGGTCTTTAAGCTCCTGGTCCTCTCCCAAGCTCAGCAAGCCAAACAGTCCCTCATGCCTAGTTCTCAGTGCCTAATGTCTTGTGTCTGTGAGTGAAACCTGGATGCTGTGAGGAGTTCCGTGCTGGCATATCCCTGGAACCATCACAAAATGATTTTTTTTTAGGATGGGGTCCCTCTTTACTATACGCAGACTGAAAGTTTCCCATGCTGTTGGATAAAAGATGAATGCACTGTTATCTTTTGCTGGAGAAAAGCCTACATTACAGTAGATCCACAATCCCACAATATACACAGCCAGAGTTATTCTGAGAGGTAGAGCAATAACTCTAATGCAAGACAGAAGACATAACAAGCAAGTGGAAATTTTTACATGAAAGAAAATATCTGAGACTACAACAGATATTAATGAACTGAGAAAACAGACAGATGTACATTAGGGATTTGACTGATACCTGGGAGCATATTTTATTTTATTTTGTTCATATTTTTACGTCTGGCACTTTCACCATATTAATGATTTAAGGAATAATTATTGTAAGGTTGAGTTTCCCTTTAAAAACTTTCAGTGTTCCATCCTAGAATTCATTCCAGATGCTGGTAACTAAAACTGAAGAAACATGCTTCAAAATGATAGTCTTCTCCAAGTCAGGATGACAGCAAAATATGTAAACGACCAATGGCTCTTCTAGCTGCTTGGTTCTTTATGAGCTATCTGATTCCCTTCCAGTTTGTTTAAAATTTTTACCATGCAGATGTTCCTTCGGGTGACCAATTTTTATAGTTTTGAAAAGATTATATCAGTTTTCCGTGGTATTGTGTTACTGTATTTCTTGGATTTTTTATAGCACTTGAAAGGCTAATTTCTTAATCAGACATTACTAGTGGAATGTAGAAAGAGAGGTTAAAAAGCCAAACTGGCACTGAGAATTAAACACAGGTTCGTAATAATATGAAAGGAAAACAAAAAGCATCAACTCGAGGATGTTGTTATTGAATGAAAGTTGAGAAAACTGCTAGGAACATGCATTTTTTATTATTATCAAAGGTGTTAAAATATATACATAGCATATGTTTGGCACTGAATTGTTGTTACACAGTTCTGTAGTATTCAGCTGTCTTGGATAAAAACTATCACTTTGATACTGGAAAATTATTATGAAAATGTTAGTTTTGGGCCTAGTAGTAAAAAGCAAAGATTGCCTTGCATGCCAGTAAGGTTTCAGGGGAGGTTTTGCACTGTTTCCAGAAACCATCTTTGGCAACCACTGAATTTCACCTCCGTCAACATGTCTGCATAACATTTTGTCCTTTATCCTTGTCAGGAGAGCTGATGCAGAGACAAGAGATTCAATTTGGCTTCACACCCTGAAATTCAGAGGCAGATTTCAAATGCCACTTTAGGATTTTAAGTAGCGTCTGAAACAGGATTTAAGAAATGCTGGTGCAAACATTTAGAAGTTCTCAGAAGGAAAGCACTAAGGGGTCCTCCTGGATGGTTATTCTATTTTATTTTAAACTCACAGTCATTGTAAGTAAAAGCAGTTATATTGACACACTCTTTAGATAAATGCAAAGCTTTGGGCTTCTCTGTGAGCTGCTACCAGAATTGCAAATAGCAATATGCAGACCAGGCTTGCTTGAGGTTTGTTTTTCAGCTGTTTGCAAACTCCAAGTTCCTTCAGATCTAGGTCTTGAACCGGGCTCATCCTGTCAACAGGTAGGCAGCATCCAAATTTTAATGAGTACTATGTCTTTTCTGGAAGCCACGTATTTCCTGCGGAGTAGTTTCCATTGAGTCATATCAGGTTCATAGGAATAAAAAACAAACCAGAGCTGTATTAATTTATAATATTGTGTAAATGTAATGAAACTTGGCTTCTCGGAGTTTTCTTTGCCTTCTTGTGAAGCACTGGAAATAGGCCACTGCTAGAGGCAGAATGCTGAGCTGGTTGTGTTGGCACTCCAACTGGTGTTAGCAATTTCTCTGAAAACTAGTCAGGGAGTCTTGCTCACATCACTGGGGTAAAATCACCAAATTTAGAGTCAAGTATAAGCTTTCATTACATGACACAGGCAGGGGCCTGTCACCTCTTCTTTGTCTTCAGCTGTAGCAAAGAGTAGTGCTCACTGCTGAGCATCATCTGGGAATTAGCACCCTGTAAATGCCCTTGCTATTTTCACGGCCTAAAACATCTCAGTGCCTGTAATCTTTCCTGGTCTCTTCCTGGTGTACTGTGTAATTTGTCACTTTTGATCATTTCAGCACCCTGCTTTAAGCTGGTTAAAAGTTTTGGGGAAATATTTTGCAGCTTACTCTCTGTGTATGAGATGGGAAATAGGAGCAGAAATTCCATATATCTTACATTTCCAACTGCAACTGCAGGGAACTTGATCCCCTTTTGCTCTTGCATCCTTAGGTAGAGGTATAGTTTGCAGTAGGACAGTGCAATAGAGAGACATCGCTCTCTGCAGTGCTAGGAGCTCAGTGCCTGGCACACTGCGTATGAAGAACCATGAGCCCATTCTGTTTGTTGAATTAGACATGAGAACAAATCTTCAGGCATGATGGCTTTCCTAAAACAGTAGGAAGCAGCTCTACCAACTTCTTTCTTTCCCTTGTTCTTCAAACACTTAGGATTCTGTAGTCTCTATTACTTTCTTGTTCTTTGCCCAAAGATCTCTGCCTGCAATCTTGTGCACAGGATTTTGGAGCAGAGGTTCCTTTTGGGTTGAGGAGCCTCAGATTTCTGGGGGAGCATCTGTCCACAGCTGGGTTGGTACTAGCCAAGGTAACCAAGTGCCCCATTTCACACTGCTATGAAATCCATGCCAACAGTGCTCTCAAAGCCAAACCACAGGTTGCAAATCAGTTTTCCTCCAAAAATCATCAACAACCCAAGTTAGTGTTCTCTTCTCAATGTATTTTATTTTTCAAACTGTGGGGGAGCTGGCTATCTTGACTCGAGCTCTGCAGCATCCGGAGTCAGAGCAGCTGCCTGACCTCCAATGTGCGTCCCTAAGGCTGTAGAGACCTGTGCATGGTGCGAGAGAGAGGTTAAAGAGGCCGTAAGAGCTGGACATTATCCAGTCCAGTTATGAATAAACTCAAGTACTTTTGAAACTTCTAAAACTTTCAACAAGCTCGACCATAACTTAATCCATTTCTTCCTTAAGCTGTTGTCTTTCATTCATTTTCCTCCCCCTTAGCCTAAGTTACTCTCCTGTACGCTTTCCATGCCACATACAGTCTATTAAATTTATCTGCAACTGGCTTATGTTATGAAAAACTATTATTCATGTTATTATTAATTATTAAGTAAAAGAAATAGACTATAAAGAACTAAAAACCTGAATCCTCTGCCGCTGGAGGAAGAGAGTGATCTAAACAGATATCCTGTAGTCCTTGTCTTGTCCATGCTTTGCAGTGCCTGCGTTTTGGGAGGTCAGTGAGGAGGAAGGGCTGTAAGGAGATGGTTTCTCTGATCTTCGCAGACTCTGAGAGATTAATTTAATCTAGATTGATTAGGAAATGGTCTGATTTTCTGAAGACCATTTAGAAATACTGAAATGGTATTTCTGGTTGTTGGGACTGCATTTTAGAACTGGAACTGCTGTTTTCTGCTATTAAGATTCCCATGCTTTTATACTGGGGCAGAAAGGATATTTTGCTCTGCTCATGCATATTGCAGACATACTATTCTCCAAAACCAGGAGAAATAGAGGTACCTCGAGTGGCATTTTATTTCCTACACAGCATCCATTTAAGTGAGAAATGAGGAAACTGACTTAAGAAATCACAGTGGAGAAAAATATGGACATTTATATAAGTATAAAGTATCTTGCAAAAAAAAAAAGAAATTAATGCAATTTTCTTAAAAATCCAAAATAATTTGTATTGAAAGGGTTATTAGGGTTGAGAAAATAAACATTTCCTGTTGTGGTTTCTGCAAAATATCTCCAGTGGCAGTTAGGTATTACTTTAGAGTCATCTATAATTTGTGTTCTCTGGGGAAATATTTCTGTGATTACATATAGGGCTGGAAGTTGCACTAAGTATATCTCTCCTGGATCAACGCACCCTGGAAATCTTTATCTTCATTAACTGTAACCTTCATGAATCCAGTGCTCTGAAAAATACGTCTAAAGAATCGAGCATACTCATTATAAGGCAATAGGAAGTCATCTAATAAATTGTCTGTCCTATTATTGTTTCTATGACAAATATTGGACATATGAGAGATTTATTAAGTGGATATATTTGTGAATTTATCTTAAAAAAACTCTTTTTTGTTGGGAGAATGGGTCTATTCTTCACACCAAAACTCCACAAGGATTTAATTAAAATCCCATTAGTCAAACTAATTCCCAACATGACATAAGTTTGTATTACACAAACATATTTGACTTTGCAAACATGCTTGGAAGATTTGGCATTTTGCTGGGAGATACCTATTGATAAACATAATTTGGAAAAATTACTGAAAATAAATGTTGGCTTCCACTCAGCATATAAATTACTGTGGTAATTTACTGGTGTGTAAAAATAAACATATTTCATAATAATCTACTACTGTAAGACCATTTTTGCTAAAACAGATGCAGAATATTGGAAGTGACCCTTCATTTACAGAGCAAAATGCTAAAGCTGCTCAATTGCACATACATATTTCAAAATCAGACCCAAATATTGAAGATATACATGAGAGTGAATAGTAAGTCCGTCCTGAAACATACTTAGAACAAAATTGCAAGTGAAGTCCCATACTGCAGGTAGCACCTTAGACCTGGGATTCGGGATTTCTGTCAGTCTTTCCATTTCCATATGGAAATATGGAAATTATCCAAGGACATTTGGGTACCCTGTGGAAGGCACCTTGCTGAAGCATTTGAGATTATGTCTTTCCAGGGGGTTAGAAAAAACAGACTTTGCCTGAATCTCCCATCACTTATGCCTAACTTTGCGACAGCAGTGTCATGATCCCTAAGTGGGACTACTGCAGGAACAGTTGTCTCATTTCTTGCTCATCTGTAGAAAAGATCCAATAACATTTTCCAGCTGCTTCTTTCTGCATGGTTTTGGGGACAGAGACTAGGATAAGATAAAGTCATAATAGGGTTGTGATCCTGGTTTTGCTTCTGTACAGCTAATAATAGCACATACAACTAGAAATGGGTGACTTTGTTTTGCAGCTCTATTTTGAGTCAGATTAGGTAGGAGTTAATAGAAATAAATGCAATTGCAGCTCTTCTACGTTCAGTCTTCATCAGAGTGGGGGATTTCTGAATCTGAGCGGCAATTACCAGGAGAGCCCTGTGGTGAACCTACTGCATGGTGATAGGGGACACCTGGCAGCAGCCCCAGTCCCTAATTGCCACAGACATGGGGAAGCCCCATGCCAGCACATGGGATGAGAAGCACCAGCTAATGGTGATCTGTGCAGTGTGCCTGGACATCGCCTAGGCTGAGCCTAGCTTAGGTTAGGTACAGCTGATCCATCTTGGGGTCTATCCCGGTTCTATTTCCTTTGAATCTAATAGGTGTTTTCACACCGAGATTTTACAGCGACTGCTAATATATTGTATCTCAGCTAATTCAGCAGACACCTTGGTACAATTAGTAAGAAGATACTCCCCTATCACATCTAAAATGAAGCTTATTTTGCAGCCTTCTTGGCAGATAAAGTATTTTGTTAACCTCTTATTCCAAAAACATAGAGGTAGATTTCATCAGATTAACATTTTAGCTTTGCGGCTTCATCAGAAGGCTCCTTGCTCTGTGTCTTTCCCCCAAAGACAGCTGTCCTGTTCAAACATGAGTGGATTACCTCTCAAACACATCTATCGAATTTTAAGTGCAGCCTTGCTCTTACCAGGACCATAAATCATGAAAGATTGTTGCAACAGTTTTCATGCAGTCTGGAACCATATCTGAGCTAGTTAGCTACCGTCTGTTTAAACCATATTGGTTTAATTTCAGTATGTGCTACACACACAGAAGAAATAAATCTTGCCCTTGGTCACTGAAGGACCAATTGTGCCAATGGTGGGTGAAGGTGCCATATGTGATCCAGGGTTCAGTACTGCCTTGGACATAAACTGCTTGTAGAAGGTAGTGGCCTTGAGCCAGCGCATTTGGCTGCATGGTTTTAAATGACAATTTAATTAGTAAAAATCTTTCTGCAACAGTTCTCAGTGTTCAGTCAAAAATGCGGGCTAGTCTTTCAAAAGTTTATCCGAATATATTTTTAAAAGTCAGACATTTTTATCCAAAAATTGTTTTCTGTTATCAAAACCTCAATCCCAACATCTACTGGACTTTGTATAAAATTTCATTTTTTTTGTATTGGTGCCAGTGGGAACAGGGCTGACCTTTAAGAAACAAAAAATATAGGCTGAGCTCATGCTGCAAAACCTGTTTGTGAGTCTCCAGGCTGGAAAATGCATGGGAAACAATGTGAAAATGGGGAAGTAGACTCACCTTAGGAAACTACAGGGATGAATAAAGTGGTCGGTTATGGCCTTAGCCCTTCACTGTGCATCATAATTCCAGTTAACTCCCCGAGTCAGAATGGGGAGATTAGCCTGATCTCCTTTAGTGGTGCAGAGCACGGGGAGCACACTGAAAATACAGCTATAATGAATAGCCTGAATAGATGGGAGGAAATAAAAGGGGAAGGCAATGGGCTATTTGTGCCCAGCAAGTGAGGTCTAGGTGTCTTCTTACATTTGATTCAAAGCAGAGAAGGGAGGCAGAGGAGGTTGGCTCTTGTCCTGGCAGTGGTGATGAAAGTGGTCGATGTTTTGAGATCTACAGTCTTCCATGTGAGAAACAAAAGGAAATTTCTCAGGAGACTTTGATGGAAAATATTCTCTGCTTTTCAATCTTATTCTTGGTGGAAGTGGAAATTGTCTCTAAAAATCAAACTTCAATGGAAATAAGGATTTCTGAAACTTTGAACTCTTCTATTTCCCAGGAAGCTCTTCTGTTAATAGCTAACGTTATTAAAGAGGGCAGACAAGCCACAGAAACCCCAAGACACTTTAAATATTAACTAGCACAAAGAAAAAAGAGGCAAATGTATAAGAATTCATAGAGCTTCTTTTTTCATCTACTCTTTAAATAGCAGAGATATGGATCAGAGTCAATATTACCCACTTCTTCTAACCTAGAAATGGAGACTAAATTCTCCCTGTAGTCCACAGTGTAATACTCTTTGCTGGGCTGTGCCAGTTTGCATCAGCTGACAGTTTGGCCCTAAATCTCATGTTAACATGCTGTTTAGTCTTAATCTCTCCCTGTGCTCTGTCAAATTTTCTATCAGGTTCTGTCAGTTTTTCTTCAGTAGGCTACAGGTGTGCATTTCACATCACAAAGTCCAGGCAGAATTCCTATCACGTGGTTCCAGTGTGACTTGACTTAGGACCTAGAGTGTACTGGGAAGAAAATCACACCTCAGTAAAGCTAATAAAAGCAAAAGTGTTTATCTCATTTCTTTGATTTCACCTGGCTTCAGCTCAGGGACTAAGTTCATTTTTGGCAAAGAGATAAAAGTCTCAGACTTGACTGCAATTCCTCATCCTAATTTCCTTTCTGAAGGATTGTGAAATCCTCAATGAAAAGCCTCTGAAGAGCACTAAATATCATTAGTGTTGCAGTCTTAGAGGTTACTGTCATGCCCATGAGTTATCAGTTCTTCATGTCAAGACTTGTAGAAGTTAAGGTGCTGTTGCATTTTGAAAGAGGTCTCCACACCAACAACACTGCACACTCTGAATGTGAAAGAAAATACACTGATTTCAGGAAGAGACTCAAGCATCTTTAAGACAACAGTCATTTTTCATTTTTAATAGTCTTTACACCTTCTCACCTTCTTAGAGATAGAGTTTTGAGGTTAAAATGTTTATTTATCCTTTGCCAGATATTCATGACATAAATGAGCAATTTCTTCAATGATGTTTTGTTTCCTGGGAATAATCTGCCTGAGTCTGACAGTTGTCTAGTGACTTTCACTAGTCTTCCAGTGTCCTAATTTTCCTCCTTATTGCCACTGTCACAGATATGGTCAAAGATACTGTCTTTTTTTAACCACATCTCAGGGTCTTGGGAGCAGCACAGTCACAAGTCTGTGTCTACAACCGATCAGAGCATCCCAGAGTAAGAAAGCTCCTTCCAAGCTGCTTTAGAAATATCAATCAATGTTGCCATCTGGAGGACACACAGCTTTACAGTAGACCCTGTTTCCTTCTCATACAGCTGCTGTGATACCCCCATCATGCAAGCCCAACTTACCACAAACATTTGTTACTCTGCTTTTCATGTTGCAGATTTTCTTCAGTTCCTTCTGCAACTGATTATATTTGTTGATTTTTTTTTGTATGTTCCACAAAGCCTATCATTATTATATTACTTTTACATCTGAGAAATTGTTGCCATTATTATTATTAAACAATAATAACCATATCTGATATCTTGATTTGATAGGGGAAAAGAAAACCATGTTTCCTTTACCAAAATTTCTGATATCTTTGAGTAAGTATTCCCCCCAAAGCATGGACAGTGCAGAGTTGCTGACTCAGAGCAGACAGAGCTTTGGCCCTCTTTCTGAAGGAAAGTCTAGTGGCAGATTCCTTATGTAACTGAATGATTTATATAAAGTACTGAGATTTTTTTTTACTGATGAATTTAAAACATTTATGCAAAAGCTGGTTCTTCTCACTCTGCCTTAGAAAGAAACAAAGAACTCTGGTGAGTGGCAAAGCAAGGGGTTGTCTACTCTAGTGATTTAGGTGCTTCATTTTTATGTAGGTGCTTCTTTTTTAAATGGGTGTAGCTGACTGAGGTAAAGTCATACAGATACCATGGTTCATGTATTGACCTTAGGTGTGTTGAAACACTGGCATCACTAATGTAGACGTGGGGAGGTGCTCCCTGTTCAGAGGTGAGAAAGTGCATCCTCAGTGATGAAAAAGTAATATTAACCACTGTACTGCTGGATGTCCTGTAATCAGTTTTGTAATGATTTTATGAACAGCCTGAAGCATGAAACTGGTAACTCTGGCATGGGTTTTTGTTCATGTGCTGCTCCTATGCTGTTCCTAGCAGCCCTCTCCTCTTTTCTGAAACAGCATCTCTGAGCTTTTCCAGTTCTCTGGCAACTTGATTCAAGGCCGTGTGTGGTAATGAGGTACAAAACAGTGACATGGACCATTCCCTGCTCACCCAGCTGTCAGGGTGTCTGATGGGATCATCCACTGGCTGGGAAGCACGGAGTGGAAAAATTCTTCATTGAGCCACATCACCAGTCCCATCTATCCTGTCTGTTTCTTCCCTCAAAGAGGTAGGGGCTTGTGCTCTGAGAGAGGTCCATTTCAGTCTCTTGGGCCTGAATTAATTAACTCTGGACAGTGTTTTGAGGAAGCACCTTTTTATGAGAGAAACTCAACCTAAAGCACTGCGGGATACTCAAGTATCATTAGTGCTGGAAATAACCATTAGTGCTGGAAATCATAATAGTGCTGGAAATGACCATCAGAGGTCATCTTTGTCCACCCCTTGCTGCAAGGATGGACCAGCTATGCCTAAACCTTGTGGACAGATGTTTGTTTAACCTGTTCTTAAAGACCTTTGCTTCCAGAAATCCCACTGCCTTCCCAGAAAACCTATTCCAGGCTTTAAAAGAGATGTTCTTTTATTTCCTTAATGTTTTGACCAAACTTCTCCATTATGAAGCTATCACTTGTCCTCCTCTCCTCTACTGAAACAAGGTTGGTGAACACAGAAAACAAAACAGTGATTTTTCATTACGGTTGGAGACTGAGAAATCAAACACAATTGTCAATGTCAATTTGAGCAGCACAGATGGCCCCTCTTCAAACACCAGTCAGCCCGGAAAGTGATTGCTGGTTCTCAGTGGAAACAACATCCCCAAATGTTGTATCCTGCGAGTTCCCCAGGATAATCGCTTCCAGCAACACACACCATCATGTGCATGCTTGAGAGTGCCAGAGCTCCCGTGACCCGAGGGTAATAACTCGAGTAGACAGTGGCACAGGATAGATAGCGCAAGGTTCAGCGGGAGTGGTCCTTGTAAAAATTAATTGATTTTAGAACAGATTGCATCCCAGAAGATCTTGACAGTAGGATCCCAGGAGGAAATGGAGAACCATCTATTCTGTAACCTCCTCAGCTTTTGTCTGCCTGCAGCCAGGTCCCCTATCCCATAGGGTATTTATAAATTGTATGCAGGAGCCTGTATGGACACATATGGAGACATATGGAGACCTTGTGTTCCTAGGCCCTCCTCTACTCACTTGTAATTTAAAGGAATGTCTGTATCCCTAACTGGCCTTTTGAGCTGTTCGTGGAATATTCCTTCAGAATTCTTAGTTTAAAATTGGAGTGCAAGTTTAGTAGGGAGAATTTTGTAAGCAGAATGCCATTAATTTTGGAGAGCTGGAGAATGTATTTTAAGGGCAACGGCACTTCTTACTTTTGAAATTCTTTCAAGTGGTCTTGTAAACAATTTAATTCTCTACTTGGTTTAGTGGGGCTGAATACAATCCTAATCAAGTGCTTCAGTTTCTACTTTTAACAATCTTATTTTAATTGATAAATGGTGTGAAGTCAGAGGCTTTTTTTTTTTTCCTGATCTTTCAGATACTTTCAGGCATATTGTCACATGGTGGTGTTTGTACTGTGTAAGTCCAAACATGCTATAAGGAGTGTTTCCAATTGCTCTTCTCAGAGCACTGTTTGAAGACAGTGTATGAAGAGGGTCCTCATCTACCCCTGCAGCCAGGTAGATGCCTGGGCACACTAACACCTCACAACCACATTAACCAAGCTCCTTCTGAACCTGTTTCCCCCCGCATTAGAAACTGCAGTGTTTAAGGAAATCATCTGTGATCTTGATTTCATCACTGTTTGCTTTTGTTTCCCTCACCCCAAATGGAACAGTGTTCCCCCAGAATGAGGTGACCTGTTGCTTTCTGAGCAGCACTTTTGACTCTTCTGTGGGATGTCACCAGTGGAGTCCTGATGGCTGCCCTGTATCCGAGCATGATGAATGATTGGAACTCAAAGTGAAAAAAAAAAAGACTGAAATCAAAATGTTTCAGCCTCGTTGAAAAAACACATTCCAGTTGAGTCAAAGTGAGTTTTTCAAGGAAGTTTCCTAATGGAGAAATTGTAATTGTGAGCAGGGGGAACTGTAAGTGGCTCCAGGGATTTAGTAAAAATATTTGTTTTTGCAAAAGATCTTGCAGGAGCCTTTTCCATAAATGACCTCCAACAGAGATGCACTAACCATTCCCTTCAACCCTATGAGGGTGAGAACATTTCTAGAAACTTTGGTGATCTGAGCGTGTTTGGGAGCCTCCAGAGAGTAGTGTGCAGTTCTCAGTAGACTCTAGCACTATTTGTCCCATTCCAGTATGGAAAGTGTGTCTTTACTTCTCAGTGAATGAAGATGTGGTTTTCAGTTTTGTCTTGTTTTCACTGTATATTTTCCAAACACAGCTTTTCTTTTTCTTTTTTTTTTTCATTAATGTTCACCTTTAACCTATTGATTTGCTATAAAAACAAGCCCTTTTATAAAGGAAAAGTAAAAGGAAATGAGGGAAAACATAAACACATTGCAAAAGTAAGGATTTCTCAGAATAAACCCACATATAACACAAATATATGATGTAGCTTCTTTTATTAGCACTGTAAAAAAGAAGGAGGGGAAAAAAAACTGAAAATACATGAGGGATTTTAAAGCCAAGCAAATCAATTAGTCATTACTGACATAAATTTCCCTTTCTTGGGGACGTTCAACCTTCTCATATCCCGTGGATGAACTCTAAAGCACCTGTAGTAGATTTGTTTTCAGTAAAGAGATTTAAACTACTGTAGATGTTTTTCCAAGGAAAATACAATGTTGACAGAGTAATGTGTGGACGAAGAGGCTACCAAGGCAGCTGCTATAAATTGCTAGCATTGTAATCCCCCTTGCAACACGCCCCGCTTTACAGGATGTACATTTGCTGATGCTCTACATATGGTTTGGAGTAAAAGTAATTGCCCCCTCCCAAACATGACGAAAACGAAGCGTGCCCTGCAATTGAAAAGGAAGGATCCCCCCCCTTCTTGCCCTCTCCCTGCTGAAACAACGATGCTGGTTTTCAAGGCAGGGTGCAGGATTTCTGTGGCAGGGCTAGGAATTCCCAGGATTTTTTTTTTCCCATGGGATTGAAAGCTCTGATGCTCTTTAGATGGGCAAGTAAGGCTGTGTATGGCCACAGCGCTTCCACCCAGCACCGGCTGGCCCCAGGTTTGATGTTTACTGGTTCACACTTGCTGTACGGGTCCGTGACCCTTTTTTTGAAACTTTTTCTTTATGAGTTTATTTTGGCTGGACTCAGGCATTTGTAAAATTCCTGGGGAACTGGAGGTTTGAAGCATGGCTTGTAAAAGGAGGAGAAGGGAGGTGGGAGAGCGGACTGAGGAGGAGAGTTTTCCATTACCCTGTCATAGTCTCCCAGATGGGCGCCCTGCGCCTTTGAGCTCCTTCCCAAAACCGGGAGCTTCTGGAAAAGGGGAGACACGGAAAAGGGGGGGAGGGGAGTGGTTTGCAATGCCCTCCCTGGTTCCTTCAGCAGAGCAGGATCCGTCCTGGAGCAGATCCGTCTGTCTCCCGTTCCCCTTGTCACTCATCCCTCCACAGCTTTTGGTCTTCGCAGCAGGTCAGCGGAGCTGGTGAATAGCTCGGAAAGCACGAGGCATCTGAAACAAATTAGATCTCTTATAGCCACCCAGAGACTGATGATGGATGGAGGTCTGTATTTACAGCAAAACTAATTGGCAACATACACAGACATCCAAAAAAGTATATTATTTTGCCAGACTTTGGAGTCACTAGGCCCCCCCTTTTTTTTTATTGTAGAACATTATACAGCTAGAGATAAAAAAGAACAGTGAAAGTTTTAAATCTAATAAAAGTATTTGACTGCAGAGTAAAAATAACATACACAGAGTAGTTTGATTTGGAATCAAATTTTATTAATGGTCTTTTCTGTGCAAAATGTTTCCAATTAAAAAACAATTCTGAAGTGATGCATTAATAAACTGCTTCCCCCCCTCCTTTGGAGAGGCTAAGACTTTTAAAGGCTGAGGTGGATAAAAAAAAGCCAGTGGATGTTATTAAAACATAATTTAATATAACCTAAATATAGTGCTTGCGTACCACAGAGAGAAAGCCGGCTGTATAATTGAATTCGAAACAATGATAGAATGTTGACTTTTCAAAGAGAAATATTATCAGATTGTGAGCTGCCGTTCCAAAGATGAGTCTTCTTTAAACACCAATGCATATGCGAAGAGCAAAAGCAGGCAGGTCATGCTGGACAACACGTGGAGGATTTAGATTGCTCAAAGGCATGACTGGGTGTGAAACGGGGAACACACGGCAGATGAGCAGCCACTCTCCTTACAACTCGTTTGGTTGTTTTTTAGACGAACAGCATCTTTGCAGGGAAAAAAAAAGGTAGAGATGAGGCAGAATAGATAGACTGATTGAATGGATATTGCAGATCTGATCTCCAAAAGAAGTTTTTGACAAAATCGTGTATTTCTATCTGTATATAGATTGAGCAGACACTGGATAGAGTGATGCAAACTGGTGTAAAGCGCTTTCTTGGGCTGAGCACTTGCTCCCTGGTTTACATCTCTGCACGATACATGGGTGAGCTCTAGCAAAGGTTCAGCATGGGATTAGAAGAGAGTGAGTTCTGCGTTATGCCACCACATAGGCTTTCCTTTCTCACTGGTTTTTGTTTGGAAACAGGGACGAGCAGAGGCTGACCATGCTATCTGTGCTACTCTCTTTCTCTGCTAGAAGTCCGACATCCTCTCTGCTTGCCCCACAACCTGCAGCACCTCTGCCGAGATGGGTGAAGGCGCCCGCTCTCACCCAGCCCTGGCTTCATCCTCCTCGCAGGGTGGATGAAGACCTGGCTGCAGGCAGCATCCGTGTGAGCCCCAGTTCAGCTGGCATGACTGCGCTTAGGGCTCTCAAATAAGAATTAGACCCACGCTCTTCATCCTAAGGACCCATATTCCTATTATTACTGCATTTGCTGGGATGGGTGTTCTTATTCCAAGCTTTTTATTCTTTTTCTTTTGGCTGCATCTGGGAAGCCGTCCTTTGTGTAAACAGCTATCAGAGTGAGCAGGGGTATGTGATCCATTAGCTCCGCTGAAAACACAATCACTGTGTTATTGCAAGCTGATGAAAATGTCCTCTGTAGTTTTCTCTCGCGGTGTCCACATGCCAATCAGCATTTGTCAGTGATATAATTTTCTCGCATAAACACATCCGTTGTGCAACTTCCACTCTGGGTAAATAGATGTAATTCCAAAACCAAATAACCCACTTGGAGGGGAACTAGGGATTAGACACACAAGGAGTTAGAGGGGGAGCGGAGGGGAGAAAAGCAGCAACAAGAGATCAGCTTTAATTGCAATGAGGGAAGATGGAAAATTCTCAGGAACAGGCAATACGGCTGGTTTATTTCTTCATTCTGCAAAAAAGCCTGGGAAGGCGAATATTTGGGACTTTTTTTTTTTTTGTGAACATTTGTGAGCTAGGACCACCATGAATTGCTGAAAGAAGGGTTGCTGTTGTTTATGGAATTGGGAAAACATTTTTTTTTCCCCAATGTAAAACATAATAGACAATATGCTATAAGTGGGGAGGTGCCATTTCCCATTTTTCACCAGAAGGCCTGCTTAGACATACTGTTTTTTTTCTCCTTGTTCAAAGCCTACATAACCTCCGGGTAATTGTATCTTTGAATCCAATACAGCATATTTATGCAAAAGAATGTTTTCCATCTCATATGTTTCCAGTGTGTGTTTGTGTGTAAGGAAATTTGTAAAGTAAATCCTTTACTTAAATGAGTCCCCAGACATGGCAGAGCACGGATATGTTGTGGCATTCATACGGTATTCTCCGTGATTGTATTTAGTGCGTATTTAGATATATATCATGTACCCTGCATGCATATACGATACGGAAGTCATATTAGTACAGCAGGAGGTATTATATGAATATAGGAAATGAGACTTTCATTTAGGGAAATGTGTTGTATGTGATCCTATGGGAGAATTATCCCAGAAGATAGGTCGGTGTTGAAGGAGGGAAAACAGCATAGTGTACGTGCGTGCATGTGCGAGCCTGTTCTGCATTGCATGGGAGGCTTGTGCATCGTGTCCCCGGGAACCCAGCTGGTTTCACACACAGGTGGTGGATCACCCGATTTGCACTTTCTTCCCATTTGAGAGTCCCAGGCTAGGCAAGGGGAGAGCTGAAATCTTAAACCACTTTGCGCTTATTTATTTTATGATCCTGTTGGGTGCAGTGTTTACTCGGATCCGGCAAGCATCTGGATTAGATAATTTGTTGGAAATTAGTGGTGTTTGATGGTTATCGGAATAACCATCCCCTTGCGTGATTAAAACCCAGCTGTGACTGTCGTGCCTGTGTTGCAGCAGACCAGGGACACTGTCTGCATGAACACCCACACTCAGGGCTGTCAGGAATAGCAGTAACCATCCAAGGTTAGCATCACTCGGGCTGTGATCAGTCTGTAAGCCCCCTTGGCTGATTTTAGACTGTTTCTGGGAGAGATGGAGGTGCAAAACTTCTGAGAAAAAATCCTATCAGCCCTCGAAATGACAAAGCCAGGGAGGTGTGGGAGTGCAGGGCCTGGGGCTGGATTCCCATTCCCAAATGTTTCAGCTGCTTCTCCCAGATCTGGGCTTTGCCTCTGGTAATTATAGCAGAGGTGGGCAGCAGGAAAGCAGGGAAGCTTTACTCGGTTTTCGCACTTTGCTTTTTATTTCCTGTATCCAGGTAAGGGCAGGGAAGAAGTTGGACTTGCCTTCTGCCCTCCCCTATCCAAGCACAAGTAATTGCGCTTTTGCAGCCACCCTCTCGCTCCCTCTCCCCCCTCAACCTCCACTTCGGGGTTGGATCATTTTAAGGTAGTGGAGATTTAAGGCACAGTTAAATGGTGTCCAAACTCCGTGGGAAGGGTTGCAGCATCACTGCCTTACTTTGTAGCCCTGATCCTCTTCCAGGGCAGCTAGAAGTGTCCTGAAAGTAATATTACATCTGGTGTAAGATTTGGCAGTAGGAGAAGCGAAGTGAACGAGCTTAGGAAAATTGCTAATTATCAAATTACCTTTTCTCAGATACACTAAGTAGGTAATCAGTTAAAGACCAAATCATATGTATGTTCTGAAAGGCAGGGAGGCTTGTGCACTTATAAATACATATTACGTATAATAGGGTTTTAATGTACACTCACACATACCCAGAATGCCAAGAATTATGTCTTCCAGGTGCACATATATAGATAGGTAAATCTGATGTGTGGTATACAAGAACATAAGGCTGGCTCTCTACATGTTGTATGCATTTGATAAAAGGAGTCAGATCGCTCTTAAAGCTGTAATAGAGTTTTGCTAATATGAAAGTAATATACTATGCTACTTTTAAAAATCAGCCATTTTTGGGACACTGTCATGGTTATGTTAAATGAACTGAGCTGAAAAATAAAGGATCTGTTGTTTTTCTTTTTCCCTTTTTTTCTTTTTTTTTTATAAAATGTAATGAGCTCTCTTGAGAAAGGACTCCAAATAATAAATGATTGCTGCGGTTAAGCTCTGAAAGCCTGTTTTCCATGTGAGTACACAGCTGTGTTCATGTCAGGGACATGAGAAGCACACACAACCCTCCAAATGCCCTATTATGATTCTGACAGCAGCATTCATTTATGATTTACCACTCTTTTCCAAATGCCAGTATTTCAGTCTGCTACTATTTTTTGACAGTAGAGGCAACCATCGCGTATAGGGTTATAGGTCTCCCAGTCGTCTTTGCTGTGCTGTGACAGCTCTGTCGTGGGGGAACAAACCTCATACAGACCTGCAGGCTGGTCCCATTCTGGGCTGTGAGTGTTGTTAGTGTTAGATGGCACTGGTCATCTAACTCATGTAACCTAGGCAAACCCAGAAGGTAACTGGGTTATCATCTAGGCATTTTCTTTTTTTTTTTTCTCCCTCATTTTCAAACTGTTGTGTTTGTGACCTAATTCACCTTGTTTTCAGTAGTCAGCTGTGGAACTTCCAGAGCCGAAGGTCCAAACAACCCTCATACAGCCATATCCCGTTACCTGGGTGTTTCTCCGATATCCTTCTATGGGATTCCTACAGCTGGATGAGTCCCGTGTCAATATGTTAATATGGCTCATTGCCGAGGTCTGCAGTACCTGTGGGATATGGGACAGCCTTAGACTCAACTTTGTGTGCTCTCTACAGGCTTCTGGACCAGGCAAATTATCAACTCATCACCCTCTAAACTTTTCCAGTCCCTACCCACCCAAAGTTTGATTTCTCGGACCTTCAGATCCCCAGGAAGATTTGCTGCCTTGCACTAATGAGTACCGCGCGTCAAGTGCAAACTCTATCTTAGCATCTCTAAATTAAGTCAAGCCACACACATGCACACACAAAAATCATTTCAATCTACTCAGGGGGTTTGTGCCTTGCTGCATGCGCACAGTTTCTCATTGATGTGGGATCCATGCAGCAGAAGAAACTCCTTAACTGTGCATCAGGACTAGTAATTTTTCCCTGTCGCCTGCAGCATGGGTTCAGATGATATGATTATGAAAAAGGGAATGATTTCCTGCCCTGTGGAATTTAATTTTATGAATGGAGCCGTGTAGCACGGCATAGTAGCTTCAAAAAACACCATAAAAGACATGGCAGGGGAAACCAAGTTGTACACTACTCCGCTGTATGTAAAGCAAAGCTAAGTTAAATGGTTTGGCTTCCATGTTTGCTCTTTCATTGTTCCTTGATGGTAACTCTAGCATTATGATTTTCAGAAGCACATAGCACAGAATAGTTTATGATGTTTACTTAGCATATAGGACAATAGATGGAAAAGTGCCATAATTTGTGACGCTGACTGCAAAATAAACCTATCATCATTCACACAGAGCGTTGTTGCTTTGGATAAACAGCCACGTTGTTGGTTGGCAGGAACAGCTGTCGCCTCCCGGGTCCTTGTCGGAGCTGCACATCTTTGGGCCTCACGCCACTGGTGTTTGAGCAGAGCTGCCTTTTGACTCCAGTGGGGCAGTGCTGGCACTGCACAAGCTCTTTGTCCTTATTTAGATAAAATAAAGATCCCTGAAAGGCTTCCCGGCACAAAAAATCTCATGTGGCGCCTCACAATAGCTGCCGACATGGGAAAGTTCCAGGGAGGCCCCCAACTAACAGTTCCGCTGTGAACATCTTGGGGCTGGGGGCAAGGCAGAGACTGAGCCAGACCCTCGTTTGGCCCCTAGCTCTCCTAGGCTTCCCGGGCTCCCAGCTAACAAATCCATATCTGACTTAACCAGGATAAGGAATCTGTTCATGCCCAGTTTGATTTATGAAGTATGTTCAGGTGAGTTAGAGTCCGAAGTGATGGACCAGCCCAGTGCTTTTCTAATGAGACTTTAGGCGAGGCCTTCTGTGAAGATTGGAGGCTACAGTTAACGAACTGAACCGTGAGTTTGTCTGAGAAATGTTCAGCAAATTTCCACACAATGAAATTAGAAAATCTTGGAAGACAGAATAGGAAGAGGCCTTGAGAAGGTAGCAGTTTGTTCTTCTGATCCAGGACCTGTATAGTTAGACCTAACATATTCCTGGTACATGAATATTGAACCTCTTCTTAAAACTCTCTAATGATGGAGATACCATAACCTCCCTCAGCAACTTCCTTCAGCACTCCTCATCTTCAGCTTGAACACTTTTCTCTATAATGTCTAACTTAATGCTCCTTTGCTGCAGTTCAAGTGCAGCATTGCTTATCTTCTTTCCATAGAAGACACAGAGCTCTTCACTACCTTCCCCCTTGGTTCTCTCATTATTGTGTCTGTGGACTATCAGATTGTGTCTTCTCTGCCTTGTCTAGACCGAACAAACACATTATTCAGCCACTCTTCATATGTCATGTTTCCCAGACTTCTGCCCCCTTTTTTTGTTGTTGTTGTTGCTGCCATTCTACTCTGGAATCTAGATAGTCCATGTCTTTTTTAAAGACTGCCCCATCCAAATGGCTGACTATCTGTGGACTCACTCATATCTCATCAAAGGTTGGTTAAGAAGCCCTCTTCATGGTCTCAAATTGATTTAACCCAAAATTAAAAAAAAAAAATGCCATATGGTATTTTTTCCTACTGGCAGAAGACAGAGCAGTGAAGACCTTCCTGGTACTGAGAAATATCAAAATCTTAGCCTGAGTTTCTTGTTTAAGACATTTTAATTTACTAATTTTAGTCTGGTTGTAAGCTTTTCTCTTTGAGATATCATATTACCTTTGAATAGTCAGCAAGTCAAATACAAGACAGAGGGGGCTATATGACCCCATTTACTGTGTCCCTTTTGACACCTACCCAATGCCATCCACCCCAGGAGTGGTTTTATTACTGGTGACAATTCAAATAGTACAATAGGTAACCAGTCAAACCAGTATACACATGATTGAAAAGAACTGGCCAGGATTAATTTGCCAAAATTCAGGTCAATCCAGTCTAATTTTTTTATCCTGATAGAGCAGTAAGATATTTTTTTTTGTGGAGAGTGAAGCTGTGATTGGGGTCTTTTATCAGAACTTTAGTATCAGCCCATGTGCAGTTCCTATAAACAATAGTTTATTCAATACTAGTTAAGCAGTACTGTTGCACTAGGTGAAGGGAGAAATGTAGCTAAGATTATGATTGTAAATCCCATTCTGTGAAAAACAGACACCCTTTGGCTTTTCTAGGCTTCTATTTTATTATTGTTATTCACTGCAAGAGCTTGTCTTTTCAGAGTAAGAACTTTCTAGTTCTAGTTGCACTTCAGTAAAAAATAATAATATCACCTCTGAAAAAATAACCGGGAAAGTTTTCAGTAAGAGCATGTCATTATGTCAACTCTGTTCAGTGGTGAAGCATTGCATTCAGTAAATATATATTCGGGAGCTACTTTGTGATCATTGACATTTGACATTGTTCTTACAGCTCTCCCTATTAGCATGTTTCTGTTTGGAGTGTACTTGACCTGTTTCAGAAATATTCCTCATCTTTTCCAATTATTTACTGGGAAGCAATAACCCTGGAAAGAACTACTGCATTTTACAGGCTGCAAAGTTTCATGCAAACAAGAGGCCCCTCTTGTGTCATTTAAGTGTCTCATCTATGAGGGTAAATATATTCCTGGATTTAATTAGGAGTTTCAGTATTAATATTTATGCAGATAAAACCAGTTGGGGAGGGAGGAGAAGGGGGAAGGAGCAATGGTGTGTTTCATATTGCTGAAACAAGCTGACCTATTCATTCTTCCTGAGAGGCTCTAAGGCCAAATATCTGTGATCTCTTACATGGAGAGACTATTTAAGTCCTCACATATAACAGAGGGTTACAAATGATTCTTTCAGAAGAATCTAAGTTCATTGTCCATAGACAACTGGCCTACATGGAAAACTTAATTTTGCTTCATATTTGAATGTTATTTTTCATGTAGGACTAAATCTGAATGTGACATAACAGGGTTTTGAACATAGGCTCTACAGGGAATATGGAAAAGGAAATTTCACATCTGGAGCAACGGGAGAGACCTGTCCTGTGATATCTGATCCTATCCCATCCTATTCTATGTTAGATTTTGATATCCCGTGATATTTTTCACAATATCGGTGTGTTTTTCAGTCATCCACTCACAGCAGCACAGCCTGGTCCTCTGCAGAATGACGGCAAGGACATGTGGTGCACTGAGAGCAGTTGTGGTGTGCTCAACCCCAGCAAGGTAGCAATGTGAGAAACTGTTTGGAATAAGAGATTTGCATCACCAGTCTGAACTCACGTGGAAATGACATTCAGATCTTGCTTTGAGTCCATGCATTTTGTTCTGCTATGTACAACTGCAGTGAGCAATAGAAGAACCCTCCCTGTAGGTGCAGGAGTGTTTTCTCCCAACTGAGCAGATCCTAGCCTTAGTTTTCAGTGTGTGATTTCTCACTTAAAAGGGGAGTGTTTGTTCAGATTGCAGCTGACAGGCAGTTATACTTTCCTTGGGAGGAACAGTGGTGCTCACAAAGGTGACACAGGTCTTGGCCCTAATCTTGCGCCTCCAGCATGAAGTAGCAGTGACTCCATGGCAGAAGATTTGTACATAAAGCAAGCACATCAAGCAAGGGTGCTCAGCATCCAGCCTCTGTGAGTTGTGTCGTTGTGAGCCCAGATACAAGTGGGAACAGTTCAAAGGAGACACCCCCCGTATTCATATCATGTGCGATGGAGAGTCCAGAGCATCAGAAGTTAGACATCACTTGAGAAAACAAAGCTGTGTCAAAGGCAACAGGGAAGTCATGGTTTTTCTCCCTCAAGGAACAGTTCACCTCTTTGTTCTCCCTTTTGTATCCAGGCTGCACCTGACCCTCTTTGATTTTAATTATCAGGTACACTTCTCTGGAGGGGCTTGGAGCTGGCCGTGTTAGAAAGCATCACCTTTCCTTTAGGCACAGCTTCAGCTCTTTGTTCTGCCCTCATGGGGTAATTGGATGCTAATAAATCAGCTCTCTGGTTCTCAATATCTAAAATGCTTCCAGTAACTGGAAGAAAAAAAAAAAAAAAACAATCTGTCTCTTTATTTCCTTTCCTTGGTTTCCTATGTGCTTTTCTTCCATTCTTTCTCGAGAGGCCAGCACTCTGGTTATTCTAGTGGTCAGCCTTTACTCATGCACATTTGAGTTATTTTTTGCAGACCAGACAGAGAAAAAGAAAGATGCTTCAGTGTGCCAGCCTAGCTTCTTTTCTTCTCCCCTGTTCGGTGCTGCAATGTCACCCACCTCCAGCACAGTGCCACAGGTTTTCCCAACTCCAAGGTCCTATGCAGCAGATGGGCAGCTCTGTGCAAGCCTGAAAGTAGCCCTATACCACATGCCTGCTGAGTGACATGACGTAGAGGTGTCCTTCCTTCATATCACAGGACACAGGGCATGTTGTACAGTGACGGGCCCCCTCCCACTGATTTAGTGGGTTGCAGCCACTTAGTTACAATAAAATAGACCTTAATCTCTTCCTACCACTCTGCAAGATGCGGTGTCAGCGGAGTTACCTTCTTCAGGCAGTGATTATAGCTGGAAGTTCTAAGTGTAGTCCTTAAGAATAGATCAAGCCAGGATGACCCAGATCTCAGAGGGGGCATCCTTGAATCCACAGAAATGGCAGAATGTGGCCATAAATAGAGTGCACCGCAAAGAAACACATTTTAAAAAGTAATAACAACAACAACAGTTGCAATTATTCTACCAAATGACAGTAATTTGTGCTGACCACACTGTGGTCTGCCAATACCTTGCCAGCTTGTTCCTACTCCAGTCATTAATAACAGTTTATTTTGCATACAATGAAAATATTTTTCATTTAAATCTCTCTGTGCACTTTGTGAGTCATTAGTGAAGTCTCATGATATCTATGATCTAAAAAGAACACTACAAGCTACTTTTTCTTAGGCAAGAACATGATTTGCTGGTTGTTGGACGAACACATTTATCACTTCTTGTCCTTCATACTTGTGGCCCCATTTTCTGGAATAATAAGAGCTTGGCTTGAGAAATGGGCATGAAATGTGGTTGTGTTTAAAATTTGTTTGTTTTCATTGTTTTTCTTTAGCTTTGTTCTTGGAACTTGTACAATAAAGGCAAGTAATTTAAAGGACACAGAGGGCTGGAGTCTGGTTTTATACAGCGTGTGGGAGGTTGAGTGAAAAGCTATAGCCAAGTGAGGGGACCGCCTTCAGTGAGGCTGAGGTGAACTCAAGCATTTCAAGACTCTGGAGTTGGAATAATTTTCATCTTCCTTCTCAGCTTGTAACTCACACCCAGGCTGAACTCAGTTACTGATGTGGAAGTTGCACCTCTTAAGTCACGGGCTGCAGAACTGGCTCGAGCATCCAAGCTGAGTGCAATTTGGACAAACTCACCTGCCGAATCATGCAGCCAGAAGGCAACAAGGAAGAGGCACTAAGCCTGTATGAATCACTGGTAACCACTCTCGCGCTAATTGACACATTCCTGGGATTCCTCTGGAGCTTCTTGGCAGGCTGAGCTCCATCTCTTTCTTCGGCCGCCGGTGAAGTGGAAGGCGCGCTGCATTGGCGGAAAGACCTTTTTTCTTGTAGACAAAGGGACACCACTGCTGCGTATGAGGCCTCCCAAGGCTGCACAAGAGGAGCCTTAGCCCAGGTTGCATCTGCGAGTGCCGGGAATGCTCCTCCTCCCCCATGGTTGATCCTGCCCAAGCCACTTGCTTCAACTCCTCCGCGGCTGCTTCAACACATGGAAACTCCCCACATTCCCCTAGGGAAGACGTTATGGATGCGCCAGTTTATCTCACCATCCAAGCAAGATGGTGTAGCCAGGAAGTCATGGGATTTCCTTCCCATTGTAAAAGGAGTCCCCTAAAGCCCAGGAACTTCTCAGATGGCCTCAGCTGAATCCATAGTATGGTAACTGTACCACTGGCTCATCCCGAGCAGCTTAGTACAACGCATAGTGCTGTCATTTGGCCTAGCTTGTCTCACCGATAGTGCTGGTTAAAGGAACAATGATGGTTAGAAAGCCTAAGGAATGTTCTTCATTTAGGGTTGTCATTCATCTTTGCCCCATGAGTCTCAGCACGTCGTGAACCAGGAGCTACCTCGGAGAAACCAGTCCACCATCAGAAGGCTTAAAATGAGTGTGCTGGCAAGCTGCAGCCTCAAAACAGACCAGAAACCACTTGCTTAGGGGTAGATAGTATGACTCCCTCTAGAGTCAGTGAAGAGGAAGCTAGATCCTTGAAAAGCATGGGAGAAGCAAACTCTGGAGGTGCTGACCAAGCACTTAGTTCCTGTGGGAGAGCCCCGGTGAAGAATCTGGTGTCAGTCTCCTCTGCCATGCAAAGGACATCTCAAAATACTGTCTCATAAACCATCTGGCTGAGCAGGGAACTGACAAATGGAGCATGTGGGCAAAAATGATGTTAGGGTTGTATCCCAAATCTGCTTCAGAGCGCACCCATTACTTCTAGGAGACATATTCTTCTGATTTTAACCTAACAAGGTTAAAAATCTGCTTCTGGAGCCACATTAAACTCCTAGTTTCCTTGGCCAGGCAGAGAATCCCTCCTTCCTTCTAAAACACAGCCAGAGAATGAGAAGGAACCATATCCCCATGGCTTTTTTGCAATGTCTGGATAGTGACTGCATTTGCCAAGGACAGGCTCGATTCCCACCTCTGCCAATGCGCATCCACAGGGATGGCCTGAGCCACACAGATGGGTGTCCAGTAGGTGCTCGGAGATCTCCTGGCTTTGGAGGAAAGCCCCATCTCTCTGCTAGGTCTTTCTGTCACAACTCTTGGTGCCAGAGCTGTTTCTGTCTCCCACTATTTTCTTTTGTTGCTTTTTGAATCTGCTGTGCATTTGTGTAGGACCGTTCTGCAGCTTAACAGAGCATCTTGTGAAAAGCTCTTGTGGTCTGTTTTAAACCTGTTGCTTTGTTGTTTCCTTGGCTGATCCCTAATTCTTGTAATTTGGGAAATGGAGTTCACCCTTCCCTGTCCACCTTCTCCGTGAAGCCAGAGGAATTTTGTGACTGTAAACATGCAGGCATAAATAATTATTGCTAACAGTTTTCAATCAATATTCTTCTTTTCTTTCTACCACACATGCACCCCTCCTCCCCATATATAGATTGAACTTTTCAGTCATTACCAGTGTATTTACAAATGCATATTGGCTATTTTATTATGAAAGACGTGCTATGGTAGGAGGTTATGAGTTGGGAAAGGTCAGAGAGAAGCTTAGTAAATTTTTTAAAAAGGATTGTCGATTAAGGGCTAGCTAGAAATACTGATGTAAACTGATCGTAACTTGTGCTATAAGCTGAAAAATTAGGTCATATCAAGTGTCTTCCTTTAAAGCAATGGGCAAGTCAAAGCTGATGCAACCAATTATATTTTCCCAAGCACATATTTCTCTTAATTAAACAATTGCCATGGCTGCATTTTAGTTGAATGAGTTCAGTACCATCCTTTTTAAAAAGCACAGAGCTCAGCACAAGGCACTGCAAAGTTACTTGGTTTCCTTTTGTGTGATTGCAGTTTAGACATATGGCTAATCATGCCTGAAACATGTAATTGTATCCAGGGCAAAATTCATACCATTATACAGGGAGAGTTCAAGTGTTTCCCCATTATTTTGAAATAATTTTAAACCAGGATTACACTGTATTATGTTCCATTCGGACCTTAAATGTCCATGTGCATTTATATCAGCCGCCTGGCTGTCACATCCGTGCTTGCTGCCTCAGTGAGTAACAGTGAAAGCAGCAGCATATTAGCTCTGGGCTCTTTCTTTATAAGAAGATAGCTAGGGAACAGCTTACTATAACTGCTCCCTGTTCTGCTTAATGGAAAACAAAGTGAGAAATAGATAAAGACAGATCAGGCAGTACTAATGATAATCCAGGCTGTTGACACTCTATAATAGAAAAATGCATTCCTTATCATTCTTAATATAATAATATAATGTAAAATTTTGAGTGAATATATAATATCCAGTGTAGCAAGTTAGCATAATGTTTTTATTAGCAAATAGCAAATTAATAGCAAATTTACAATAATAATAAATACACAGTGTATTGTATCCAGAATCTGTTGCACTTTTCTGTGAATGAATCATGTATACATAACTCCATGAGTGCATGACATGGAGACCTAAATGCATAGCTTTATTTTGTGCTGTCAGGGAAATTTTATATGATGTGCATTTTATGTATTATGATATTTTATGTACTCAGCTCTGCTGCTGTGTCCATAACCCCACGCTTCTCTCCAGGTACATGGAGGACATTGTATAATTACCCCCAGGGTGGTCCCACGGGGGAGCTCGGCGTTTTTTGGTCTAATTAGCTGCAGGGAGAATTGCATGTCTGTATTGGTGCAACGCGTGTGTGCTTGTGGGTGGTGTGCAAGACAGATGGGCACACACGGCTTTGCCCACACGCAGCTCCCGTGTGCCAGGTACACCAAGACCTATATAATATACATATCAGTGCATTACGAGCGGCTCACTGAGCCCAGCGCGCTCCTCCTCCTGCTGCTTTGTGCCTCTCGCTACAGCAGCATCCTTGAGTTTGCTCCGTTGCATATTCCAACTTTTGATCCGCTCTCGGGAAGCCGCCGCGGCCGCCCGCCTAATGAAATCTGTTCTGTTAAAAGTTCAAGGTAGCGTGAAGGGAAAAGCTGTTCCTTAATTAATTCATTATTTACATATTAAGGCATTACACAAAACAGTTAAACAGCTTCAAAATAACCATTTTGGCAGTAACATATACCTATTACTGAGTGGAAGTGAATGTGATATATGGCAGCTTTTTCTTAAAGCAAAAAACAGAAGCAAAGTCTACAACCTAGAACTACATATTCTCCCCTTGGTAGACAGCTAGCTCCCTTTCTAGACCAAGTATCAGTAGCAGGAGCGTTTCACATTTAATGCAAGAACACATTCTGAGCAATACTTACTGTTGCAAAGCCAAGTGGGTTTTTCCTCTATTTTTTTTTTTTTTTTTTGCGGGGGGAAAGGGGGTGAATTTAAATGGAGGTTTTTGGGTGGGAGTCTCTTTGTTTTGTTTTGGAGGGAGGCTGTAGCCCCTCATTGCAGAAAGCATGGCTGGAATAATAAAAAGGAGGGCTGAGTGGAGCGATGAAGCTGCCCCGGCGCAGCTCGCTCCTGGCTCCGTCCCTTGTGCGGAGATTAAAAGAACAAACACTCTGCTCCTCTTAATGATGGCATTACCAAGTATAATTAATTAGAAGGGAAGCAAAAGGAATCGGTTCCCTGATGCTAATTACTTGCCTAAAAGGATAATGTGCTCTTGTGTTACCAGCCTAGATCTGAAAGAAATATGTCTATTACTGCTACCGCGGCTAATAAGCCACCGGTAAAGTAAAATACACAAGGGCCATACGTGCCTGTGTTTATTTATATGCATGTATGTATACATTCACATGTATATAATGACATATTTTATGTATACACTGCATATACATATACGCTTGTATTATCGCGGTGTGTTTATATATGAACATTTACAGCGCTTCACTAGACGTGCATGTTGATAGACGGCCAGGCAGAAAGACAAATATTTATAGCAACACTTCTCCGCGGTGCTCCTGCCAAATGATGGGAGCAATAAACACAGCAATCCCCCACCTTTGCCACTCTTGGCCTGTGCAATTAGGTCTGGGGTAGGAGCAGGGCTGTGTTTTCCTTTTCTGGGATGGAGAAGTGATGGCCCATTAGCCTAAGAAGAACTAATGACTGGCTGGCATTGATTTGTGGAGGAATTTTAGCTGCGGAAAATTGTCAGCACCCTTCAGCCAGAGATGTCTTTGGGCAGGCTATACATGTTTTGTTTAGCGCTCCCTGGTTATTGGGGAGGATTGCTAAATAAATGGTGACTTAGCAGTTAAAACACACGGGCTTTTGGATTTTCAGCAGAGATTTGTTGTTCTTATCGGTATTTTAAGAAGTTGAAATGGATATATAAGGCAGCGTGGGTAAAACTCTGCCTGCAGAACTACTTCAGAAAGTCCAAGGAAGGGAATCACCGTACATATATATATATATACATATATATATATACACACACACACACACACATATATATATATATAGGGGGATATCACTGTTATTACAAGTGCATCTTCTTATTTCCTTGCATCTATCCTCCTGCTCTCTTGCACGTATGCATACACACAAATACAGACCCGCGGATGTGCCTGTGCACGTGGGGGTATGAGCACGTACCTGTGTGTCCTGCTGTGCACACTCGTACCCACCGTACTGTGTATGTGCAATACCTGGGAACATAACACGTGCTTCAGCCCGTGAGCAAATCTGTGCCCGGGGGGGCACATTGGGGTGCACACATATGTGTGTGCACACATATGTGCTTGCAGGTGTGTGTGTCCCCATGCATTTTGTCAGTGTGTGCACGGAGCTCTGTGCAGGTGTGAGCCCTGTGCATGAACACATGTGATTTTCAGTGGGCTTCCCAAAGTCTCCCTCTTTCCCCCTCCTGCCCACTCAGATCCTCCTGTTTCCCCAGCCTGTGAATTTTCGACAGGGCTTGAGGCCTTTGCCCAGTGAGCAGAAAGCAGTAAGTGCATTTTAATGTATTATTTATGAGTGGTGGGAAAGTCTAAGGGGGTTTTAATCTCTGCTTCTCCACTTCCTTCCCAGCTGAAAACCATTTCACCTCCCTTCCCAGATATTCAGCTCCAGTGTGTTCCCCTGCCCCACTCCCATCTGCGCCTTATTTGTACAAATGTTCCTGTGTCTTAAGAATTCATCTTCAAAAAAAAAAAAGGGGAAAAAAAGAAAAGAAAACCCCTCACCAAACCCATATTGTACTTAAACATTTGTGAAGATTTTGTTTCTCTCAATATGGAAGCAAGAGGGGGCTCTGGGAGGGGCTTTCTCCGAGCAGTGTCTCATTCAGTCGGCTGAGCCCCCTCCTTGAAGTTTCTTTTCAAGGCTGCTGGAAAGTTGGGCAAACTGAAAAGCAAAACAATAATTAGAGATAATTGCTTGTGTCCAAACACAGGCATCAAAGCCTCGGGGGTCTCATTTGTGATGGGGCTTGGTGTGTGATCCAGGGAAAAAAAAAAGAAAAAAGAAAAAAAAAAAAGGTGACCCTTATTTTATTTATTGAGTGGGGGAACAGAGAGAAAGTGCCAGATGGAAGGACCTCAGAGCAATCTCCAACGGCTCAGCCCTGCCTGCTTGGGCGCACAGGCACTGAGGCCGGGATAAAAGGGATAGAAAGCAGGGTCAGGAGAGGTTGCATAATTACTAGAGTGGAGGTAGAAGGGGTGAAGGGGGAGACCAGGGTCTCCCTGGCCCCACCACAGGGATCTGCGCAGCCCCCCATTCCATGCGGCTGGGGCTGGACAGTTACCAGGGATGCTACAGGATGCCACCTCCGGCCCCATGCGAGAGGATGCAGGGGTCCAGCATTTCAGGGTGCTCAGCTCTCCCTCCCTCCAAGATGGGTCCCCTGTGTGGATCCAAGAGGAACTGAGATCCAAAAGTCTGTGCCCCAAATTCCTCCCTGGTGGGAAGCACGGCCAGCATGAGCACGGCAGCCCCCACGCTGCCTGCAGCACCAGCTGTGCTGCCTCCCTGGCATATCTGTCAGGGGAAGTGAGAAAAGAAATAAAGGGAAAGGACTGTAAATAGGGATTTTATTCTATTTTATTTTATTTTATTTTATTTTATTTTATTTTATTTTATTTTATTTTATTTTATTTTAAAGTGTTACAGACAGGGCTGGGAGGATACCTTGCCTCAGTTGTAATTGATGTTGGATGGGGTTGAGGGAGGATGGCGAGGAGACTTAGGGGGATGGTGAAGTTGGGCAGAAGCCAAAGAAAAGGAGGTATCTAGCAGATGGAGCAGGGAAGGGGGCCTGGAAGGAGAGCATCCCCGTAGGAGAGGGATGAAGGGGAGAGCTCCAGGGCGCCCTGTCCTCTGGCTTTCAAAGGCTCCATTTGGGTGATCAGATACTGGCAAGGATTCCCCTTGTCCTGCCTGTCCCTCAGTAATGGGCTTGTAATGACCTAAACGATTTGCTGATTAGGGACAATAAACCTGTCTTCCCAGGAGGGGTGCCCCTTACCAGGGTGGCAGCGGGGAAGGCTGGTGCAAAGGAAACCAGCCCGCTCTGTGGCACAGGAGGGGACCGGGCATTTATCTGGGCTGTTGGGCTGCAGAGATTAACCCCAGCGTCTATCCCTCACCTCGCCCCTACCTGTCCAGAGAGGCGATAGCAGGGACTGAACCTGGCTGGAGATGGCGAGGACTGACTGTCCAGCATCCGTGGACTGGGTGGCTTCAAGGCTGGAAACATGTGGGGAGAGGAGAGGTTAAAAAAAAGTACCCAATGCAAATAGCTGCGAACAGCAACACTGCTCTCTGATGGAAAAAAAAAAGTGTATATATAAAATTTACACATATATATTATATATTAATTTACTCACGCATATGATTTATATTATATATAATTTACATATGTAATTTATATTTATATGATATGTATACTATAGTATATAAATATATAAATATAGGGGTAGGGAATAGCTCATTGCGCTGGCTTAGAAAAGGTCGGATTCTGCAACACTTGCTCAAACAAAACTGCCTCTCCCGAGTGCGGTGCCGGGAAGGTTTTGCACATCTTGGGAGAGATCGCCGGGAGTTTATTGCCCTCCCGGTCCCCTCTGCAGGTGCAAGGGGGAACGGAGCTCTGGAGCCATCACGGCGATTTTGGAGGCTGCCAAGTTCCCCCCTGCTCCCAAGCAAGGTGCCCAAGATGAGGTGTCTCCCTGGGGGGGTGGCGTTACCGTGTCCTTCTATGCGGTGGGTTAGGAAGCTTTTGATTAGGGTGATAATTAACGAGCAGTAAAGCTTCAGGACACCCGGCTCCGCC
>NW_010583776.1:0-83888 GCF_000705375.1 Tinamus guttatus | reverse complement strand
GGGCTGGGCTGGCGAGGGGTTTCTCCCAGGCCCTGGAGTGCTCTTTGCCACCATCACCTGGCACAGCTGTATCTCTCTTCTCCCATTTTTCTCTTCCCTCTTCTCTGTAGCAGGGGAAATCTGCCCTGCTCCCCACCCCGACTCCTTCAGTGGCAGCTCCTCTCTCCGATCATCCTTCTCCTAATTCGCCCTCATTTTCTCCTGTTTCGCTCTGGCATCTCTCAGGCTTCCTCCGTATTTCGATTTAGCGCTTCTCTGCTCTTTTTAATGTTTTTAACCTCCGTCCGACCTTTCCTCCTTTCTCACTCCTGCGTAGAAAAGAGAGGTAAAACAGGCTCAACGGGCGGGAGCGCGAAAGGTTTTTTACACCATCGCATTGGCTGATACGAAACAATTTTGCAAAGACACCAAATACGCCTTTGCACAAAAGCAACAAATTTCCTTTCGTTGTTTGATTTCTTGTGGCGCAGCCGAGGAGCAGCTCTGGATCGCGCTGGCCGCCGCGGGAGGGGCTGCCCGCTTCACTGTGATTTTGGATTGTTATTATTTCGCTTTTGTTTTATTTCGTTTAAGTTTCTTTCCAGAGACTCGTTCGCGGGTATCGAGCTCTGGCTCCTGCGGCGGCGGGACCCGAGGACGGGGGGGACGAGGGGACCCGAGCGGTCCCTCCCCGAGGCGACGTTTCTCGCTGTGAGCCGAGCCGGGGTCCAAACAAACCCCGCGTGTCCGGATCCCCCAGGGTGGAGTCTCTCCCAAAGGCACCTTGGCAGGGTTTTTGCTTCCAACATCGCCCCGGAGGATCCCAAATAATTTACAAATTAAGCACTCAAAGATGCCAAATTGCACATGTTTATGGCATTGGTACATATCATAGGACATGATACCGTTTTGAAATATGCGATGCCTATATATGTGGCATATTGTACAGGCATTACATAAATTGGAGTTGTTTTGCATAGAGTTGTTTCACATAGAAAATATTTTGAAGTACGTTTATGTATATCCTCAGTTTAAGTGTGCCCCTAAATTATCTTTCGTACATATATTTATGTATAAGTTATATACGTAAATGATAACTTTTAGAGGTATATAGAGTGAACAAATTTAAATATGATGTACATAGTTACATATACCTTCAAAAAAACTTCCAACCCATAAATATAAACACACGCACGATATATATACATAAAGACTGATGAATAAAGGGACATTTTTAATAGTGTCCGTACATCTGTTGGAAGAGGAAGGAGCTCCTAATTCATAGCTATATATAGCTCCATCTCGAAACGGTTCTTGAGCTGTATATGAGCGCTAAATGTATAGGTACACATAGGTGCACATCCTTAACTGCTCCGTGGGTAGCACTGCGCAGCCAGTCATGCTGCAGTTTATTAGCTCGGCTTCCCCTCTTGCTCCTCCTCCTCCTCCTCCTCCCGCAGCCGCCCCCGCCGGGCTCCCCGGGCGATGTCCCTAATCCCGCTGTCCCTATCCCGGAGTCCCGATCCCGGCGCTCTGGTCCTCGGCGCCGCCTCTCCTGGGACCCCCCCCGCTGGCGCCGCCGGGACGCCTCGGTGACGTCCTGGGCTGAGTCCGGCCCGGCGGAGCTGGCGGGGGGGGCCGGTCCGGTCCGGCCCGACCCCGGTCCGAGCCGTGCTCCCAGAGAACGCGGGGCCCTTTTCCCTAGAAGGAGAAGGAGGAAAAACAAGTGTGGTAAACCTTTAAGGCTAAATAGAGCCAGCGATGCTAAATAGAGCAGCAAATGTTTTTTTAGGAAAGGGCTTAGCTCTGGACATGATTTATTTGAAAGTATATGTAACTGTGTATCATCTATAAATGTGCCCATGTCATGGCACATATATAAGTGGTAGTCAGTGGTAGTAGCTGGGCTGCCTGGGCTGCAGGAGGAGGGCTGGGAAGGTCTGTCCCTGCTTCACATGCTCTGGGCTTCCTGGGTTTCATAGATATTTCATGGCTGTCATCAAGAAGGTTCAGTACCCAATTCTTGCTTATGTGCAAAAGTATGTAATACATAATGTAAATTATGTCATACAATGTGTAATATGTGTGTATATATGTATAAAACAAATGATGCATAACATAAAACATACACTCTATTTCATATGAAATTCTATCTGTGATAATGGGAGCCAGACAGTAATGTGTGTGATGCTGCAAGATATTACATTTTGATTGTGCCTTGCAGGTAAAGCTCAGGCTGCAAGTTATTAGGTACCTTGTTTGGTGATCTTCAGATTATTCATACTTAGTTAACCCTTAGGGACTAAATCATTCCACACTGTGACTGCCTCAGGTCAATATCTGTGAAATCTTTCAGCCACAATCTGTCAATTTTCTCTGGCAGACTCAAACTCAGACAAGGAAAACTGCAGTATCTTGCCCTTGATTTATATGTTTGTAAATAGTCCTTGTGTATGCATATAGTGATCGTTTCTTTGCAAAGCTGGGATATCTGAAGGTTGGCAAGTTAGCTTTGCTAGGGAGGTGTGGAATTGCGAAACATATCCAAAGTCGTCCAGGTCAGGAAAGAAAGATGTATTGAAGAGGTCTTGACGATCTGAGAAAGGCAGTGTTGCTGGCTGCACTTCTGGGGACCATACCAGGCAAAGAGCTGGTGGCTTCATCTGCCAGCTCCTTGAGTGGCCTCTCCCACATGGAGGAGAAGCTATGGGAGTTAAGCCAGAGAAGACAAGAGCTAGCGTGACTTTCCGAGTGTTGCAGAAGTGACTATGGTCTGGAGCCAGGGATGCACATTACGATGGCCTCTAGGAGCTTGGTTTTCTTTGTTGTAACAACTGAAGGCGTTAGAGGGAAAATGAGGCAAGGGCTGCAGGAAGAGAAGGAAAAGTCTCTTAATTAAATGGATTTCTGCCTGGAGAGCTGTGTGCTTTCCTGGTCTCTGCCGCCATGTTTCTTACATGATGCTGGAGAAGTCGAAGTTTTGCAAGAGGGACAGCTGCAATACTCAGCACATGCGAGGCTGCGTGTGCGTGTTTATAAGTCACAAACACCCACACGGTACCCACAGCTGCCAATAGGAAGCACGTGTACATCCACAGAAAGTCAGCCTTGTGTTTTGGGGGGAATAGTTGCATATGAGAGAAATACAGAAAAAAATAGATTAATAGGCAAGCACACAAACACATATAACACAACTTAAAAATAGGGAATATAGTAACGGAGATCTTTAGCAAAGACTGCTCTATGCAAATCAGCTGAACATCCTATTAATGGAATATCAATCTGTAAAGATTTATGCAGAGTAGAGTTTTTCTCTGCATTAGTTACACAGGATGATTTTGATTTCAGACACTGCAATTACTTGCTTGCTATCTTTAGCAAACTGTTCCTTGGCCATTGCTGAGGCATTAAATTATGATCTCTGGTTGCCAGAAGCTCACAGTTCTTTTCTGATCACTGATAATTCTGCTTACTTTAAAAAATACATATTATTCTGCCTTCTCCTCTACATTTAAAAGAGATTTCCAGCTTTTATGATTAATTTGCACTGACAGTGACTCATAATCATCAGACTGGGCCTATTAATTTAGTTGAATTGCTATTTTTGAAAGGAAATAGAGAAGTTTCTCTGAAGCACCATCAAGTGTGTTCTTTCCCCTCCCCTCCCTAGTGAAGTGAGACACATTTTTTTCCCTTATGAACTGTGTGCAAAATAATTAACAGATGGGGAGAAGGGAGGGAACAAGACAGTTGTTACAACCTTTGACTTTGACTTGTCCCTTTCATAAGGAGGGTTTATGAGAGGACTTTGACTGTAGATTCACAAACTTCCAGTTGTTTTCTGCTGTGTAGTGATCCCCTAAGAAGCTACAGGTCAATGTGTACTATAAAGTGTCCTACGTGTAGCAGTCCTGATGGACTCAGGAAGGATGATAAATGTGCTGGCTGGATTGCTACATCCCAGTCATGCATTACCTGGACATCCCCTTTAACAGCCTAAAGAGCAGGATCATGAAGCCTGATGCAAATTAGTGCATTTCTCTACATTTTCCTTACCTTAGGGTTTGAGTCCACCACACAACAGCATCATAACACCCAGAAATCTCTTGTACCTCTTGAGTAACTTACCACCACATTCCATGGTCCTCGGCACAAATCAGTTGTGTTCTACATCCAAGCACATTAGAAATTTTGTTCCACTGCTTCACCTAGAAGAGCTTTAGGTGCTGGAACAGGTACCTGGAAGGACTGTGGACTCTCCATCCTTGGAAACATTTGCAGTGCAACTGGATAAGGCCCTGAGCAACCTGATGTGACTTTGACGTTAGCCTTGCTTAGAGGAAAGAGTTAGACTGGAGACCTCCAGCTGTCCCTTCCACCTGGAATTACTCTACAGCCCTGTTCTTGCTCCTCTGTGGCTACAAGACTCTTTCTCTTTGCTTGTTAAGCACTCGTGGCCTCAATATACCCAGATTATTTTCTTTGTCTTGCACTGTCTTCCAGCTTCAGTACCTTTCCCTCTCCCTCTGTTTGCTCCTTGAATAGACTCAGAGAGCTCAAACTTGCTTAAGCCTTCATCTTAGCAGGCACAAGCAGGGTTTGATCCACTCGCTGTAAGGGATGTTTAGACAGAGCCTGACTCAGCACAGAGTGAGATGCCTCGACCGACTGGACATGAAGCACAAACCCCACTGCTCCCTGAGCAGGGGAGCTGGGGCCAGTTTTGACACTAGCAATTTTGCCACTTGAGCCTTATCTAGCATTGAAGGGCCACTGGACAACCCCTTAGACTCTCGCTAATCCCAGGGAAATGCACCACATCTCCACCCTGACTATTTAATCCTGGCCTCTGAAGGTTTATTTCCGAAATCACAGCTAAGCAGTGCATCTGGATTAAGCAGCAGCTACTCACACAGATGTGAGCTGAGCGGAGCTGTGGGGAAGCCAATAATGCATTAGTGAGAACTGGACTTCTGTGTTTTGCTGTTCATTTCTCTGGGAAGTGGCTTCTATTTCAGCGCCTGGAGCACAGCTTCCCTCAAGCTTTTAAATCTTTTATTTTTTTTCCTTTGAGAGTATCATGACTGGCAAAAGTGCAGTCAATAAATACGTCTTCCTAGGACCTGCAACTCCCAGATCTGCTTCAAAGTACCCCCTTGAAATGCATTGCAAAGAGTGTGTGTGCACCCCAGTTTTGGGAAGTCCCTGGTTTGAACCCTCTCCAAGCTTCCAGCAGAGTCACAGCTAAGTATCCTGCTGACTCCAGTGAAAGGATGGGACTTATTCCCAAGAGATCTAGGGATTTTGGGGGTATTGCACTATTGGGTTTTCAGTGGGATTTGAACCAATGACTGAAATTAGAAAGCTCCCCGGAGCGAGCTGGTTCCACTCCCATCCCATCCCAATTTTAGATTTTCATCTCTAATATATAATCCCAGTATATTTGACAAGCTGGGGTTCTGAATTCAAGCTCTACTGCCAAAGAGCCATGGATGGAAATAAACTGAAGAACCTAATGTACCTCCTGCACTATGTAGCGTGCAAACGGAGCACAAAAACCCCAAATCTTTTGTTCTGCCTTGATTTTGATTGACTTCGAAGAAACATTAAGAATAATAATGAGAAGCTGCTGACATCGCGGTCTGAGGAATGCACCGCTGCTAGGGAACAGATGGTGCAAAGACGTTTTTTGGAAACTTTATAAAAATGAACTTGGCACCTGGGCCTTTCTAAGGCAAATGCTGTAACTTGGAGCATTTGCAGCCCTTGGTGGCTGGGATCTGTTGAAAACCAGTGAATTTTCTGCAGAGGAATGCAAGCTCTAGCAGGATGCAGAGCACTGAGTGCAGTTCAGTTTCCTCTCTGTGCAGTGAGTAATGTTTCTTCCTCCAGGTTTGAGAGTGCTCAGTTCTTTATCTGTATTATAGCAGGAAGCAAACAAACAGAATTCAGTTTCACAGGTGTAAAGCTAATGTGAACTCAGGGATAATTCACCAAGGTTTAAAATAAATTGAAAACAAAACAAAAACAAAACAAAAAAGAGAGAATGAATGGTTATTGGTTTGACTATCAGTTCAGTATGTTCAGTTTAGTAGTTTTCACTCTTCTTGTTTTCTTTCTTTTTTTTTTTTTTTTTTTTTTTGCCTAGCCACCCCGCAGTTATTTGCAAATGGAGGTTAATCAGCCTGTAGTAAATTTAATCCTTCTGATAGTACATTGGCTTTTCTTAATTTTAATTCATCATCTTCCTACAGTCAACCTTCTTTGAGAGTTGACATGACTGATGCCATTACTGTTATGGTGAATTCAATTCTTTGTGAAGAAAAAACATCACACCTTCTTCTGAAGGCCTTCAGAGATTGAGTCCACATTCTATATTCAGTGGTTTCATCTTAAAACAAAAAATAATAATCTGGGCTTTGTTGCTTATTCAAAGTGTGTCTGTCATTTATTACTAAGCATTGCATCTTGCTAGGCATTTCTCAGCTAGATTAAAGAACCATTCTGTACCTGGTATTTTCCTTTTTTTCCAGCTGTACATGAACATCCTAGTGAAGTCACCTTTTAATCTTCTTTGTAATAGGCTAATCAGATTGAGCTATGCAAGTCTCTTACTGGAAGTCTTTTTTTTTTTTTTTTTTTTTAAACAGCCCTCAAATCATATGGATTTCCATATGACCTGACATCAGTGGAGATTTATGCTAGCTTGGAATTTGGCTTTATATTTCAATTACTGTGAGCATTTTGTGGCCTGGGGAGTAACGTGTCTAAGAGCATAACAAATTATTTGTAACGTGTGTATCTCTTGAACTTGGTTTAGCAATCAAAGGGGCTAAAATCCAGCTGCATGCAGAGGATCTGCAGAAAGCCCACGTACCATTAAACTGTTTCCATGGGTTTATATTCATCTTAAGTGCAATTGAGGCCATGGGAGCAAAGATAAACATTAGCCATTGAGACAGATGCTTAACTTATGCACCTCATTTTTATGGCCTCAGTGGAGTTGCACTGATTTACACCAGCTGAAGACCTTGGCCAACAACAAGCAAGGCAAATTCATCTAAGAATCTGATCCTCAGATGGTCACTTTTATGAGAGCTTGAATGCAACCTCAGTGCTTAGTAATATCTAAATACTACTGAATAAATATGGCAAGGGGACATAGCTATACTAGAGCAAAGCTGAGGAAACTTTACATAAGTTTATATAACAGCTATAGGGCTTTGCAGGGTGAGTCTGGTCCATTATTGTGATTATTAGCAATAGTCAGTATTTTTCCCCTAAAGATTTGTACAAGAAGAGGGCTAAGTGAGAGTTACAGTGTTCAGCTGATGGAAATTGTTTGGATCCCATCCAAATGCTTTCCCTTGGATACAGAAACAGTCCAGCAAGGTCCTGTGGTCTTTGGTGGAACACAGTTGTGCCCTTTGCAGTCCAAATTTTCCACCTATATACACTTTCACACAAACATTTGGAGATATATGTGTGCATGTAGGCTTATATGTATACATGCACACACAACTAATACCCATTTACGTCCAAATTTTCCACCTATATACACTTTTATAGAAATATTTGGAGATATATGTGTGCATGTGTATATGTATACATGCACACGCAAATAATACCCATTTATGTACATGTGTGTTGTTAATATGTGCATTTAGGTACGGGAATGTGCACATTTGTATTTTAAGCTGAGCGCTATAGATGAGACTGATATTATAGGCAGAAATGTGTGTGTGTTTGTGTAAAGCTGGTGTCTGGTTGTGTACACCAGTGTGATAAAGAGAATGTGAATATAATCCTGTGTGTTTATGTATGCATGTGTGTAGCTGGTGTGGGAAAAGGCCACTGGGAAATAACGATATGAAAGGTTTGTACATTCCAGGGAAATGTTAGGATCCCTGAGGTTAAGGGATATGCACTAGTCATAAAAATAAACACACTGGTGTAGCATGCCATTGATATGTGGATAAACTCACTAAGGAGGGGTAAAGTTTCAGCTTTCACCTCCTTCTGATGGTGAGCTAGCTGCTTCCCTTGCCGCCTCTTTTGACAGTTCAAAGTAAAATGACATTTGAAATAAGAGGTTAAAGAGCAGGGGGAAACAGAGGTTTTTCTGCTTGAACCAGGGGAAATTTGATAAACCAATGTTCCAGCGATGCCAGTGATTTCAAAAGGCCCCATTTCCTTTTGATAAGGTTTCTAGAGGGCAATTCAGAGTGGGATCTGTTAGCCAGAGCTCTTAGCTGCTAAAATGTCAGATCAGAGACTGAGTTATTTCCCCAAGACTAACAGATATTGCAATGTATAGCCTATTATGTTAAACCCTTTATAAAATATTTGTACCACTGCTTCTATCTTGCTTTCAAAATTGCACTTGGGTTTGCAAGAAGAATGATTAGAAAGTTTTAATTATGCAGAGAAAAATATCTGAGACCTGAAGGAGAAGCTTTAAAGCTTGATCAACTTTCTCCAGTTGTGTGAATTCCAGTAAAATATATCCCCCTTCTTGCACACATTGACTTGTTCCTAGACCATGATGGCTACAACATCACTCCCTGAGGATGTAGTTCTGCGCACAAGCACCCAGAAATGTAGAAGGTAGAAATTCTAACCTGTCTCCATTGAATGTGTAGGAAGAAAGATCAGCTGCTGGGTAACTGCCTGCCATTTACGTTTCTATTGATAAAAGGGTTTTAACTGGGAATAGACAGATTCTATAGCCTTGTTCAGGTATAAGCAAGGTGTTATAATCACATTAATAGGAAGAGACTGTTAAATACGGTGAATATAAAGGGGAATTAAATCTATCTCATGATGTATGTGAAATAAGCCTGTTCTTTGTTTACCCTAGTTCACACTCAAGCTGCCTCTATGTGTATCAATTCGAACCGTCTTTAGGCTTGCTGTAAGGAAATTTCTGCAGAGTAGGACTCACTCATGTTTGATTTCTAGGTCTAGAGGTGATGTAGACACAACAGGTTCAGGACATTTTCTTGTGTGAACCGATTCCTGTAGCATGACCCCATGCAGAGCTCACCTTTCCCAGATCATCAGGGAGCAAACTCTGATCTCCTCTTCCCCTTTACCAAGGCTTCAAAGCTGTCTTTCCAAGTCACTTAGAAACTTGGCAACAGATTGTAACCCGAAGATCCAAAATGCTATGAGGAAAGAGTCAATCAAATACACAGGGAAATAAATATCACACTCAGAACACTAAGCTGATCTTTGGCTAGTGTGAGTTGCCAAAGATGTTAATAGGGTTATGCTGATTTACATTTGCTGAGAGTTTCGCCCACCAGTGAGTTGTATGGACTGTAGGGAGTAGGAGAGATGCAGCTTATATAAACATATGCTATAGCCATATATATGTGTGTGAGAAGTGCATACGTATGGACAGATAGATTAAGATTACATAGCGGATAGCAACACATATTTAGCTAGGTAAAAATATGAGGCATTGTTCAGTAAGAGACTATAAAGTGAGCTACTCAGGACCCCTGTTACATGTGATGTGCAGCAAAACCCTGATTGCCATTCAGGTTTTTGCAATCACTGCTATCTTAACTCCAAACCTCGTTAAACCAACCTCGCCTGAACTAAGGTACAATGTTACTGTGCGGATCCTCCCACTCCCCAGTGGGAAGCTAACTTGGACTCAGGAGCCATCATTTAACCTTGGAGTCTCTGAATCAACAAGGCAGTTTCTGCAGAGACACCTGGCAGCGTGCGCATTTTATGCTCTAACATGGCTGGTAAATCCTGGGTGGTTAAGTAAACTTAACCTTCATTTATGAAACTTGCGAACCAAAGGGTAAAATGTGCCTTGTGCAAGTAATTACGTAAAGGTCTTAGAGAGTGGAGTTATCACTTAAAGATGCCGGGCATTGCTAATGAGTTGACTGAGAATTGATCTCTCTGTAATTTAGTTATTTATATGCAGTTCCTGTTTTCCATGCTCAGCTATAGGTCAAGCCCACTTTGAACTGCTCAGAGACCCCCAAGTTTGTCAAGCAAAGTCCCAAAGCCATGGCACAATGATATTTTAGAAAAGTAAATATTGTCCTGAGGGGCTTTAAAAAGGAGGCGAAGCTGTTTGCTTTCTAGCTGGTTCTTTAAACTGGACAACTGCTTCCTGTTACTAAGGGGTCTCTCAGCAACATGACTCTGCTTCTGTTAAATAGAAAAGAGATCCAAGAAAAATGTCAGTACCACTTTCTAAGTATTTTTGTATCCCAGCGAGCTAGGTAGGAACAGCCTTGGGTAGGCTCAAGGCTACATAGAAATATGTTTGCATTGTTCTGCAAGAGATGTAGTGTTGGGGGCAATGGATCCTGGACTAGGGGAAAGAGCGAAATAGCTCAGGCAGCTAAACATTATCCTCAGGGCTAATTTTGCATCAAATGGCTTTGAGTTATGTTCAGAAACCAGTTCGCTGCCTCATATATTCATGTCTGGGCATATATTCCATGCATCATTAGTCACGTGTGCTAGCGCGTGTTTGTAGACTCAAGTATGGACTTTCCAGTACCACTGCTGGGATGTGGATGGACTTTATACTCATGAGGGCATGTTATGGGGTGGAATAGGCTGTGCTTCACTCTCTAAAGTTACATTTCCCTTGCTCTGTCTTTGTCCTGTTCAGTTCTGTCAGCTTGGCACTTCTACAGTCACTTCATGCACTCATAGCAAAGTGGCTATGAACAAATAATACTCATAACTCTACCCCTTCCTGCAGACCTAAGCTGCAGGTTCGTATGGTCTGTTCACATGTGAATTTGAGCATCCCTGATGGTGGGTAGCCAGCATCTCCCAGAAGACCGGCTGAGCTGAGGTATTCAAGCCCACTATAGCGAAGGACGGTGGGATGTTGATCATACCTAAATGTGACTTTTCAGAAGCCAAGCTCCTGGACACCTCTAAAATAAGATGCAGATGGGAAGCTTGGAAATTGGACCGTGTCTTAGCCAATGCATAGCACAGACACCTTGTAGAGGGGCTTCTTTCCTGCTCTGGAACTTGAGTTACTGAAAAGGCCAATACTTATGGGTAAGGAGTTGTTTGTAATCAGCCAAGGACTGTAGGAGATTCCAGCTACAACAGTGCGAAACTTGCCTCGTAAACAGAGATGACTTTCAAGAGCAGGAAATTCCCAGAAACAGACTGTTGTTGTGAAAGGACATAAATTACTGTCGTCTAATTTCTTTTCATAGTTTCTGTCTTGATTTATGGCTCACTGATGCAGGAGAACCCTTTCAAAACAGTCTTGCTCAGCTCAAGGCAGCAGCAGGAGCATCACAGCAGGACTTCTTGTCTGACCGACGTTGTGGCCGAACATCTCCGACAGAGAGCTGTCACCTCCAAAGGCTGATTTCAGCCCCATTGCATGTCAGGGACTCAGGAAGAACTAAGCACGGACTGGCTGTTTGCATTGCCCTGGGTCCTCCTTAAATTGGGATTTGAGGGGTACCTGTACATCCGGTAAACATAGTCCTGATGATGAAAAGAGAGGGAGTTTCCTGAAGGTTGCTAAAGGCCCAGAGACAGGAAGAAATATGCAGAAGAGACTCACAGAGGCATCTTTCTCCTGGTCCTAGGGAGCTGGGGCCTGGTATAAAGGTCCATTTTAAGTCAGGCAAAGAGGGAGACCCTCCCTCGAACATACGGCAGCATCTCTTTGAGGAGGTGTCACTGTTTGAACCTGGACTTCTCTTCCCCTTTGCCTTAACAGGCTCCGAATGTTTCCCCTAACAACCCCAACATCATTGCTGTTTGCTTCGAAGAGCTTTGCAAGGCCAGAACGCAGGGAGGAAGGCAGCCTTCGCCATCTAGTGAGCAATGCACACCATCACGGGCAGCGGCGGCTGAAGAACGAGCCCAATCCACGTCTCTGATGGAAAATTCTTTTTCTCACTGCTGGAAGAACGTACTGAAATACCAAGCTGAGATCTATACAGCAATCAACTACTGACCAGCATTAATATCTTGCTGACAGTCTTTTGGAAACAGCACATTTATCTTAGCTGGAATATAAGCATTTCGTGTCCTGGGAGGACTGCTATTAAAGCAGATGTTTTCTCCTCCCGTCGACTTGGTACTGTAGGCAGCTCAGTGACAGTACCAGGGGACTGAGAAGACAGATCAGTGTTACACGGTAGTTTGGTAGGTCAGCGAAACGTGTGATGTGTTGTCAGCAGGTGGCTGCTGGCCATATTGTGAATAGAAGTTCCCTGTGATACACAGTGCATGTGCACAGAGGAGGTGTGGGTTTTGTTATCGTTGTTTGTTTTTCTGAAATGCCCATAAATCTGCAGTGTTAAAATTCCCTCTCTCAATTTTAAAAAAATGTATGGTGAGTGAATTCTGCTTTGGAGGCTTCTAAAGGTTACCTGAAATCTTCTAAGAGACACTAATGAGCAAGAGGCAGGACAGGAGATGGTTCAATATTGTTAGACCCATTCCTGCCTTCCTGTCTGATTTCCTACTGCACGTGCCCTGCTTTTAGCCTAGTCTCCAAAGGACAAAAGGGACCATGTTTGCCCTGACCACATCTATCAGTCCTTGCCTGCTCACTCACATAGCCAGTTTTCAGTCAGGTTTGCACATAGATTTCTATTGCACCTCTTGGTGTTTTATGAAAACAGGTAGCCAGGGAGAGGGAAGCCTGACTGAAGGCAAAGTATTTGAATGATCGTAGCACTTTATCAAATCATGGGAAGACACCTCAGAATAGGATTCAGGAAATGGAGATTCATAAAATCAACTGGGAATTACTTGTTATCATCATGATTCATTAGTATAATGCATCTAATATGCTACCTTGTGTATAATGTTATGTTATTAACTATGTTGCAGCAACATCGAAAAAAACCCTAGTTAGAAACAAGACTCACGTGTCAGGTGCTGTACAAACATGTAACTCACAGACAATTCCTGCCTCTCCAAATACTCTCAGGAACATTTAACTCCTGAGCTATCAGATCCGGCTGTGATGGATGATCCCTTCTACACTCTGCATCACCTCCATGCCTGTGACCGCTGGCCTCAGTGAGAAGTAGGTGGCCTGGTGTCTTTTGAAGCATCACAAGTCACAGACATTGTATTGGTTTAAGACTGAAATTCAGGAACTGGAAGCTATTTTAGAAGACCAAGGTGGAAAAGAGGGACGGGATATTCTGCATTTTCTTATTAAATTAAATCTGCAGGACATCATGAATTAAAGTCTGACAGGGCTAGAGAAAAGCTTATTTCAGTTGGGGGTGATAAGGCACTGATCCACTCATCTGTCACTCAGTGTCTCTGAGAACCTTCACAGAGCTGTTGCAAAGTGGAGGTCATGTTGGGCTTAATCCTTCAGCTGCCATAAAACATCTTTTAAATGTGTCACTGTGACCCTTTCCTGCATCATCCCTGTGATCAAGGGAGAAGTTATGGGTTATCTTGAACTTTAGGAGACATGCTCACAGTGAAGGGGCATGCCTGAACAGCATCAGTATTTGATCTCACACAGAGGATATGAGCAGCAGGTAAGAGGTGTCTGAGACTCGTTTTTGCTGCGAAGGTGAGGTGCTGGGCATGTTTCTTCTTCACACTGCTGCTCTAGTGAGGAGCTCATGTGCCCTGCAAAGCAAAGTGTGACAGCAAGTCAGTCAAGAGAGGTTTGGATACCAGCAGAGACACTCAGACTTCAGCAAGGTTTAAATCTGGTAGATTTAATAAAGGTCTTATACATCAAGTTGAATGGGAAGACCTTGGAAGGAGTTACTGGCAGGAGGCTGCTGGAAGCATAGATCTGATGTATAGATCATATGCCTGGGTAGAACTCCCCCGTATAACCCAAGGTCCCCCTATCCTTTAATCTGCTAGGATTCCTTATCTGAGATCTTCTAGCCATGAGAAACTACTACTGGGAAGCAGAAAGACAGTGGAATATGCATGCCTGATTCCGATGGGAATTTGATCGTGCCACTACAGAACAGGGCCTGCTGTTATGTACTCTGCCCGTCACTGGCTCCTTGGCAGATCTTATGCAGGTGTTCTCTTACACAGACGTATTGATGTTTTGGGACCTAATGGATGCTATACTCAGTGTACGCTATGGTTTAGGACTCAGTCCCCATGATTTGAGCAACTTTGGGCCCACTACCTGAAGGAAGCTTAGAAGGGGTGAGGAATGGGATGTCAGGGGCTAGTATGGATGGGATACAACCTGCAGTGGGACATGGTAGGTCTGCTAAAGCATCTTTCTGGCAGCTGTGGGATGTGTTGATGGATGGACCCCATGCCATAGCTCTCTCGTAGTTGGCAGCAGTGACTGTCTCATAGGAGACTTCTGGGAAACCTGGTTCCAAGACTGGACGGTTGCTGTGGACATCTCTGGATGACACGAGGACCTACCCACCACCTCAAGCTAAGGATACAAGCTAAGGAACTGTGAATTGTTCATGGACTCTGACAGCCTGTAGTGCACTAGGTTACAAGGTATATTCCTTAGACATACCAACACTATGAAGATTTTTTTGGTCTGGCCAATGGTATGCTCTATGAGAGCATGAATAAGGGGTTAAAATCTTGATCAATCTTAACTCAAGGGGAGAAATCCCATTTGGCTCTTACTTTATCCCCAGCAGACTCAGCCAGGTGCCTATTAAACACCTATTACTACCTATGTAATTAGAGTTCATACTTAAATGAACTTAATACTTAAATGCCTCCTGTCGTCTGATGTATATGATTGGGCTATTCATTCTTCCCTTTTCCACCTGTTCTTTTGCATTTCAGAGCACCACTAAGGAGGCGGCGAGCTTTGCTGGAGAAACGACTGCAGACCCCTGCAAAGCAGCGCTGCGTCTGCAAGCAGCAAGGGGTTTTCATGTGCTCCATGGTCTGCATTCAAACCTGGACCTAAAGACCCCAGCTCCTCCTGAAGCCAAAGTTCAGTGTAATGGAAAACTTTGCTAAGGTGTGTTGACAAAGGAATCCTGTCCCTGCTGTTTGGCTGGGACTCAGGTGGTACTGAAGTCCAGTGGGCAATGGCAGAGTCTTTTGCACAAAGCAGCGAGTGGGCTGGAAAGCTGCTTTTACAGCCCAAACGGATGTTTCCCCAGGCTCGTAAAATACACAGCTTAAGTAGTAGCTATGTTTCTAAGGCTGGTCCCACACCTGCAACAACCTTGTAAATGGCGCTGGGATATATGGCTTTAAGACGCCTTGTAAAAAGTAAGATCAACACAAGATTTGCACAGTTTTATGGAATTGCTTTATAAGCTATTTTGACAATGAATCCTGCTATCAAAATCACCTCTGGTGTTAATCATGGAGGAAGCATTTAGCAAGAACTAACAAAGATTATTTTAAACCCCTTTCCCAATTAGCTGTGGGGACGAACAGGTTCACCCCTCAGAGACCAGGGCTGACACACATGCTGCAGTGAGTGCAGGAATCTGGGTATGTTGGACAGGGCTTTAAATCACGGGGGTGGATGTGTGTTGGGATGTTTCACCCTGCTCAGCCAGCAATGGGGACTGGGCAGGAAAAATAGAGGTGAAGTCAGCGATCTTCCTTGGCCTTCCTTGCCCAGGGACTGGGAGACTTTAGCACCTGAGCCTATGCAGGCCGGGGGACCAGGAGGGGATATTTCTTAGCAAGCCAAGACCACGCATCACATCTCTGGGGTAAGTGAGAGTCAGTGCTGAGGAGCGGACGCAGTTTCTACAGCTAATTCTGGAGTCAAGTGTTTCAATGTTTCTTGTCAAGCTGGGCCAAATAACTGTTAACTGCCTCTCGTGAAAGGAGCAAATACATCATATGCATCACCTTAGATCAGGAGAGTTTCCTACAGGGGGGTGCACCGGCGTGCAAACTCCGGTGTGTTTGCGTCCTACAGCTGCAGGAGGCAGTGCAGGTTGCAGTGACCAGAGCAGAGGGTTGCTCACCTGTAGCACTTACAGCCGTATCAGCCACAGCAAATAAAGCCAAACTCCTGGGGGTTGCAGAGCTGAGGAGCCGCACGGGGTATCCTGGGATCTATCCCACTCTTCACTGCTTCTATTCGTAATGTCCATGCTCTTAAAATCACACTTTTATCTCATGTTCAAGTGGGTCTCAGCACAGGGTCTCAGGTCATTTCAAGTTTCCAGTTCTCCTTTCTTAGTGCTTGGCTTGGCAAGGTGTAGCCCATTGCTCTGAGCAGAGGAAGATTGTGTGCCTGATTCTTGTAGAAAATTTTGAAATAGGAGGAGGAGTCGGAGGAGGAATCAGAGGAGGGGGATAAATAAAACTTATTTAAACCTGTTTCACCTAAATATATAGTTTAAAAAAGATGTGCTTTCTTCCCTCACATGTTTCTAGTTGAAAGCATCCTGGCAGTGCTCCACAAAGAGGCAAGTAGGAGTCTGAAGAAGATACTCCTAGTAAAAATTAGAGGAAAACTTTAACTGTCACATTTACAGTGTGATCAGAACTCCTTTTTTTCACTGTTGTTAATGGGCAGGTTCCCTGACAGGTCTGTGTCAAGTATCCCTGGGTCTTGCAGAAGGCCAACGCAATGAATTATGCCAACTTATCACAAGATGTCCCTGCCTCTGCTTGTAGCTGGTGGATCACCAAGGAACTGCTCATGCAGCCTGGCCTTAGTGAGTTTGGGACCCTGGCCTAAAGGTACAGCTTCAGGATGACCTTGTAGAAACCTAAAACAGAGGGATCTCTTTCCAATGCTGCAGTCTTTGTCCTTCTCGGTGATGTCAAATGCCTGACCCTGCTGAGGGGATGTGTGTGGGGCCAGGCTGACCAGCTGCCCCTGGTAATGTGGTAATAACTACTATCCTATCAGGTAATGGGATAACCAGACTAACCAGAGCCTCACCACTCATTGCCCGTGATTTAACTCTTCACTGTGTCTACGCCCTCACTCTTGGCCTTCCCTGTCAGATGTCAAAGAGAAGAAGTTGGGACCATGCAGGGATTTTCTTCACGCTCTCGATGGCTGTGCTGGGTCAGACCCAGGTCCAGCAGTCCAGTGGGCAGATCTCCTGCAGTAGTCACAGGCCGTTGCCTTGGAGAAGACAACAGCAAGGCAAACACATGGAAATTCCCCCTGCACTTTCCCAGAATGACTGTCTGCAGTACAGGGGATTTCCTGATGCTCATGCGGTGGGTCTGCTGAGTAGCCTACAAGTTTTCCAGATACTTGTACAGTCTTCCCTTGGACACAGGGAGACTTTCAACAGACTCCAACAGCCTCTTCCAAGGGGCTCTATGGGTCCTTTGCAGACAGAAAGAGCCACCTCAGCCTCCTCTGCAATTCTGGTTCCTAGGAGCTCTTACTCTTGCATTGGAAGAGAGCTAACTGCTCCCTTCTGGATTTCTCATAGCAACTCAGTATTTTGTAGACCTCTTCCACACTCCCTCCAAGCTGTTTGTTTTCTATGTATTTAGAAATACAAAGTAAAAGCAGAGGGACTCAGTAAATTGTGTCTGTATTTCCCTCGCTCCACATTCTACAGGCAGCAGGATACAACAGCCGCAGGCTGAATTAGGTGTCAAACATGCCCGGTCTTTATACTCGAGCAGTTCTTGGTCCTCTGCGTGCCTGGGATGTTGAACGTGTGGCATAACTGTGCAGTACTTCTTTGCAGTATAATTTTTGGCCACGAGATGTCCCTTTCAAGCCATATGAGACTGCAGGCTGATAAGCACAGGACCCACACTGGATCAGAAGTCTTGCAGGAGCAGGGCAACCCATTGGGACCATCCCTGGTAAACAAAGCCCTATGTGTAAGCAGAGGTGATAGCATTTATCAGACCAGCAGGTATAGATGGGAGGGCCAAAAAAAACGGCTAAGCTTTCAAGCACACAAGAGTTCTTTACACTCAAAATGCAATAAATACCAGCTTCAAACTAAATCTTGGTTGTCAACAATCACTCGGAGTCCAACTTGATTTTGTTAATTATTTCAATTCATGGAAAGAAAAGGCTGATTGATGCCTGTAGAGAAAAGAAAAGGGTAATAACAAGGAGAGAAGAGAATTGATAAGGATGTTGACTTCCATCACAAAGAGAAAGAAGGAGAGGAGAAAAAAAGATGTGGATGATTATTGGCTGTGAGCTAATGAAAGGTTTACTGCTGCTGGTTTTAGGGAAATAAATGTGCCATAAAATCTAGTGAAACTGTCAGTTCTAGTACCTAGTAGATTTGGAAATTTAAGTTTATCTTTTAAAGCTATTTCATGAGTATCCCATGGAGCTTTGGACAGAAAGTCAGCGACTGAGTGATTGTTTTGTGAAAAATCCTGTTGGTAACTGAGTTTATGATCAGATGCATGGTAATACCATGTAACATGAACATAATTTTCAGGAGATTGTCTCTAGCATCACAAATTGACAACAAGTTCCCAGCACAAAACTGACCCTGACAAAAAGCTTGTCTCTTGCTCTGAGTGCTACAAAATGACCATCTTATGGCAGCGAAAGGGCTTAGTGGTGATGCCAGAAAAAAAATCATCATCCAGTTCCTATCTTTAACTGGTAACTGTCTCTGCACAGGTCTAGAACCATTTCTGAAAATAAGTGGCAAAACGTTTGTTTGATGGGGTAGCTGGGGCCCTTTGTTGGGAGCTCACAATGTATGAAAAAGAAGCAAGAAGAAAAGCTGGGCCTGTAATGCAGCTCGAATGAATGCCTGCCTTGCCTGCCGATCAGAGCAGCTTAGCGTTCACCTGCTGTGAACTAATCTCCCAGGGAGAGGGTCAGTTGTTTGGATAGTGTTGCTAATGGAAGGCGAAACCTTTCCGCACGTTCCCTTAGAAGATGAGTCAGTCCTGGGTTATTCATCAACTTACTTAGGAGCTACCCACCCAAGTTCACAAGTGCCTCTAAAGCACTTTACAATTACAGCAAATTATGCTTAGGTGCTAATGTTAAAACACAGCTATCTTCTCACTTCTCAGGCATGAGAGGCAGAATGTCAGATTCGTGGCCCGCATTATTTCATGGTGCTGGAGAGATTACGTGGGCGGAATTTATTCCCTACCTGAGCGCTTTCCTCTGTGGAGGGAAGGCGAGGGGGAGATGGGTGCTTGCATGAGCAAGCACCGTGTGTTGGTCTATTCACAGGGCTGTGCTATAGCCTTGCTCATGCAGGACTGGTGAGCACACAGGATTCAACCCAGCGACTCCCAGTGCCCAGGGCAGGAGCCTCTCTCCATGCTCTGTCAATCATTCTGATTCAAACCCTGAGGGTTTGTTGACATTTGAGGACCATGCTCTGCAGATCATCCATCTGCAAGCATTTGGTTGACTTCTTATTTTTGTATCATTTGCTATGGGGGTTTTGGATCAAAGTCAACAAATGCACACATGAGTGTTAGTGAGTCACATCTTGCCTCAGAGACAGATTCTCTGTTTAGACAGTGAGTTTTAACCACACTTTAACCCACAGTCTTTAGAAAATAGCAATTTTAATGCCTCTGTATATCCTTTGTAACTTCTTGATGGTTTGTGCTACTAAGTTTTAATCAGAGACAGTTAGGAAAGGAGTATTCATGACTTGCAAGAAGCAGTTAAAATGATAAAAATGTTGAAAAACATATTTCGAATACTTTTTAGCTCTTTCTTTTCTTTCTGCTGCTGGACTATGAAACACTAGCATTTCTAGCTAAGAATTCTTGTGAGGGGGAGCATCATGTCCCCCCACCTTCATCTGGACAATTGAAATGCTCTAGATGACCATCTACAGCTGCCTACACTCGTGCTAGCCCTGGGCTCACAGTCAAAACCAGGCTCAAAAATCACATCTCCAGGTAGAACATCCACTAAGTAAGTAGTGGTAGTGGTAAGAACTACCACTTTCCGGTACGCTCTGACCTACAGAAATATACAAGGGTATTTACTTGCAGATTTCTTCTTTTGTTAGGCAAGAAACCAGCTCTAGAAAAATGAAGCTTTTTGCCTTCCCTAACAAAAGCAGATTGTAGATGGGATTTTGTTGTTGTTGCTGTTGTCTTTGCTTTCTAAATGACTGAGAGTTATTTTTGATTCAAATCATTTTCACTGGGAAATTTATGACCGTGGGCAACAATCTGTTCATTTAAGGTTGTATGAAAGATGTTCACTTTCCTCTTGTGCAGCCACTGAGTGAGCTTTTTTATTGCCTTCCTTTTAATCTACCTTACTTCTTGAGACACACATCTGCAATGGATGGTAGTTGTTTGGTCATCTGAGACCACTGGCCTTATGATTAATGTGTTTCAGTGCTAACAAAATGATTATGGATTGTATCCCCTGTAACTTTTCTCTCCTTAAATTTGCAATGTTTCCATAATTTGCCTCTTGATTTAATAGCACAATTTTGCCTGTAAATCTGTTCTCCTGGGAGGGTAGGAAAACATCTTCTGTAAATCTTCCTTATGTGGAGAGACAGTTGCAGTAATTTTTAATGAACATTATTCACTGCTTTCGTGACAGTGCAAACCTTGGATGAGGTGCTGATCAATCATGTAGAGATCTGAGGGTAAATATTAGTAATAATAATAAAAAAGAAATAGCAGAGGATTCACCCACCTGCATAGCAAACAGCGAAACTGAGGCACAAGCACTCCAGGTCCTGCACTGCTTGTGATACAGCTGGAAATCTAAAATTACACTTCTAATACCTTCTTTACCAGGCCTGTGCTTTAAATGTCAACATGTTATTTCCCCTTCAACGTGATTAAATTTTTAATGCCCGGTACCTTTGTGTAATCCCTTTATAGCCCTTCAAACTGTCAGACCATTTTAATGCTCCCTGTTCTCATGGTTGTCACAGGAACATGATGATGCTAAAATATCAGAACATGGAGCAAGTGTTTGGTCTCACTCTGCCGACACAGGGGTTTAGGGAAAAGAGAGCAATTCCAGCAACGTTAAGGAGTTCTTTGTGCCTGGTTGAGGTGTCGCTGTGATCAGAGACATGCACACATGTTTCCCAGGTCCTTGGTGGTTGTGGGTGCTTTATTCACACTTTGATGTTAATTCGGAGCTAATAAGGATGAGATCCACATCCTGTGAAAGCAGGTTAAAGCTAATCCTGAAGGCGTAGACGTAAGTAGGTGTCTTTGCACTGACTTCTATAGGGCTTTATATCAAGCCACTGAGGCCAAAACTTACATTTAGGTCTTCTGTTTGGTAAACAATAAGCGCTGCTGGAATATGCGCATAAACCCTGAAACAACACTAAAAGCTGTCCTTTTCGACAACAAAAAGCTATAATTTCCTTTTCCGTCTCTAGATGGCACTATGGCAGTAGAAGTTTCACAAGGAGAAGCGTTAAGGATGCTGGCCAGGAGCCGGGAGGTTCTGCCCTCTGCTAGGCTTTTCTCTTAAGATCTGGGTGGAAAGAGAAAGAAATATATATATATATATATCTATATATATATATAGTTTTGCCTTTTTTTTTTCCTGGTGCTCCACAAGATATCAATCACTGCAAGTCCACTCGTGTTTTTTTTTTTTTTTCCATAGAAGATAAAACTAGTTTTATGATCCAGAGGAGATTCATTTCTTACAGTATCTCCAGGTACACCCGATGCCCTGCTTTGTAAATGGGATTAATGCACAGATGGATCGGCTTCATCATCTTTTCAAAAATTCTCAAGGACTTTTCTCAACTAGGAAAGGTTCATTTTTATCTACTTCCCACAGCACATGAGCTTATCAGGTTTTACTGTTTTGTGGATATCTTCAATCAGGTGCTTCTCTGTGACTTTCCCACTTAAAACATCAGAGTGCAGAGATATCCCCAAGGCCAGAATTCCCCATCATTAAAAATCAGCTTCACTAGGGTCTCTGGTGGAAAAAAATATTCCTCTTCAGGACAAAAGCCTTGGTGGCAATCATGATAATAGAGTATTTAAAAATCTAAGAGACTCAGTACTATAAGGTCTAACAATAAGAGGATGACAGTGCGACAGGGAGTGTACAAATACTGGGGTGGTATTGAATTTTCAGTTTACATATTGTTCTTTGTGATTGCAGCACTGTTATTGTAACTATCAAAAAATCACTTGTTGTCCTGCCAGAGCAATGTTAATGTCTGTGAGTTCAAACTAGCTTTATTGTCTTGCTTTTCAAATGCTACTTGATTTTCAGTAGTTAGGCTCAAGGGATACTTCCCCCCCACCCACCACCACCACCAAATGAATTGTTTTCCGTCTTTCCTAATAACTAAGGGAAAAAAAAGGCAATCTTAATTTATGGCTGTTCATTTCAGCACTAGATGTAGCAAGAAGCTGATGCACACCCATGTCTTTGGGTAGACCAGCAGACCTGTCACAGTGCATTTGTTGTTAGGTCCTGCAGCCCTGTGGTGGGCTTTGGCATGCTGAACCCCAGGGTCTTCACACAGTCTTGTTTAAGGAATCTAATAAAGTATATCCATCCATGTCCTCACGTAATTAATTGAAACAAGTAGATGCTTCTGGACAGTGGGTGAAAGCATTCAGGTTAAACTACAGATGTCTTGGTCTCCACCTTAGGTTTAGATCTCCCCAGACTACCTCGATGCCTCTGCTCCCTTGCATTTCACTCCAAGTTAGGGACCTGCATCCATCAGAGGAGAGGAATCTAGGTTCAGGAAGGTGTGCATTAACTTAACTTCAGTTGAGCCATCAAGGGGCCTTAAAAAGCCAGAAGGCAAATCAAAGGAGGAATACTGCTTTATAGATAATATTAAGGAGTTCCAGAACTTTTCTTTCCATAAAGATCTTGATTTTAGGTTTAAAAATGTGTTTTCTTTGCACAGTGAAATATACAAAATCTTTCAGCTTCCCTTTGTCAATGTGTTACTTGAATTTCCTGAGGAGAATGCAGTTCTGCAGCCCTTGTTGCTGCAGTCTTGCTCTTCTGATGGTCGTTTGCCCCTTCAGAAGAACAACTCTTCCATTACAGAGCAGAGAGAAGTTAACAAGACAGCTGCAAAAATTGCACAGCATGGGCCAGGCATATGTGGAAGTAGCTGACGTTGTGGTTTGTGTGTCCTTGAAAGCCCCTAGCTGGTCTCCATCCCTGTCCCGCTCTGGACCTCGCCATCTGTCAGCCCCGTGGGAGCCGTGCTGATGCTTGTCCCTGCAGTGCGTCTTTGGACACAAGATTCAAGGTTTAGGGTGCCTCAATATTTGCTCTTGTGGAGTGTCCTAGGACCCCCAAAAGCCCTGCTCTCTCCCTGCCGTTTATGTTCATCTCCTCCCTGCTCCTCTGGAGCCAGTGAAAACTGCCCTGAGACTCACTCTTCTTTAACTAATCTCTGGAAGCTGGCAGACTGTGCCTTACACATGAACCAAGTGACGCACAAAATTTAATTGCGCCTTCCTACCAATGGCCTTTTGAAATTGCGTGCACATTACGAGGACGCAGTAGCTGCAGGCAACCAGCCACTATGGAGCTATTATTATTATTATTAGATAACTGTTGTGCTATAAGACGATCTGTTCTTCACTTCCACTGAGCAGTTGCTATTGGGGTTATAAGTAAAACGTTATGTCGATCAATACATTAGGGGGCATTTCCATTAAGTGATGAGCAAAACCAAAGGAGGAAATTATGCTTTGTACTAAAAATCCATTTAGCCATTAGATCACAGTATCAAGAACATAAAAGAAGGGTTATTTTAGCTTTCAGCTGTCCAGAAAATGCCAGTCAGAAGACAACAGGAGGCTCCCTTTCACAATCTTAGAGTCCTTTCTTCCCTGGATGAAGAGAGCATTTCTCACTCTGGCCTCCCACTGCTTGTATGTGTTTCATTCTTAGTACTCTGAACTGAAATTCTGTTGTCAAAAGGTCGAAAACAAATCTAATTGTGCATGAGATAAATAAAGTCTCACTGTATATCAGCCAGGATTTATCTGGAAGAGTTTTGAAGCACTCACTTTGTTGCTTTTCCTGTAAGTTAAAGCAATTTCCTTTGATCACCTATGTTCCATCCCCACAAAAAGCACACCATTTATAGGGAAAATTAGCAGCATGCCAATCACTGATAGCCAAAAGGGTAAACAACTTGCTACAGGCCATCGTGCAAATCATATCTGGGTCTAACCTGGTCCAGCCCCAGTTCAAGACACAAGCAAGTAGGAAGGGAAAAGCTGGTATCTGCTGCCTGACTCCTGCACATTTTCAAGACTGGGTGTGGGGCAGAGCACTGGAGATTCAAGCTTATTAACTGGTCTGGTGATCCATGGGCTTTGCTGGCCCCATCGGCACCCACCGCTCACTTTCTCCCATGGACAAGGATCAGAATTACCCAGCAGATACAACACCACCGTTGCTATCCTGCCACAGTCTTGAGCAGGAAGAGTTCTTGATCTGCCTTTGAGCAATGTGTCCAAAGAGCAGCACTTTGACTACCCTTGTGTGGGAATTAGAGCTGAACCTTACTATGGTTTTGGGGTAGAGAATCAATTTTCTATTATTTCTGCAAAAGGATGCAGAACTCTGCGGGACTATCACAGAGCCTTCAGCTTTAGCCCTAGCATGAACGCCTTGCCAAGCCACCCCTCCACCTCTGATGCCAAAATGCATGTATGGGAGGGTACTTAGCCTACAGCACAGAGCTGCACATTGTAACTCCTAATCTAGAAGCAGTGTGATTTAACCAAGGACTAATTAAATCTCTTTTTGGATGACAATACCTGGCAGCAATTATGGCTCCAACACAAAACTTCTAAGCAAACACTCTAGGGATATTGAAATAATTCCCAGAACATTTTTGAAATTGCACTGTTCCTGATGGCTGTGTTTGTTATGTGAGATTGTCTTCACTTGTTCATCTTGTAAGAGAGCTCTTGATGCCTGGCTTATGAGTCTTCCCTTAAACATCTAAGAACTGATTGGTACCAGCATGAGGATTTCTACAGGGACTAAAAAGACTCATGTCTTAATCTGCTTTCAAGCTCTCTAAGTTACTACCACTTTTCTTAATATAACAATATTTCACATTAATTATTCAATATACACTGGTACCAACCAGTTCTCCATTTAAAATGCACCCGTTTCTGCTCAGTGGATCCCTCTTTCTGCTTTATTGGTGTCTGCTCTGGTATCGTTGGCGTTGTAGAAGGGCCATCTATTGCTCGTAGAGCTGGCCCAGCAGGACCCGTGGTCCCAGTGCTCCCCTCCATGTCACATGAAGTTTCTGTCCATCCCCTGAGGAGCTCATCCCGTTTCACACACTCACGAGAGTGCTCCTTTTCCACGGCGATGTCGCCAGGCCTAATTGGGTAATGATGTTGCTGGGGTGTGTTTTCCTTCCCTGAATACACTTAAACAATCATTGCTTTTCATTTCCATAGTCTGGAAACCACCACCACATCCCTCCACTGACTGTGGTTTTGGCAGCTGAGAGACTTTTCATTTGTTTTTAAATGCACCACCTCCTTTTTCTTACCTCTCTTCCATTGCCATGTTCTGGCAGCCAGCTTCAACGGGACAGTTCAAGAGGAGCCATTCAGATCAGAGCAAGAGACAGAGAACCATTTGCAAATGAAGATTTCAACCATCTTCGTTCATGGAAAGGGAAATATTGTCATGTCACTGAAACACAAAAGCAATCCAGAAAACTGATGGTTTAGATCCAGCCAAGAAACCTTTATTTTTTTTCTTTTTTTTTGATAAAAATTCTTTCTGTCTGCCTTGCATGTATCAATAAGACAATAATAAGGTTTTACAGCATATTTTTTTCATCCTTTCTTGTCAGAATTTCAGTTGCAGGTGCATTCGTCCACTTCATCCGGGGAACCTTCTTCTGCAAAGTTGTCTGAATAAGATGTGCATCTGCTTGGTTTTGTAAGATTTGCAGTCCTTCAAGCCCTGTTTGGGTCATTTTTGGCAAGGCCAGCAGCTATCATGATCAGGTTTGAACTGAGTCTGGTCACACTTTACTTTCACTTACCTAGAGGAGATCTCACCCAGCTTGGCTTTGTATAAGATCCAGCTTTTCAAAGAAATCTGTTGCTAATAAATTCATTCATTCCCATGGCAATTACTTTGCAGAGCTGGGTGCTATTTTTTATCTGTCCTTTGAGACTACCAACAAAGAGCATAGTTTCCCCCCACTCAGAGCAAACACATTTCAGTGGATACCAGCAGGTGAAACAGCAGATTTTATTGGCATGGATAAGGTTATTGCTGGAGAAAAGACTGCAGGATTGGACTCCCAAGGAGTAAAATCAGAATAGAAGAAGAGACTGACAGGTTGTTCTGTGTATTCTGCAATTCCACTGTGTCCACTACCTGCTATATGGCCTGCTTATACTTTTGCCGTTGCTTTCTTATTAAACAACCCATATGTTTTCAGCTCAGAAATAAGCTTCTTTTGAAGTTTAAAAGCAGTTAGGTCATAGTCAAAACAGCTGTTCAAGAACCACCCGGGCAAGCAGCGATGTGCAGTGCTGCATTTTCAGTGCAGTTTTCCCAGAGGAGAGGGAGTCAGCTCGGTGGGAGTGAGGGGTCAGTGTGTGTGTGTGTGTGTGTGTGTGTGTTTGTGTGTGTGTGTTTGTATGTGTGTATCTGAGCACCATGACCACCAGTGTCCAAACATGAGGCATGGATGCCACCTCTGTGCTACCCCAAGGTCAAGAGAGAGACACCAGACCGTGATTCTTCTGGAGGAGCTAAGTGGTCTCCTTTAGGGTAGGAATAACTGGCCTATTAATCATTTTATGGCCTTTACAAAACTTTTTCATTAGAAACACACAGCCCCAAAACCTCTGCATCTATGCCTTTGAGGAATTTAGGACAAGACTTGCTGCTTATCCAGCTAAGCGAGGTTCTGCTTCTCTTGTGTATGTCTGCCCTGGTGTTTTGCTGCCACTGCTGGGCCAGGTTCTTGCTGTTCAGCACTGGCCATGTCAGGATCTGAGTCACCCTAACGGCTGCTCTGCTCATCCTTTAATGATGGGTCTTACTTAGAACCCCTGTTTTCTAAGACAAGCCACAAGCTGATGACCTCTGGCATTTGTTGTACATGCTGCAAAATGTGAATATTTTTTTCCTGCGCTCCTGCTTATGGCCATTTCTCATAATATCTTGGAACAGCAAAGACCACCACACTGAATATGAAATTTCCATGATTAACCAATGGTTTCCAATGCTGTGATTATGGTTTAACCAAAGATTATTACTTTGTGCAGACCAGCACTTCTGTATAATCATCATCAAATTATCACATGGCAATGATATTTTGCACCACACAGTAACAGCATTCAAGTCAACGTTTGCTAACAGAAAAAAAAGACCTGAGGCCTTCAGTAATCAAAAATATGGAAGTATTTTATTTTATTGATTTTGGTAGAGTCTATCCATTAACAAACTTTCTTAATAACAGGACTTATTTGCTCAGAAGGAAGATGTAACTAGAAAACTCTTGTTACAGCAGCCTGTACAAAAGCTAAGTAAGACCCAGCTCCTGCCCCCAGCGAATGTGAACAAATGGATGAGGTCACTAGGAGAGCAGGGAAGTGCAAGACAGTAGTGATGCAATAGCAGCAACACTACAAGCAATATTTTCACCTAAAATAGAAATACATTTTTTTCCATTCATTGACACTTAGACATTTCTTCTGTTTATTAATGAAAAGCTAATGTAAATATTATATAAAGCTAATAAAAATTTCCATATAATTGATTAAAATGTGCGTTTGAAATACATTGTCATTCCAAGTCAAAAACAAACAAACAAACAAAAAAAACTTTCCTGATAATAGACAATAGACCACTTAAGTTCACTTGATTTTATTATAATTTTCTCCAAATTGGAGAAGAAGACAATACTGGCGGGAAGACAATACTGCACTCTAATTGCAGGATATGATCAGTCTTGCTATGCCCAGTTCTGGACAGATGCTGCAGTATAGGTGGGGAATCAAAGCTTGTTTTGCACCTGATCCACTGTCTAGCTTTCCAGGTAAGTTCTGCTATAGCACCCCAGCCACATCAGAGACACGTTGCACTGTGGAGCTGTGGAAACATGGAATATGAGTCAGCTATGGGTGCTTTTTTTTCTGACTTTATTATTATTATTATTATTATATGTTTTTGAAGTTTGCCAGCCTGCATAGAAGGCAAAAAGTGAGATGTCTTTACAAACATTGCACATAAACGTGTTCACACGGTAGAAGCTGGCTGGAACAAAGAACAGCAGCACCCATTAAAATGCACAACATAAACTAGAGATCCTGGGCTAAGGGACGAGTCCATCTGGGGGCACCATTTAAGGAAAGGACTCATTGGCAATCAGCTTTCAGGCAGTAATGTCAGCTGAACTGAACCTCACTGGGGTGTTTCTGAAGGGGGAAAGGAGGCCACAGTGGACAGGTTGACCACTTGGCTGGTATTACCCAGACAGGCCAATGTAGAGCTCATCAGCCTTGTCTGAAGCAAGGTTTCTACACCATTCCTTTTCCTTTTGCTCCATTCAATTCCTTCCATTCCTTCAATTCCTTTTTTTTTTCCTAATCCTCTACTTTATTCCTAATTTTGTTTGGGGGAGCAATTTTCACATATTCTACCTCTGTGAAAATGGCTTCTTTAAGTGCTAAATAAAATGATGCCCTTTGGTGCTTTTAATTCACTGTCTTTACAGTGATCGGTGCCAAAAAAAAGAGCCAGGGGAGCCCTTATAAAGCTCTATTAATTGAAATAAATGAGCCATGCTTCTGAGAACAGAGTTGCATAGAGGAAGGGCTGCCTTTTCAGCCTTGCTCCTGTAACTGTCCCCTGTGATTTCAGGCATGTCGTAAAATCCACTGTCCACCTCATTTTTCCCACCTTATTAAGATGGGGCTGAGGCTGTTTCCTTACCTGACACCTCTGAGCAGCATGACCATTAAGTCAGTTTTTCAGGAGTGCTTGGAGGAACCGGAATTTTATTTTTAAAGCTGGAGCAAGCAATATAGCCTCTCCCAGAGTGTCATTTATGAGCATACTTTCATTAGCCCCCCTTTTTTTTTGTCCTTTGTTATGAGCCTGGAAAAAAAAATGTGTGTAGGAAAATCATTTCGCTGCAGCCTCTGGGAGAAATCAAACTTCTTGCCAAGCGGGAGCTCTGGGAGAGCTCGGAGCTGCCGGGTCAGGTCCCCAGCCCTGTGAGGCGGCAGCAAAAAGCTCCCACTGGCTTTAGGCTAGACTTAAAAACTCTTGATTTTTAGGCTTATTTTCCCAACTCCTTCCTTTGTATCTCTAGGCTCAGAGACAAGGGGGAGGTGGGAAAGGCTCTATAGAGCAGCTCATGGCTGCTCCCTTCCTCCTCCCTTCTGTCCGAAGATTATTTCCATCCATCCAACTTTTTTCCCAGATACTGTATCACTTGCTTCTGTGACTAATCTCTGGGCAGGAGAGAAAAATTATTTTGAAAGTTCAAGAGAAACATAAACCAGCACATTTGTGAGTGTTTTTCTCCTCTTCCCTTCCTCTGAATGACTTGAGTTTTATTATCCCGCTTGACCGCATGCTGAGATAGATACTTTCCTTTCAAGCAGAGCCTGTTGCTGGCAGCATGTTATAGAGGCCCCAAACCTGGTGTACATTTTGCCTTCATATTTCAGTCTTCCATTAACACCAATGCTTTAGCCTTTTTGTTTTTCCCCTTAGAGTAATTGCTTTTTGGATAGTGGCAGCCCTGGAAGGTTGAGGCCTCAGGGAAAGGGTAGGTAAGCAGTATGAAATCAGTCACATCCCAAATTTTTCCTGTCCCCACATGAGTCATGATCTCACTTCATGTGTCTTTTTACCGGCCAGCTCAGGCACAGAGAAGGACCCAGGTGTTGGCGTGTCACCATCAAATCCACGGTGATAGGGAATCTTCCCATCCCTCAGCCCCAGGCTGTGCCTTCACACCAGGAGCAACGTGTCTCCACCCCAACTCTGTCCTCCCTTGCGGACTCCCCAGTGGAAATGGGCCTCAGAGCTTGCCCATAAGCAAAGCAAAGAAAACGTGTTTGGCTCTTCACGTACTGTTTGCGTTTTCCTCAGAGGAAAAGGCAGCAGGTGGGATAGCGTCATTGTGTGGGCTGGATCCTGCCCTCAGGGCCATGCTTGGCCCATACGTAGTCAAAGAACTTTCCAGCATTTTCCGTAAGACATCTACACAACTGTGGCTATTGTAACTGCTGCATACATTATCTGCACTAATGTCTCTTGAAGAGGTTGCTTCTGGTTGGTAGGTGGTATCATAGACTCCATCCATTTTTGGTGTGGACGGTTGCTAAGAGGAAACCAATCCACCGAAAGTGCTTTGAGGTGCTTCCTTCCTACAGTCTGAATTAAGACTGTTTGCTGCAGAAAGATTGTTAGATTTGTGTTTCTGTCTTTTTGCATTTTGAGAGACTATTTTTGCCAGTACAAAATAGAGGACAATGGTGCTCCCTTTAAAAATGAGGTGAATGCTCTGACTAACTTGAGTGGGTGGAAGGGACTTCACACAGGATGAAGCTGAGGATGAACCTGCCCTTGCCAAGATAAACAGCTGCAGACATCTCTGCAAAGAAAAAGGACCCTACTGTAATGCTGTTCAAATAATTCAGCCACATAAAGCTAGTTTGGGGTGTGTATCTATCATGTTATAATTAAAACCAATGGATTTTATATGAAGAAAGAAAAGGTGCATCATAAGTCATGCAAGAGCACTGAAGCTCTCCATAGCTGATATGGTTAGGGCAATAAATAGGTATTCCTTAGGACAATAAAGATGCTAGGCCTGTGCAAATCAAAGCAGAAAGCTCCCACTTTCCTTCCTACATCTGTCTTTCATTTGCTTTGCCTCTATCTGCCTGTTGTTGATGTTTTCTCACATTATCTTGGTCTCTTTCTTCAAACTGCATTTCATTCCAAGAAGCCAAGGAACTCCAGGTGTGAACGAGGGCTGTTAGCATGAACTCACTCTCTCTGCTGTTATTGTTATCATTCCTGTGAAAATCAGCTCGATGGTGGCTTGGCTCTCTGTAATTTGTTCTGCTGTTTTAATCTTATCCATGTTAAATGTGAAAACGGAATAAAGTGAAATGCTTTGGATGATGGCTTGAATCCAAAGATGCAAAACTCAACCCAGTGGAGTGCTGGCATGCTTCGGAGGAAGATGTTTGAGCCCTTGCAGGGTTGGGACCTGCCATGCAGGTGCGTTAAATGTTGAGGATCTGCTGCAGGAGAGCACTGCAGTCAGCAGAATCCCAGGACTCTCATCTTGATGTTTGCCCATCAGCCTGGCATTTGGCCATCACACTCCAGTGCAGTTAAGGTGTCAAGCACTGATGAATGCGATTTGTAGCATGAGCTGCCTGTGTAACACACGAGAGCTGGACACCCCTTTGGTCCAGAGGGAAGGGACGGCGCATGTCTGCATTTCTTCAAATACCCAGGGCCTGAAACTCACTCAGTGAATGTGCAGGGAGATACTGAAAGGTTCCAGTTTGTATTGAGATAAACTGTTAAAAAAATCTAATACAGAATTTATAATGCTCAATAAAATGTTTCAGTGTTTTACATGTTAAGACCCCAGTGAAATTAAGTAATCATATTCCCACCATTCAGCTATTTAGTAATCTAAACACATACTATTTTTTCCATTACTATTGTTTCCATTACTGGCAGCAGACTTGCGGGGGTCTGGTTATTTTTGTCTTTGGACATCCTCTGTGATTTTTGGAGCTCCTCTGTCTCCACCTGTATGTCCAGCTGGGCATACAGCACATCTTTAAATATTCCTCTAAACAGCCCCCCATTCCAGTCTTGCCCCTGGACATGCTACTGAGCCCCTTTGTGCAACTGTATTAGCTGGACAGGTCTTTGGGAAAATACTCGGGGAGATCTGGAGCTAGAGGCACCGGCTGCCATTTCTTTAAGCTAAACCCTGACTTTGCCCCAGGCTAAGTCATATTCTAGCCTCTTCTTAAACAAAGATAGTTATGTGATCATGGCCTCCAGGGACTACCACTTGGCTAGCAATTTTTGAAAGTGCTCACATGGGTTTGGAGTGCTCAAAGATAAGGATTTCTAGGTGTTTCATGAGAATTAATAGGCAACAGGGAAGCTCCATCAGTATCTCGCTCAGGGAGAGCAATCATTAATAGACATCGGCAAATCTGCAGCGGGGTGGAGGGGAGAGTTTTGCTGCTCACAGCACAACATTTTATTAGTTTTGCTGCTCACAGCACAACATTTTATTAGTTTTGCTGCTCACAGCACAACATGCTTAAAAACCCCAGAAAATCGGATGCTATGGCAAAAGAGGAAGACAGACAGGCACCCTGTGCTTGAGATCTCTGCTTAAAAGTGACTCTCTCCACCCCATTAAGGGAGAATTTTCTCTCTCAGGAAAAGAGAATCAAGAACTCTGAATTTTAATCTAAGCCCAAACAAACCAAAAATAATAGTAGTAGTAGTAGTAGTAGTAGTAGTAGTAGTAGTAGTAATAATAATAATAATAATAATGGCTTCAGACTTTAGCACCAAGGGTGAACGCAGGACAGCGCTGCAAACCTTTGCTGAGGGGTGTCTGTCTCTGGCCCACTGAATTGGGAGCTTGCAGCAGTTTGGAATATGGCTCCACATAGTTCCCTTAGGGGGAAACTATGAACCGAAAGGTTGGAAATCACTGAGCAGAATGAAATGTGGAATCAAAGAACATGTCAAGGGCTTTTCTTAGCTAAATATTCCTGTGGAAGTGTTCAGCCTGGTAAGCACTTCTGGGTGGCACTCAAGCAATCTGAGAACCAATGTGTCCTGGAAAGCACTGACTCCAAAAGGAGATAGGCAGCTGGAAGGCAGTACAAATACTAAACTATTCTATAGGAAGACCAGACTTCTCTCATGAACTTGTCTCATCGCTCTTTCCCCCTTTTCCAGTGCAAATCTATAAACAGGAGAATCTCACGCTAGAGTGAAAGGCTGCAATTACAGCCTAGGAGGACAGATGGAGGTCAAGGGAAGGAGAAGCTTAAGTAAACGGCACCTCTGAGCCAATATCTGGCTGTGCTGGCTGAAGTTTTATACAGTTTTCAGACTTGTGGCTGAACAGGACCCTTAAGAACAAAAAGACTTGGCAGATGGGGCTGGGTAGGGATAGCTGGTAATGCAAGACTGGCTGGACAGGGAGCATGGGGTTAGGGCTGGGATCACAGCTGGACCACATGGTCTCGCTGTGAGGCCCAAGTCTGGCTGGCATTTCATGAGCGAGGCTGTTTTTACCTTGCAGAGATGTTCCTCTCTGTGTCTCTCCACAGCAACTGCTGCCCATGCTAGGGTTAGCTCACGTGTTTGTACCTCAAGCAGCATCCCCTATGGTGGCTGTTTCCAAAACAGCCTCATTGGTGGCGGGGGGGGGGGTGCCTCTCAAAATAGTGTGTTAAAGAGCAAATGATTTAGCACATAATTAGGACGTAAACAATGATCCTGTGATCAGCAAGAGGCCTGCAAAGTCAGCTAGGCAGGATTTGGATGCAAGAAAGAGCAACATGCCAAGAAAAATGAGCGAATTGCTGAGTCTCTGGATCTTGGTGCTGAGAGGTAGCTCCTGCTCCGTCCCCGTGGGAGCTGCAGTTCCAGAGTTGTTTGCCAGCTGCAAATGAGAGCAACAACAGTGACTCCAAAGACACTGTCCGTTTGCAGTGAGGAAAACCCTTTCCATCGCCACCAGGCGTGAATGCAGAGGCTTCTGCTGGACCTTCCCCCTTCTTTTCCTCCTTGGACAAGGAGGGTGGGTTTCTGCAGCAGCCTTTGGGGCTCAGAGTGCCCCTCACCTCATATAAAACCTCACAGTGCATTTCCCAGGGGCAGCATGTGAGGATTAATAGCACTGACAGTAACTAATGTAACTGGTGCAGCTCTGCGGCTTGCAATGTTTTACAACCGTGAGCATCCAGGCAAATGGATTTAGTACTGAGAGAAGGGAGTCATTAAAAGGAAAGAGCTCAGCTCTGCTTTCACTCAGGCTGACAAAGATCCGTTGACTCTGCAGAAAATATCTGCATCTTGCAGGGCTCATTGGAGTTTTTCCTTGCCTGCTCTGCACTGCTTGGGAAGGGGGGTCACTCCGTCCGGGGTACCAAAGCAGGGACCTGGCAAGGCTGCTATGCTCCTTGGAGCGGGTCCCTGCCCTCCATGCCCTCCTGCTGCCCTCCCCACTGGCTCCGGCACTGCGGTGTCCCCGTCACCACCGCGGGTCCAGAGGTGCTCCCTGCACCAGGGGCATTGCCCCCGCATTACCATGGGCACTGCACAAATAAGAGGATGTTAAGAAACACCCAGACCAATCTTTTGGCAATTTCACCCCAGAATTCACGTCCACGTCCTTCAGAAACCCAATCTGCTCTCCTCTACCACCCCTCCTAAATAAGCCGGTCTTTTTGGTGCTTTCCCACTGAGCCTTTGAAGAGACAAGCGCAGCTTCCTGGTCCTTTATTTGCCGTTTGGAGCTTTTCCCCACTAAAACATACAATAACGTTAGCCAAATAGTTTCTCTCAAGTGCTAATACCAGAGCCCGGGTCTACTCCTGCCTGACTCATTACACACCAGATGTGGCAATTTCATACAAATAGACAGGTACTTAGAGAGCTTCTCCAAATCACAACAAGAACAGACTTGACAAAACCACAACATTTTACGGGGAACCTTGTCCCAGACTATGCGTTTTCCCATCTGATGCTAGTATTGAGCAAACGAGATCTGTGAGCATAAGCTCTGCAAAATGAACACTCCCTTTTTCAAGATTCCCTGGTTGCTAGTGCAAAGGAAAGAACCTAGACACCACCATTTTTGTGCTATGGATTTATAATAACATTTTATTAATATATTATGCTACAAAAATATTTTGACAAAATAATATTAGAAAGCATCTTTTTATTACACTCTTCAAAACTGTTCAAAAAAGCAGGAGGCGGAACAGGAAAAAAATATTTGCAATACATTTGAATTGAAAACTGACAAACATGCAATTTAAAATTCAGCGTGAATATCAAGCTGCAGGCTGGTTAATCATTCCTGCACAAGTATTGACTATCTGTGGGAAAGCTCTCCCTGGCTTTTAGCTAGATTAAGGTGCCTTGTGAAAAGCTGGTCACAGAACAGTTGCTTTGGGGCTGGGACAACACACACACCCGCCTGTGTGCTCAAAATTAGGCAACAGGCTTTCCGCTCCAGTTTAGCTGTTACAAGCTTAAATTGAAATCCAGCAAACCCTACAGAACATTGATAACATCAGAGATATGACTCAAGCCCATATGTTTTTTGGATATAACATATGAATATCTTATGGTACTAAGCAAAGCTTGAAAATGGTAACATTCATGCTGAGATGATCACTTTGGCACTTTGCTTGCTTTAACATAAATACATGATGGGAAAGTCCTCTCTAACAATGGTGGTAATGACGATTGGGTCATATCGTTTGACTAATCAATGCATTGAATACAGAGTAAGTTCTCTCTCTCCCTCTGTCTGTCTCTCAGCAATTGTATATCAAAGACCTTGGATAAATACACAACTCTGTGCCTTGGGTGTTCCTAAATTACACTGGAGCTTGGAGGAACAGGAAGGGAAGCTCAGCAAAGCAGATTTTTGACACCTGTATAAAGCATAGCTATCATAAATCGTGTTCATCATTTATTTTCAGAAGAGATATTGCATTATTCAACAGACCGAGGGATTGCAGAGAAACTACATCAGTCATAAAATACAATATACCTTCTGTCCCAGCTTACTAGCTGGGTCTCCAAGTGGCACTGCTTGTTAATACAGCATCTAGTTAAACACAGGCAAGGCAAGCGTGAAAACAATGAAAGAGGTGGAAGTAAGTTCTGCTGATGGTGGCAAAAGATATTTATTCCATTATGGCAACAGCTTGGCAGGTAATTATGTAATTAGCATTCATTTATAATGTTATAGCTACACATAATGTAAATTTTATCAATGTTAGTTGTAACTGAGGTTTCAGTTGCAAGAATGAATCTCATGAAACTTAAGCTTTGGTTTCCACCATATCAAAGGCATGTCCTGACCGATAGACATTGCATAGGTCTGTTGATTGTGTGTATGTTTCCCGTAGGTAAATTGTATCAACAGTGCTTGCAGGTTTCATGTGAGATTCATTGGCCATGGCTTTTTACTTTTTTTTTTAATTGTTTTTTAACTTCCCTGCTCCTGTAATCTTGTGATTATATGGACATTGTAGGAAGAAAGCAAGCAGCCAGTTTCCAAAAGCCTGTAAATGTTTAATGCCTTGAAAAAACACCAGAAAAATGAACAAGCAACCCCTGCCCATCCCCTCCCTCCCCCAGAAAGAGTTCCATGAGACTGGCAGCCAATTTTGAAGTGTGTGTCAAATCTGACAGACACTCTTCAGATCTGAGGGGAATATAATCATGCCTTCAAATCCAATCCACTTTATTGAAGATGCATAGATCTCTGCTAAATAACAGTAATATATTCGAATTAATACCGCTCTGCCATGGCTGATTAATAAATATTGCATTTTGTATATCACAGTGAGGGTCTCTTTTGCTGGTATTGCTATATGTACATGCCATAGATTGAAACAAGTTACCCTAAGTCAAATTTTAGGGTAAGATGACAGAATAAACAAAATATCTGGTTGGAAAACTGTGCTGAAGCTACTCACGCAGGGTTTCTGAATTTGATCTATGAGAAGCTAGTCAATCTTGTCCTGCAGTTCCTTCCTCCTTGATGACTTTTATATAATAGCCATTGTTGTTAGTAGGAATTTGCCTTTAAAAGCGTGTGTGTATGTGTATGTGTGTGCACACATCATCTCCCCTGACCCGGAGGAAGCTCAGCTGATCCTTTAGTCAGTGTGTTGACTCTGAACCCCAGAGACACCTTGCGTTGAAACCTGGATCACCACATGAAGAACACTGGGCACCATAAATTCAGCGAGCTCAGCAACATTCATTCTTTTCAGAGGAATTACAGACAAAATGCCAGAGAGTGCCAAAAAAATCCTGCAAGATATTAAAAAAATGCTGTGATGTCCAAGCTAATGAGTATTTAATATTATTGTCTCATGGAAGAGTGATTCAGAGAGAGGTCTGTACAAGCAATAGCTAAGGGAAATTCTCTTGCGCTCAGGAGATTTGCAGTCTAATCTAAGAGAGATGAACTAACTATGCTGTGTGATATAATAACAGCTGTAAGCATAGAGATATGTATGCTCCTTACATTCAAAAATGCCTCGCAAACCTATGGGGAAGGTCACAGACTGGAAAAGAATAGAATTAAGATCCATTCTCAGTGCTACTTGTAGTTTCCTTCATAATCTTGGACAAATTGCTTCTATTTTTTGCTCTTTCCTCTTTCCCTTTTTTTCCCTCTCTCGTATTTTTGTGGTCTTTTTTTCTTTCACTGTAAGTTTTCCAACACCTGGAATTATTTCTGGATGGTATCACAGAATCATTTCTCATTTCTACCAGATTAAAACAAATAAAACATCCAATTGGTTTTGGTTCACTGACTGTTCCTTTTTATTATGTAACTTATCATCACTCTCAAGTTTGGCCTACCTTATTTCCAGTTGTATTTTTGTGGATAATGCATAATAATTACATTATAATTTTGTTCTAATCTCTGTCTTCAATAAAAAAAGAGAGACAATCTTTTTCAAATGCATTACAGTTGAATTTGAAGGTCTGTTAGGCCATTATATTCAAATGAAGGCATTTCTAGGGTAATAGCTCAAATAAAACTGAAAGTTCTGAAAATATGTTTCCAATATCCAGCCTAGTGCAATAAATATTATGCAAGGTGAATGGATTCTGTCCAAAACTAACATCTCTAATCTTCTGCTAGCCAAAATACACAACACAAAAGTATGCACAGGACGTGCTTGAAACTTGCATTTGAGGCAAGGCTCAAAGTTTTCCATTCAGCTTTATCAACTGCTGTGCTTCAAAATATTGGGATAGCTTATAGCACTGTCTACCGTACCCACTTAAACTGACCACAAATCTACACATCCTTTTGCTGAAAATAGAGGAATGGCTCCAGGTCATGTGTGCAGGAAGCCAAAAAGAAGTTCTGTGCATGCTCCCTGGCCTTTTTAAAGCAATGAGTTAAGATGCATGATGGGAAAGCTCAGTATTTCACCACAATTTCAAATAAAACCACGTGTCTTTTAAATTCTGCCCCATTTTCCTTAATTTTCCTTCATTAATTGGTATGGTGACAGAACAAACCATGAATTCTAAACTTTGACTTGCCAGCTTGAAGATTACATGGAATCAGCTCCAGTCCTGGAGACCAAGATTTGGGTTTGGTGGGAAAGTGACATGAAGGTTTTCTATCAGACTGTTTTCAGTGTTACCGTCATCATCTTCATCTGATGTTTTTCATAAAGAAAAGAATTTGCACACTAGCTTTCTCAATCTTCTTTCAATTAATATATTTTCATTAAATATTTTAGATTTTTGTTTTGTAAATGACTTTGAGAAAGAGACTATCTCAACCAAAAAATAACTTTCCATTTGAATCTCATGTATTGAAAGGTATTTTTCATCAAAGACGACCTGATGGGGAAGAAAAATCAACATGCTGTATTAGACACATAGCTTCTAAGTTGGACATGGCTTTTTCACAGATGTTCTTCATCTCAGTCATAAAAAGAAGCTCCATGGACAGGGAAAAAATCTTTTCTGTGAGCTGTCATAACTTTTCTAAGTCAACAGAGGCACCAAGGTCTACAAAAGGAGGAACTTTCTGTATGTCTCCATGACATAGAGTTTAACTCAATACCTGCTTGTCTTGAACAGATTTTGAACAAGTCATAACTCAGCACTGAGATACCAGCTCAGCATCATTATAGCAAGATGAAAATGAATTTCTAGACATGTTCTGCCTTCCAGGTTGCTGATTTATATTAACATAACTGGAGTAAAGAAGTTTAATAAATTAATAGGATACTACATTTTTATACCCAACAGGCAGATCAAGTTTGAGTCTCATTTATGCATTGTTTTTATATAAGATGAGGGAGAGAATTACTTTGGTAGAATTATTATAGATTTTTTTCATTAAGAAAAGCCTGTCTTAATTCGAGTTAGCTAATTAATATCAGGGCAAAGAGGGAAACTGGTAATTCTGTGATAAGTTAAATAATTGAATTAAAGACAACAGGTAAGCTTGGTGTGTTATCTTGACTAATGACTTACTAAATCCTATAAAAATATCTGAGATTACAGGTTGCAGTAGCTATTTTGCAATAAAAATAGCACCTATTTTTCTAACTGGAATAGGCCAAGACAGCAGCATGTGTTTTATTCAGTATAAGTTATGCTAATTAGAATTAAAACAAAAACAAAGAAATTTAGCAGAAATGTACTTATTGGACAACTGCTGTAAAAAGTAATGGTTAAAGAAACATACAAGCCATTCTTTGGGTGTCCGTTCAGACACTTGCAGAGTTGTCAGTTAGAAAACAAATATAGAAAATATTAATTTATCTGTTTCACCATCGCTACTGATTAATAGGGATGTTAACATATACATCAAGAAAAAATAAGTTTACTAGTTGAATAAATACATTTTTCTTTTTCTTTTTTTTTCTTTATATGAACATGTATATTTTACAAAACCCCATAGCACTATGGGAAATAAAGATCCTTCTACAAAAAGAAGATGTAAGTCAGTGTTACAATAAAGCTTTAGAGTTTCAAAATGTATCTGGGCAAAGAGACAAAATCAGCTAGAAGGCACTACTGATTCACTGAGTAGGTTCAGTTTGTAAATGCTGTCATAACCTCCACTTTCATAAATTATCTCTCTTCTCTATTCCAAGGGATTGCACGTAATACTAATGTGGTCAGGAAGGCTGCAGTAGATTCAGAAGAAAAGAAGCTATGGCCACACAGAAAGGAGAAGTTATTGATGGCCACAAAATGCTGGTTGAAGCTGAGCTTGTAGGCTGAGGCTGGGATGGGTGATCTGAACGTGGTCTCTGATCCAGACGGTTTGAAATCCAAATGGGGGGTTTGACTGTGATGTAGCCGTTGGTTATTCTGATATAGGAAGGCAATGTAGTGGTGCTAAAAGAAAACACAAGAGAAGGAAATTAAAGAGGAAATACTTCATCATTAGTCCATAATCCGTCATACTACATGGTATTATCAACAGCAAAAACAAACAATAATTATGTTATTTGCACACAGTAGACATAGAGGGTAGCTCTCTGAGGGCTAGTAAATGTGATGGTTTGGAAACAGTGCCTGGTTTGGGAGGTCCTTCAGCTTCTGACTGCTTAGACCTCAATCAAAGGAGGGATTGTTGCTGAAGCACTTAATCACTTATCCTCTTTTCTTTAGCATCCACCGCTGGCCAGCATCAGGGGCTGGGATATAGAGATCTTTGTGCTGGCCCAGGATGACCCATTTTTTACATTATGAACTACATTCCTGCCAGCAAGTGTCTCAGAATTTGTCACGTCTCTTCTTAGAGAGAAGAGCAAGTGCCGGTTGTCATTGAGGGCCCTGGCGAAGAGCATCTATTGGGCTTGGAAGAGAGACAGCATGGGAGCTTTGCTACCTCTGACAACAGGATATAGGACTGGATAAGGACAGAAGGCTAGAAGGGACCACCCGGATCGATCCCTAATCTGGTCTCTCAGTGTCTCACTTGCCATGGACTACGTGTTTTGGAAGGGCCAGAAATCATGCACTTCCCCCATTTAGAAGCCATAAGATTTTTTCAGGATCCCCTTACAAAACTGACAACCCTGACTGGAGAAGACGAAGCTGCTTCATTTTTCTCCTGCCTTTAAGATCTTTTGAATCAAATCACAATGCCAAAAATAGAGTTAGTGTTGATCTTCCACAGCTATGGCTTTGGCTCAGTAATGGTGTGCGTGCCTATGGACTGAGGCTTGAGTTAGTACTTGATGTGAATGTGCAGGAAGGAATTCATCCCAAATTTCATGATTCTGAAGGTCCAAAAGGACCATGTACACTCAATTTGGAAGTTCTAAATTGTAAGCTGTATTTCATAAAATGCTTTCAGTTAATCTAGTATTAGATAATCAATAATCCATCTGTTGTCACAGAGCAGCATCACTGAGCATGTAGATTGTGGATGGGGGATTCTGGACTTCAGAGCAAGGCATTCTGCCTCACAGCATGCAGAAAAATGACATGCTCCCCTGAACGTAAGACACGACAGTCAAAACTGCAGATTCTCTGTGTAATTTAAAAAAAAACTTCCATAAAGTGGATTTAGGGATCCTGAAAATTATTCTTTTAGCAATTTTGTAATGTAGGGGTTAGAAGGTTAGGGGAAGGGTTAAGAAGCAATGCAACATAATAAATATTCAGTTACAATATTTGAGATCCTGACCTTGGAGGGAAAGGCCTACATCTTGCATCATATGAGGCAAAAAGAACAATACCTTGCTCCAGATTCATGCACAGCAACAGGATTTAGCAAACTGCGGTCTTTTGTCTTTTCCTGTCTAAGCAATAATCAGATGACATATTGCAGCTGGTGATATTTAAGGTCATAGCTTTTAGGTTGGATGTTACAAAAGTATAGAGGCGATCATAAATTGTGTATCACAGACACAGAACATGTGAACAGAACGGTGTCCATCCAGAAAAGGGCACTGCTAAACACACATGCAGGTCAACATCATATGCAAGGGACAACCGCTGCACAAAAACTTCATCCTGGATTCTGGGATAATTCATTTCAGTCTTCCCTCATCTTTTATACTGTTGCCACATCTTCTGGGTGGGATAGTTGTTCTGTAGTTAGAAATGATCATAACTAATGTGCAATAAATTATAGTAAGGAGAAAAATCAGCCTTTAAAACTAAAGGCATGGGAATTGCTTCACGAGGGCAGATAATCCATCTAACTAGTATTATGTCTTTGACAGTGAGAAGTGCTGCATGTTCCAGGGAAATAAACTGCTGTAAATAGACAAATCTGAAACCAAGTGATGCCAGAGAAAGCTCTTTTCTAAATTCGTATAGTGAGGGGTTGGTTTAGGTGTTTAATTGATGATACAAGACATTAACTTCAGGGTTCCTGCTATTGCATCAAGACTACTGCAGTCACATAATACAGAGTTGGTGTAGGGTAAGCTAAGGCTGCTATTTCACATTTGTCCAATATTTTTGAGTGGTTAATTTAGTGCTTCCAGGAGTGATACCAGATTAGGGATTGTCTATTCAAGCTCCTGAAATATATGGGATACCAAATGAACTTCTTTCCCACAACCAATATAAAGCTATCATTAAAGCACACCTCTGACTAAAACTAGGTGCTAAATGCTATGAGTAATTCAACAGAAATGCAGTCATGTGCCCACCTTTGATCCAGATCTGATCTACCCTGTTGAGCGATACATGGTGGGTTAGCGTGCATCAGTTTTCCATAACGTAAGTATGGGGAGATGCTTATGTAGGTCTGTAATATTTATTAACAAGTACTTTTTTTTTGGCTGTTATAAAGGCTATGCCTTGTTGCACAGATTCACATCTATAATACAGTTGTTACGTTTCAGGGCATATATTAATAAAAATACATGAAAATGATGATCAACACTTTTTGCATTAGGTCTAAAGCAGAGGCTTTTCAAAGTATTCAATGGGAGTAAGGAGCCAAATAGACTGTCTGCAGCATTTGGGTGCTTGAATCTGCAGGAAATTTCTGCACAAGAATCATAAAGATTAATAGCGCTCAGCTGTGATAAGAGTCAAAGACCAGGCTTCAGAAATGATTTAGGCTGAGGTCACACATTTTGACATCTGTGATTGCAAAAATTTGCTACAGATCCCCAGGGTCTGGTTCTGCTAAAAGACAATCCAAAAGCAAGACAAGATTCCTTCATTTTCAAGTTTGTTTTCGAATGGGTTGGCTTCTCAATCTGGTTCATAATGTAACTGCTCATTGTAGACACATCCGGTGCAGTGGTTCCTGGACCATAATTTAATACCATCAATTATTCTGGCACTTGGTGTTATCAAACCACAGACCGACATTTTCAGAAGCCTGTATATCACAGAGGCAAACTGCTAAGTATCCTACTGCTAGATTTTTAAATATGTTGACGTGTTTTAAGAAGTTACATCCATAGGTGTTCCTATGCTCATGTATTCTTTACGTGAATATTTGCCCCTTTATGGAATCACATAGTCTAGCCCTAAATTAAATCAAATTTTAAACTGCCAGGAGGGCCTGTTTTTCTATTTCAGTTTTAAAAAATGCTTCCATAATGCCCTGTAGGCCTAGCAGTTTGGGTTTATCCTGCTCATTTAGGGGCTCGATCCTCCAGCAAAACTAAAATACCCATTGCACAGCAAACTATCCTATTCTGCACCTTGGGGAGGTTTGAGACGTCCAACAGGCGCTGCAGGCTGGCGGGGGACACACAAAAGGAGCGTGAGGCCATTCATCAGCCAGCTACCTCTAAGGGATTCCAAAAGCAGCCCTAAATCAACATTCTGCATTTCTGTATGACATGTTTCCACTTTGTAGTCATCTGCCAGGAGGCAGTTGCTTTTTGTTGATTTTCTTTCTCCCCTGGAAAAGATATTTTTTTTAAAAAAATAATTTACTTAAATTCCAGGATTTCCTATAGCAAAAAAAGGGAAGCTTTGACCACTGTTTTCCTCAGTCAGTGAGGTTACTTTGGGTTTTCATCCCAAATCATTAGATTTCTATAAATGTTTCTTTGTTAAAGTAGATATTGTTGGGGGGAAAGGGTTATTTGTTTTTTAAAAAATCTTTAAGTGCTGTATGAGAGAAGAACAGGGTTTCTGTTAATGTATTCAAGGCATGCTAATAGTGAATCAATCATATTTTGTCCACATAATGTATTTTCTTAGAAGTAACTCTCCTTCAGCCTACTGCCAGGGCAGTTTAAAGATATTTAATGAGAATGACTTCTTTTACCAAATACTACAACTGCAGTGCAAAAACTTTAGTCGAAATTTGTAGCTTAAGCTACAGTGAATGGTGAGAGAAACCTGTTCAGAAGGTGGTTCAGTCATTCCAGCATAAGCGTCGAGGTTGGTGCTCACTGTCTCTGGGTGTCCTTCCCTTTCTGTTGATTCTACAGGGAGACCAGGCAGCCAGGTCATATTGCAGCTGATCTTAGCCCAGGTGGCAGCAGATGGCATCCCTAACCTCCCTCCAAGTGTGCTTGCCTGTGGACACAGGATCTTTTGACCCTCAGACTTTCCCTATGCCTGAAAGCAGAAGCAGAATCCCCTGAACTCAATTAGAAACTTTCCCTTGTTTTTAGGAAAGTTTTCATCATTCCTGAAATTCACAAATTTATACTACTACTACTACTAATAGCATGACAGATCGCATGGACAACAACCTAAATTAACATCACTCCTCCTCTTGCCAGCCCAGGATATCCCATGTTTGAGTCCTTTGTGTCTGATAAAACTACCTTTATAAAAACATTCCACATGATTTGCGACGAACAGGCAACCACTATTCACTATTTTGCTTCTGTGTATGGGATTGTTTTAGAAATTTGGAAGACTCTAGGTATCTTTTAGCCAAATGACCTGCAGTATCATATTCATGAGCTTGTACTTTTGATCAGATAATAGGGCAGTTTTTCAAATCAGTGCATTAGTCATATGTTGTCTTACCATCATTAGAACTTGTAAAACTCTCCCAAAAAGCAGGGCCCCAGGCACATGCTTTGTGAACAGACCCTACTGACTCCAATTACATGATGCAAATACACTGGGGGCACGTGGAAGCACCTTGATGAATTGGGAACATTTTAAATCTGAAAAATAAAACAAACATGCATGCAACCCTTTGGGGGCATTCTGCTTTAGTTTGTGAGGACTTTGCAAGGAGTTTGCAAATAATTTTTGCTGTTGTTCAGTTTGTCCCTAAAAGCAGGGGCACATCTGACCAAGTGTGACACCCCAGCAGAATCACAGAAGATAAAGCCAGGAGAGACCTTCCAGCCCATATGTCCCAAAGACAGGAACAAGATCTAAACCCTTGATGACATGTATGTCTAACTTATTCTTCAATAATACTATACACTACAATAACAGCAATTCCTGAGTCTCTGCAGACATCTATTCCAGCATTTTACCACCCCTGACATGCTAAATTACTGCCTAATGTTTCACCAAATCTCCTTTGCTACAGTGTAAGTTCGTGACTTCTCCTGTCCCTGTGGACAGATGTATTCCTTTCCTCTTCTCAGTGGCCTTTCACATGTTGTGAAGACTTAACCATGTTTCACTACTCAGTCTTCTCTCATTTAAGCAAACAGTGCCCTCAGCCATGAGTCCTTATGCTCGTGCCCTCCTTCCCCTTTGCTCTGGCCTCCCTCGTTGCAGCCTGTCTTCTCTGAAGTGCTGCCCGCACCTAGAAGCACCACATCTAGCCGAGGTTTTAACAACCCCTTACTCTGCCCTGCCTCTCTATTTGTAAAGCAAAAGGAAGCACATGAAACCTTCTGGTTCTGAATAGGAGTCATGTATCTCATGCACCAGCCCTCTGGGATCTCTAAGAAGATTCAGTCCTTCTTTGCTCGTAGGTCTTTACGCTCCGATCAACCTTCCTGAAGTCGATGGAAAATTGAACATGTGCTGAGGAAGTGAAGACTGGATGAATTACAGTGTGTGCATTTTTAATCTGCTGCCATGTTTCAGTCCCAATATTGTTACTGCTCAGGTTGGAGGAAGTGTTTTTTAAAGCACAGATTACAAAGTGTTCGGGGAATTTTAGGGGGATCAAAGGAACTGTATAAACACATGACAACTATTTTTAATAAGTGTAAACAAATGTGGACTGAGCCAGCCATTCTTGCAACAGCATCAGATGAAAGAAGCTTATCAGAACTATATGCCAGCTTAGACTGAGCCTTGAAAAAACACATTTTTCAGTTGAAAGCCTAAAAACCTAAAAAAACTGAAATAATTTTTTGAGTAAATACAATAATGACTGTTTTGCATTTGTGATTTGATGTTAACCTTATGATGGTTGGGTTTTTAAAAATGATATTAAGCATATGCTTCCTGTTTCTTTTCAAACAAATTTTACCCTATTTTTTTTCCTTTCATTTAATGAGCAGATGTGAAAGGAGTTGATCACATTATTTTTCTGGTGATCAGAAATAATGTCTTTCTGGTGAAGTCAATTATTCTTGGAACTAACCAGACCTATCTGTGTCATCAAAACTTATTAATCAAAATTTGAAAAAAAAGACCTGCTTAAAGCACTGTGACCAACGAGTTGCTGTGTAAACTAGCTGACTCACGAGAAGTTTGACCACGTTTCTGAAAGAAAAGAATAGGTAATGAACCTAGAGGAAAAAAAAAGTGCAGGTTGGAAGTGAAAGAGAAGCACACTAGAAAAAAAATCACACTAGAAATAATATACAAAGTTTTAACTATGAAGACCATGAAAGTAACTTCTTAAAGGTATGTAGTCCCTCCATCTCCTGAAATTTTCAGATTAATTAATTCAGATTCTGGAGGGGATTCTTTCATTCAGCACAGGTTGTAATTCCTCAAGATTTATAGAGCTCTTCTTCACTGTCTTACTTATGGGTTCATTCTTGAAACCCGGGGGATCAATCCTGCAAGGTGCTGAGTCTCCTAGTCCCAGAGGAGCAGGACACTAAGCACTACAGGCATATGAGTGGTCCCAGTGAGGGTAGTATTCACATACCTACAACTCAGCACATGCTAAAGCCCTTTGTGGGATCAAGGCCAAGAGGCTCATGCTTTCGCAAGGTTCAGTTCATTAAAAAAAACCCAAAAAACAACCTGGATCTGATTAAGGAATCCGATTTTGGTCCAGAGGAGGCCACTACTCATTTGCAGTAGTAGAGTAACTGCCTTTGCATGTCTGAATGAGTGAGCAATCTCACTCACTGATTTCTGGCCAACGGAAAAGACAGGAGGGGTGCCAAACAAGAGCCTTATCTCTATTATTTTCTATTTGCCTCTAGGTTATTGGGAGCCCAGATCTCTGGCCGTTTTCCACACTGCAAGAATCCCACTCTCCACAAGCAGCGCTGTGTAGGCCCGGCGGCGCCGCAGACACGGCTGTGCTATGGATAGAGGGCTGAGGCCACCACGTCGGGAGCCTTTCAACAACCTGCTGCCGTTGATAAGAGCTTTCCTTTTGACAAGATGCAAATGGGAACCACATTCCCACCTGAAAGGATCTTTGACCTCTGATCCAGCTTCATTTCAGCATCCTGGCTGCTCCAGAGACTGACAGCAACAACTCCCCTCCTTGGAGTGGGCACTTGTGACCCTCCGACCCACGTGCAGAAGCAAAGGGCACGTGTCAGTGTCTGCTGATAGCCGGCTATTTATGCCCTCAGCCCTGCTCTTTGTTACATCTGTGTCTGCCACAGCTTATCTCTGGGAGAAAGAAGATGGTACAGAAGGAAATGAGGGAAAGAAAAGCCCAGGCTTCACAAAGAAATGGCTCTGAAGCGTGCCAGGACTCCAAGTCGTGCTGCCGACGTGCACTTAACAGGCAGCAGAGTGGGAAACTTGAAGGCAAAAGGAAGCAACGTGGGGCACCTTCACCTCCCTACCTCTTAGCAGAAGCTGCAGAAGGTGCCACAGATGAGAATCATGCGCCATCCATTAACAGTGTTCAAAAGGGGGGATTAATTGTAGCTATGTCAAATTCAGGCATGTAGTCTGAGCCATTCATCTGCGTTAGCTCCATAGTTTGTGAAGAAATGAGATATCTCCAGAGGACAATCTATCCCTCTCAAAGGCATGTCTCCAAGGTAGGCAAGATGAGCTCTTTTCTGAAGATCTCTATCTCTGGAATTCGGGTCTCCTGAATCCCGGCCAAGTTCCCATCCTAGTAAGGGCTTTGACAGGTAAGGATGGGTTAACACAGTTTTTCCTAACCTGGGATGGGGCTGCAGGGTTGGGAAGAGGAAATGGCCTGAAGAAACAGGCGCTCTCAGAGATCTGCAGCTCCCAGTTGCCCACATCACCTGGAAAATACCTCTGTGATGACAAATTCGGCTCTGGAACCAAGCACCCAAGAGAAGAGAGTTATATTTACTGCAGCACAGCTGATGTTATGCAGAAACCCTAAAATGCAGAGCAGCCTTCAGGTGACTGATGGGCATGTTGCCATGTAGGTTCCCATTCAACATTCTGCCCTGAAATACTTCAGGAAAACCCTGCAAGCATCTCACCCCCAAAACCTGCACCCACACATGTGCTAGTAGCAGAATCAGGTCCATGAGTCCTTTTCAGACAAGTGCAGAATGGTGTAAAAACACAGAACGCTGTAAAAACCAATAACCTTTGAAGCACACCCTCTGAGTAATTACTCCATTCCCATCTAATGACTTAAAGATGTTATATTCCTCTCTGATTTGGCAACAACAAAGTTTTCAACCTTATTAAAACCAGCCTGTCAGGAAACTACATGTCATCCTTAAAAAAAAAAAAAGAAAAAAAAAAGAAAAAAGAAGAAATTCTTTAAAATCCCTCTGAACAATAATTCAAGATACTGTAGCTGAAGAACCATGATTTGTTGTAGTGTCTGGGTGGTCCTGAGGCAGGAGATGACAACATTAGCTCTCTCCTTTGCCCTTTTAAGCAATGCTTTGATGATTCTCTAATATCCTAAGAATATCCCCCTGTGATTTTGTCCTGGGACGAGGCAATCACAGAGCTGGGATAATACATCCCAGTTTTACCCGGGGCCTCACCCTTGCTAACAGGGGATACTTCAGAGCACTTTGTTTCACCAATTCTGTGCAGACATCTGAGGCAGGATGTCTTTAAGATTCCACGTAGTGACATGGGCTCAAAATCATCCACAGATTTGCCCTCACTCAATGCACACATCTGGTTGTGTACCTGATTTCTATGTGCAATTAATCATGATTCAAATAAGTGAATACTTATTTCACTGGTCATCGGAAAGATAATGATTGTAGTTATTACAGCCAAAGTAAGCAACAGAATCAAGGGCACATATACAGATGACCTTACTGTTTTATAAGTCTTGCCAGTGATGTCATCTTCCAAATTTTGGGGGCAACCTGCTGGTGTACAAAATATAAAGGGAAACACAGTGACTTTTTCATTTGGTGGGGCCTACTGTCAGGTGATTTTGAACCAAATCCCAAGCCTGAGCTGACTATATGTACTTTGTCCCCACCCTTCTAACTGGCTGCTCTCCCTAGAATGGCCACCGCCAAAACAATTCCTATTTTTTTCAGGTGAACAAAATCATAATCCGCATTTATGTCTTGGGCTAACCTTTCAATTAAATAGAAACAGAGTGATGAGGTCTGCTCTCTCCTTTGTGTATTTGGTGGGGCCTACTGTCAGGTGATTTTGAACCAAATCCCAAGCCTGAGCTGACTATATGTACTTTGTCCCCACCCTTCTAACTGGCTGCTCTCCCTAGAATGGCCACCGCCAAAACAATTTCTGTTTTTTTCAGGTGATCAAAATCATAATCCGCATTTATGTCTTGGGCTTGAAGGGCTAACCTTTTAATTAAATAGAAACAGAATGATGAGGTCTGCCCTCTCCTTTGTGGGCTCAAGTGTTTGTTTGGTACTGTGTGGGCCCTATGGCTCAATATTTTTTGCAGATGCACAGAATTAACCATGCATGTTTAAATGTGCTTGGGGAACCCATACATTCATAAAGATGTATATATTTGACCTTGTCACTTTCTTGTTAAACACTGTAAAAGATATCGACTTTCCCCTCCAGATTTTAAAATGATTTAGGATAGCCAGTACTGGGGAAATACCTAAAACATCCTGTCAAATTAGGTATTTTCTCCAAGACTGTTCTCTAAGACACACAATTATTTCAGCTAAAAAGATGCCTGGGCAATGTATTAAAGAACAGAATGAACAATCAAAATATAAACTGGTTTAAATGGATGTCCAATGTACTGCATTTTTCCATTTGATTTTAATTTTCTTTTTCCTTCTCCCCGTTCTTTTTCCATTTCTGTGTAGCAGTTTTTCTCTCCGCTTAGTCTGTACCACATTTTTCTCTATAATTCATTGGGCTCGCTTTCCTGCTCACTGCTTGCATTTTTCCAGAGTCTCTTAATAAGAATAATTTAGGTTAGGTCAGATCTTTGAACCTGTTTTTCAGAGCAGTATTGAATTCCTTTCCAAACGCTTGCAAAGCAAAGTATTCCCTGGAAGCCTGGAGATGCCACTGCTGTCCCACAAAAAGCTCCTCAGTGACCCGCAGGGCTGCAAAGGCTTTTTCCTGCCCGGTGACACAGCTGGGCCCCGAATGCGTGTCCACAGAACTGAGCCAAAGAATTTTTGGGCATGGGCTGCACCACCTCTCACCCTGATAGGGCTATGTGAGGCATCCTAGACACTCAGCAGCTCCTAAGAAACAGACTTGGCTCCTTCGCTTTCCAACTTAATGGACTCATGTCACAGCTAGAAAGCTCACGTTGTTCCGTTACGTTATTCAGGAATTGTAAGGAGGATATGTAAGCAAAACTGGAATTTGGTCTGGCATTTTCATAAATTGCAGGAACCCGCTTTTTATAGCATTAAAACCATATGAATTTAAGCAAATCCTACTGGTCCTTCATCCCAGTGAGCAACCAGACTGAGACCACAGCTGCCCTGTGGAGTCTGGCTGGGTTTCCACACCATGCAGATCGAGATCCGAGATGCTGGGAACCTCAGGGAATCCTATTGCTCTCCTACTTCACTCTGCAGCGGATCTGCCTCCAACGATAAACCCACTACCACAGTGCAAGTGTGGCTGAACCCACTGTTAGAAACCAGCTGCCCACATCAGCAGTAATGTCATCGTCCTCTCCATCATACGTTTTTTCACTTAATTTCACAGGGCTGGAAACTCACTGCTCAGAAGGAGAAGAGCAGAACCAGAAACAAACCGCAATCCCTTGAGTGCCTTATCTACAAGATCACAGGAGTTGAGTCATCCCCACAAATGCTTGCTAGTGAAAACACAACATTTGCTAAAGGAGAATCTCATTTTGTATCAAGTACTGGGATTTAAGGGGAGCAGGTGCTTTACTATGCACTTCTGCAGGTCAGAAATCCAACTCACCCAGGGCATAAGCCCACTCAGCACTTCTTCAAGTGCCTGGAACCACAGTCAGCCCTGTGAGCTTAACACACGCCACGCTCTCTTCATCCACCCCAAACAGCAGGGTAAAACCGCTACTGTGCATTGGATTTTCTTTGCCTCTTAAACGAGACAACTTATTTTTCAGCTGAGTGAAAGTGAAGAATTTTGTAGAGCTGTGTTAAAGTGCAGTTCAGATTTAGAAGAATTCCATTTATTTAAGGGTAATGACTGCATTTTCCCTTCATATCTGCTTGACAGGAGACAGAAATACAGCTTCTTTTTTTTTTTTTTTTATTTTTTTTTGTCTGTGATAGAGAATATGCCATGAAGAGTCATAGTTAAAGTCTCCAAGAAGCCAATCCTCTGAAAATCTGGCTAGTGAAAGCCCTGGACATGGAAAATATAAATGTCTAGGCTCATACTTATAAATTGGAAGGGCCATCAGGACATCTGCTAACAAGCTTTCCTCCAGAGCCCATTGCTGTACATGGTTGTTCAGAGGCAACAATAAACACGTGCATGGATCACATGCACAGTCTGCCCTTTCCTTCTGCCGGGGAAGGAGCACACACTCCAGTAACACAAATGCTCTGTTCTCACAACACAGAAATACGAGTCTGCAAACCTCACAGCAAAGCCTCTTGCACACCAGACCACAGTGGGATACACTGCTGGAACAGACTAAAAATAGCCTGAGAAAAAGCCTTGCATTAACACACAAGGCAGTCAAACTCATTTAGTGTTAACTCCTTCAGTGAAAAAAACCTCCTTCTTTTCTGCCTCTCTCAACAGGAGACAGTTTGTGCTATAGGTCCAATCCTGAACCTTAATTTTTATTATTCCATGGTTGTGGACGGGACTCTTAGGACTTAAATAGGGCCTAATGCATTCAATCGTGGTAGCTTAATGTCAACATTAAAACAAGCTGTAGGTAAAATAAACTTACTTCCCCATTTCTACCCTCAGGCAACTTTCCTCCAGATTGGTGCCAACTCTAAGTGCATTTCTGACCCTTGAGGAATAAAAAATCGAATCCAATCCATAAGCATAAAGGTTTTGCTAATGACTTCATTATTCTAGGCGTCTAGACCACAGTTCACAGGGGCAGGGGTTAAACCTACATTGCATAAAGAGTAGCCCTGAATTTGCCATACTGGCGGTACTGGCAACAGGACCTTAATATGGCCATGGCAAATGCAGGCCCCAAGCACTCCCAGCATCGGCTGCACTCACAGAGACTGTCCAAGAGGCAACCAAGTTGTCAAGAGGAAGACTGTCATGAGAAAGAGCGTGGTTTTCTTTATGGCAACCATGAACTTTGCAATGAATAAACACAGCCGAAGCTGCCTGTCTTGCCCAGTCAGCCCCATGCTTGGATGTATGTGCAGCCATGTGAAAAAGGTAAAAATCCTTAGAAAAAGATAAATGCTTATCAAATAAAAAGAAGTAAAATGGACAGGAGTTGCATCCTAATTAAAAAAGATAAAATAATGATGCCTAATTATGCACACTGACGCAGTTTGCAGTAATGTCAGGTTACAAGGACATGCCAGTCACTAGCAAGACACCCTAGAGAGCTTCTGATGAAGGTTGCAGACTTCAAAAGGCCACATTTTTGATGTGGACTGATCACAGAGCAAAACAAAGCTTGAAGGATCAGAGCTTCTTGAGAGGTGAGTTCAGCGAGAGGGAGGCAAAGATCAGTGCATGAAGATGGAGACGGTGGGGGGCTGGTGGCTGGCTTGAATAGGATCCCATTTTATTGCTTGCTCCAAGGCCCACACTAGCCCAATGCAGTTGCAAAACAAGGCAGGTAGAAAAAATACAGAAGAAAGGCAGAAAATTTAGACAGAAAATGAGGAACCACAGAACAGAAAAAGAAACAGGTTGCTCAAGATCCAGAGAAGTCCTGACACTGGGTAAAGAAATGAGACCATGCCAGTTGAGAAAAGATGGAATAAAAAGGGATGTGCATCACTAAGGAATTGCTAGTGAGAATATTATCATAACTCAGCAGCTGTTCGTTCTTGAAACTGAATCCTAAGCAAACATTTTATTTGTACTACATCAGGCAGATCTTAAGTGGCTTCACAAAGCTTGCCAGTGATTGGGCTATGTTCAGCCCAAGTCAGAAACACACCAAAACTGGGCATATATAAATATGTAACATGGATTACCTTTACTCAACATGTGCCTGTTGAAACAGAGAAAGCAAGAAAGGAAGAGCTATCTCTTAACAGGTTCCATAAAACATCTTGCATTGTATTTTCAATCCTAATCAGCATTGAGGAGAACAGAGCAGAAAGTGTTCTTGGATATTCAGTGCTGAAAAATACCTCATTGCTCAAAAATCTTAGCTTTTGCGTGCTCCAGTTTTGTTATTTGCACTCATTCAAAAATATGGAATTAATATTCATGATGGATTTAAATTTCATTAAAATACCTAAGGCATTACCAATAAAGAATTTAGTTTCATGAAAGAAAACTGAAATCTATGTACAAATCACCTATTTCAAAGAGACTTCAGTGTTCTTCATCTCTCATGATTTTATTTTCATCTGTTTATAACTCTCACTAAAACAGAGAGTATGTACTGCTTCATAACACAGTTTGTAGTGATGATGAGACACTAAAATGATATTGAAGATAAATATGCAATGCTTTTGCTTATATTTTTCAAAGTTCATCAGTCTGGGTTTGTTTCATCACTTATTAACTGCACATTATAGAGAACAAGGAAAATTCAATGGCAAGAACCCAACAGAATGAAGAAAAATAAATCTTTTCGTGAGTCTAGCAGGTGAAATTGTTGCTGCACATCTTTTCAGCCCCATCTGGAGAGTAACAAATTAACTCTTTGGCTTTACAAGGTGAAGGAAGTTATCACTCACAGCTAGCTGACAGGGGGAGTCTATTAGCATGGACACACTAGAGTTTTGGACACAAATGACAAGATTCCCACTCCTTACTGTGATGCACAAGAGAATTCTGCACTGAGCGCATGTTTCACGGATTTAATTAATACATTCTGTGCACTTTGACCAACCTGTTAATCCAAGAAGTCTCAATAATAATCATCTGGGGACAGATGATATGTCATCACTATATCATATGCTAGAGTCAAGAGATTTACCTCTCTTTTATATTGTGCTGAGTTATACTGTGCTGTCACTTTAGTTCCACAGGAAGGTTTGTGTACTTAGAGCTGTGCAAAGAGGAGGAGGAGAAGAGGTGCCAACACCGGTGCTTGTTTAAAGGAAGCATCAAGACATCTGGTCATCTTAAAGGGGATATAAAATGGAAGCAGTAAAAATCTAAGAAGGGAAAAACACAACAGTCCCCAAGCTTTCCTCTCTGCTCAGGAGGAGCTGATACCTCTTTCACAAAAGCAAGGCTGAAATATTGACAGAAGCATAAACTGTGAGGACAGAAGAAGGACCAACTGACATCCTGTTTCAGTGCCCAAGGCGTTTTCTTACAACCAACTGCATATCCAACTGAGCACATGGAAAACTGAGCAAGCTAAGAGCAGATCTTAGGCCAGTTCAACAGCTTCCTCAGAGTAACTAGGAGAGGATTTTTGTCTGTGAGATTTTTTGAGACCACTCCACATGGCAGAAAGTTCTTTCACCTGGGCTGACCACCTTTTTTTTTTTTCCCCTGATGAATAGATGCTTCTATTCTATGCTTTGGAGATTTGAGGCAATCACTGACAGGGACTACGACCGTGAAAGCTTCTGAGAAGACAATCCTGCCAGGAGAACTGTGAAAGGGATGGTAGGCAGAAGTGCTGGGAAAAAGCCAACAGGGCACACAACACAGTTAAGCCCTGAACAGCAGTAAGACACAGGGACAGTCTATCTTTCTGTCCTCTTGGAAGGCAGAGAATGCATGTAGCACAGTGACATGAACTCCAGAGTATTTGCCCATCATGAAGGGAATATCCAGGCCATGAAGAGTGAGAAGCTCAGCTCATCAGCCCTATACCAAGGGAGAGACTGAGAGGCAAGGAGTGACTTCAACATACCTACACTCTTGGAACGGTCTCTTTGGGGCACAGAGAGGCCGTAAGAAGTTAGAAAGATCATTTAGATCCTTCAGTTAGAAAGCTACTTTCTGATCCTTGACCTTTAGACAAAGTTAGTCTGAAATCTGCCAGCCACAACGGGGGCTACTTTCTCTGCTGAGTGGAGTAATGAGAATTATTTCCCCTACCCTGTATGTCGCGGTAGGTAGGCTGTTTTTGAGCAGTATCCATAGTCGAGAGGAGGTAGAGTAGAGGCAAGGCCCCAGTGATGGAAATTTCAAACTCAAAGCTACCATATGGAGGGAGATCATCTGACCACAATTTACCTGTTAGACTTCAAAAGTGTCTAGGTCTCCTCTAAAGAAAAGCAGACTTTTCTTTAATGAAGTTAAGTACTGTATTTCAGCACCATGTGTTGTGAAAAGGAAGCAATTTGGATTCATTTACTGAAATTTACCTTTCAGATGCAGTTAAGTGAAATTAAAAGTTTGTCTGAGCTGACAGCATTCTGTTTTCCATCACGGCATTGTCTTGAAAGAAAGGATAACAGGCTAAGTGCTTAAATTCCATCCAAACTGATAAGGTACACTCTATACCAGCACACTCCGTGTAGTTTATTACGCATTGTCTCCCTTCATCCATCATTGGCATAACTTTTTTTTCTAAAGTAACCATTGCTTCTAAAAGAAATTGATATTTGTGGTATTACTGCGCCCATCTGAGGTTGAACAGTCAGCATCAGGCTATCAGAGAAATGCCACTTCCAATTACAAGAGGAATTCATTTCATTTTCCACTAGCGTGGGGTTTGCAGGGCCAAACTTAAATCTGAGACAAGAATCTCTTTTTCTCTATTCTGATCACAGCTCTTTTCCTTGAACCTCTTTTCTCTCCAAGTGAAGCCTGTGTGCCCTTAGTGCTTTCCCAAGTGTCCTATCTGTCCAGATCTCTTCCTCAGTGATGGGAATTAACCCAGGTTTGCCCCTTATGCCCTCTCCAATTCTTTCTTCTCTCTGCTTCATTTCTTTCTTTTATGAGTGACAGAGATGAGCGATCCCTCCAATCCTCACACTTCCTGAAACACCTTCCCAGTTACTAACTCTCCTCCCTCTCTTGTCCCAAGGAGCTTTTCTCCTTCTGCCATAGAGTCTATTAGAGCTCCAATGCTCCCACTACAGTCAGGACAGGTTCCCTGTTGCTTTGGATTATTTTTGCTTGTACCCTCAAACTGCTTGCCCAACAGAATTAAGGTGTGATACTGGTTTGGCCTTCACTCACTGCTCAGAAATGTCATGCACATGTTTCTGTTCTTGCAATTTACTGAACAGCTCATCATAAAACTCCAGTGAATGATGTGTAATTAATTACATACATTACAAGGAGAAGCTTAGCTAACACACTGTCAACAGGAACAGCAGCACGGTCTGTATTCCAGGCTGCAGCCTCCTAGCTCAAGGATTTTTCCTGCTCTCCCTCCTGCCCCAGTTGGCTTTGGCTGCAGGAGCTACCTAGTGTTTCAGTTTTGACTAAGTCCAAATTCCTCTCAGAGAAAGACTCTGGACATTCCTGCAAAAGCAAACAGTTAAAAAAATAAGTCTCACTACTTGAAATTCCTGTTTCATTTTTGACAAAGAATTTCAATCACAAGTTAATGCCTGGCAGGATGTTTTTATGTTGTTTAGATTTTGGGAGGAGGAGGCAGAAGGGAGAGGAAACCACACATTTCATCAGCATTTTTTATTTTTTTAATTCACTGAATTCACTGAATTGTTCAGTGTAGCTGTTTACCCAGAAGATCAGCAAATCTTAGCTCTGTCAGAGACAGGGAGAAGACAGAGCAGAAGCCTTATTATCCTCCACAGTGGTAATAACCTTCAAACACACAAATCTAAACACAATCCACCCAGGGGTGCCAACTCAAATGCCTCAGCTGTTAAGACAGAACAAAAAGGAAAGGACAATCTCCAAGGTACAACCAAAAGTAAATAATAATGATGATGTGTGACATTAAATGATGACTCATTTTTCATGAGACCATTTCAGACTGTAGTCATAACCTCGGAGCAGACCAGAAAGACTCTGAGAGCTGAAGTCTTAGTGGAACCATTAATTACGGACTTCCTGGCTTTTATATGTTAGAGTCAGACCTTTGATGTTCCTTTAAGATTGCTCTCCTGTGTTCATTTCCTTTGTTTCTGTGTTGGTAGCTTAAAAAAACACCCTAAGATTTCTATGGGACTGTATGAGATAGGCTGGTAATCCATAGTCCATAAAAGCCCTGCAATTCATGGCTCAAAAAGTCCTCTAATCCACAGTCAATAAAGCTTTGGAAAAGAGCTGTATGAATCACAGTGATTTCACAGTTCAATGAGGTTCATACAAGAACCAATAATCTTGTTTAAATTCACCTGGATTTGCCTTCTACCTGTATATTTCTCCTTGACTTTCCAGGTTGAAAAGTGTCTGAAAAAGTTGAATTTGGAAGACCTCCCATGGAAACAATGTTTTTATACAGTTTGCACCAAAAAAAGCAAACAAACAAATCCCCTCCCCAAAATCAACAATGACCCAAATCTGTTAATGTTCCATTTTCTCTCAAACATAGACTAGTCAAGTTCCAGGCAAAAACAGGTGACGTGGGAAACAACTATGAGAACCGTTGGAAATACTACGCCACAGCCCCAAATGAGACAACATCCATACAGCTCAGTTCATCCATCTTGTCTTTCCACATTGACCATGAAGTCTCCAGCTGGACCACATACAAATGCACAGTGCATTTGCAGGATAAGCTTCTCGTGCATCGTTTAGCATCCAAGAACATGTGTTCAGTCCCACTGCTGTGAACCAGTACAGTAATGTGGGACAGGCACATGCGAGTTCACGTGCTTCTCTCCTGCACAGGTAACTCTGTTACCCCTTTGTCCATATAATTCTTCCTCCCACACTTCCCAAGACTGTTGCTACAGGCTGGTGACATGCACAGATCTCTGCTCTAGCCTTGCCAGTCAGAAATGAACTGCTTGGAGAGCACACGCAGTTTGCTGGCTTGCGCGAGGTCCAGCTTGCAATTAATGCTGATGAAGCCCAACTGCCAAAAGCACAATATGCAGCAGCTGGTTTATGAAAATTGAGACCCCATCCAATTTATGGGGAAACCAGAGCTGGTCGTGAGTCTCTGATTTTAGCTGAATGGTTTGTAATTTTTGTTTTGTTTTGCTTCCAGGAAAACACCAGAAGTTACTCCAGATTTGTAGAAGCCCTAAAACCATCTGAAAACACTAAGGCAGATTTCCCTTCTTCCAGCCTTTCCTCATTTCTAGGGCTCTGATCTCCCACTAATATCTCCCTGGGATCTTTCATCAAGGCAGGCAACACACAGAGCCTGTTTCATCACTGGCTTGGTGGGAGCGGAAACCAATGTTTCCCCATCCTCATCTCCATTCTTATTAATGGGAGTAAAGGAGTAAAAGGTTTTAATTCAGATGAGATCCCAACGGAGTATAGATCAAAAATATTTTAATGATAATCGGAGGAACCATGATTTAAAGATTTTTCCTAGGAACATTTCATTAAAAAAACACAAAAGGCCCAGAGAGCTACGCAAGTACCATTTCCCTAAGCTCCCAGCTGTGCAGTTCCACAACCATATCACATCAGACCCCGCATCTTCTCTGGATAGACAGGATTGGGGCAGGAGGAATGTGGTTAAAGTCCAGGCTCCCATCAGATCTAAGTGCTTAAGAGACTTACTTGCATTAGAAATACTTTGAGCTGGGCCAGACACCGCTGTGAAATGCTGGACATCCAGCCACAACCTGGAATCCCCAGGTGGGAGGACAGGAAAGTTCCTGATCTCTGAGGCAGGGAGCTGTACAGGCCTTTAAACTCATGTGTTTAGATCTTCCAGGGAAAGGATCCAACCACAGAACGAAATTTGGAAGAGAATTAATGAATCCAGAATCAGATCCTTCTTTCCAAATATGCCATTAATCTCAGAAAAAAAAAAAGCCTCACTACATTAATATGCACTGCTGTAATCACCCTTACACCAAATGAAAAGGGAATACAATAAACTGCAATACCAATAAAGCAACAGTCTCTTTAATAAAAATACAATGAAAAAAAAATCACAGAGTTCTTTCCCAATATCCCCCAAAATATTCAAGAAAATCCCAAGAGTTCTTTCCATAGTAAAGGGAGAAGCCTCTGAGAAACCTGGACTCATCTTACTTGCAAAGTATTTAAATGCCATGAAAACTGCAATAAGAACGAAGTCCAAAGAGAGATAATAATTACATGCAGTAAGCAGTGAGTTTCCAGCCGATCGTTTTAATTCATTCACTTGTTAGCAGACCTATAAACACCTTGGCTGTTTAGCCTCACTTGTTCATGGCTTTGCCCGGATAACTGCACTCAAAACTTACACAATTTTAGAGATTGGTAATAAAACATACAGACATCCTAGAGGCACATGTCAAGATCACTGGCAAACTTGAAGGCCCAGATTCACCTTTTTCTAACACTGAATGAAGTTTTTAACTCGGACAAAAATCTGAATTGCCATGAAAAGGTGCCTATCCCTCAAACACAGGTCTGTATTAAATATTTCATTTTGAGGGGGAAACATTTGATCTTTTGCAAATAGATGTCATATGCTACCTAGCTGACTGGAGAGAATAAAAAGGAACAAGCAGAATGGTGAATTAGAGGCATTTTTCCAAAGAGCTCTAATTAATACTTACTCGGTAATGTGACTTAATTTAAGGATATAAGGGACAGACATTTTGCAGTATATGTAAAGGACTAAATGCTGGGAAATAGGAATTCAAAACTTAGTGATATCACAAGTTTTATCCATGAATTTAGCTTTCATCTGGCCATGCCTCAATTTCTCAATTGTAACATAGTAATCAGTATCTCCCTTTTCTGGAGTTCCTTTCTCCTATATGTGACATACTCTAATCCACTATAACAAGATACAGATAGACATACAGACAAATAGAAAGACACACACGCACACACACACACAAATGCTACACTCAGAATGCCTCAATTAGATGGCTGTTTTCAAAGCACTGGGGCTGTCTGAAATGTTAGAATATGTCAACACAAGAAATAAAGTAGGAAGATACAAATCAAAAATGCCAAAACATGAAGTAGTCCCAGGACTATTCTAAATGGTTGGAAAATTGACACTAAAGATGAGAAAATATATTTGGAGGAAAAAGGGCTGAATATTTTCTCTTAACATATTTCTGTTTTCACTCTGCTAACCCTTTGTTTCTGAATACTTCAAATATTCTCAGCATTCGGTTTCTTTCTCTTTTCTGTTTAGCCATATTTGTCTGTGAGCCTTCCTCCTAGTTCTTCCTTATGCTCCCAAACCATTACCTTGCTCCCTGTTTGCCATTCAGTCTTACACCAGCCCTTGTCCTGGTCTAATCAACAAGAGCTGGGAACTGCAAAATCCCAAACCATTACCTTGCTCCCTGTTTCTGCCATTCAGTCTTACACCAGCAATTACAGGAAGAGGAGAAGAGAAGACGTTGAAGTTATGACTCACCTGTCTTCTATCCGAACCCAGAGGTCATTGAATTGCCTCTGGCGATGGTGTTTGTGCTGCTTTTTGTGCCATTTCTTTTGCCTTCCAAACTCTTCCAGCTGGCTGATGCTGTCTGGCAGCAGGAGGTGAGGAGACAGGCTGTCTTCTTCATCCATCTGCAAGGGCTTCAGGGAAGGAGATGTCAGTGGGACCTGCTCAGAAAACTGGACAGCAGGCAGGGCAGTTGCAGAAGACCCCTCTAAGGCTGGGCTTGTCTTTGTTGTCCTTGAACTGCAAAATACAACATTGAAAAACTCAATGTAGAAATGAGTGCTAAGAAAACACAGAGATAGAGGACTGTGCTACTTGGTGGGTGCTCCAAGCTTCTAAGAAGAAGAAAAAGAAGAAAGCTGTTGGGGGCAATATCCAAACACATCAGAGAGATTTCCTAGCAAACTATCAAGTAGCCAATAAACTGAAAAACAGTGAAGAGGCAGATGATACACTATTGCACTTTCCTGGCATTTTAATGATTTCTTACAGGCTTTGGAGTCTGCTGCTCCTGGGAAAAATCCTCACATCTTGCGCTGAAAGTTAAATGGCAAAACTGGGGTTATCTTTGAGGAAAGCAGATTATCGACTAACAAATACCTTAACCGAAGCTGAACATAAATTAACGGGGTAACAGATATCCTTCTTTCTTTTTTAACTTGGTCTGTCTTCTGTGGAAAACGAGTAACTTTCTTGACTGCAGGAATAATTATGCTTCTTCACCTGAGTTGGGAATAGTTACGGGGATGGTCTGAGTGATGACAGAAGCATGGTCTAACAGGGGAATGCTGGAATGATATGAGTGAGATCCAAACTCCAGTAGTTTTGTATAATAGAGAAGTGAGGCAAAAAAGGGGATAAATCACTTGTCCAAGGCCATCTTAAAACAACATGGCCAGCACTCTTCACTTCTTCTCTTGAAATACCACCATCACTTGCATTTGATTGGAACTGTGCAGAAAAAGGATATTTATTTTTTTCATTTTCTAGAGTTTCACTATTTTTTGAAAAAGGCAATATAGACTCTTTCATTTGATATGTGGCCCTTTCACCTTACATTTCTGTGTTAAGATACCCCAAATAAAAATCTATTAAAATTGTTTTAACACAAAGTGATTTTTTTTGCCCTTAAGTAAAAATTCCTCTTTGGTCTGACTTTGAATCTTATCTTAATTGCAAAAGAGGAACATTTTATGTCTCTGGATGGCCCAATGACTTGTAGGAAAAGCAAATGAAAGAAAATTAATAGTCAATGTAAAGCTGTGGTCTGCAAAACTATTTCTATTACATGGATGCTATGACTTTTATGACAGAAACAATTAAAGCCACGTGAAAAGTTTTGCCTCCTGAGTGAAACCAGTAAGACATTTTAATGAAAAAGTAATAAAAAATCCTAACCTTCATTGGTGACAATGTACAAAATGTGCTGCAAGTGAAACCACATGTTTCATTTATGGAACATTTTGTTCTCTTCCAAAAAAAGTCACATCTACTACTAATAGCAGGTTTTTTTTTTTTCCTTTTTGAAGTCCATTACAATAGTAGTCAAGATGGTCATCTCTGTTTCCACTGCCTGGAGTTTTCACATAAGGGTTCTTCCAAAAGCTACTGAGTATTAACTGTCACTACCACGAGATCCACTGGCAAAAGAAGACTGTATTATTGTCCTAGCTGACACTGATGTAGCTCTTCAGTGATCAGTAAGAAAAAAAACAAAGACACTTAAAGCTACTTCTAAAATTCTCCAAGTTTACAAATCCAAGCACTTAGTGGTCTGGAAGATACCACAGTGTACCCTTGTTATCACGGTTTAGGCAGGTAGGAAGAAACTTGATTAAACTCACACAAATGTGAAGCAGCTCACTGTAATATCGGCAAAAATGCCCTGGCCTTGTCACCTCCTGTGTTTGTGCCAAAGCAATGGGAATGCAGGTTGGATGCCCTTGCCCAAAGTCTGCTCTGGTGCTGCTGCAGGTGCTTCTGCTCTTCACTGCACTGTGTGGTGTGAGCCTGGCTGCGCACCTGGACATCAGATTGGCACTACCCTGGCCACAAGGTCAGCGGCATCGCGGTAGGAAAGAGACAGCACAGAGCTGATGGTGAGGTGCACGCCTAGCGTGATGCTCAGAACTGAAACCGAGCTGGTGCAAGATTTTTATTTTCACTGAAATTTCTTCTCCGTCTCAGATTTGGCCTTGTCTTCTGATCAGTCAGCAGCAGAGGTGCCCCTGACAACTCTGAATTCCTCTGGACACTGAAGGCAGAAGCAGCCCCTGTCTCAGTTCACATCTGCCTGCTGGAGGCTGGGGCTGCCATGCCCTGAATGCTCTCAGAGACATCTGAACACACAATTTCCACCTTTTAACACATATGTTTTGTTACATACATTTACCTTGCTCTGAACCCCTAGTAAACTGGAACCAGTAGAGAGGTGATTTTATGGGCTGAGATTTTAGAAACCACTTAAGAGGACTGGCAGTTCATTTCTTATTAAAATTAATGAGTTTGGGCATCAAAATCCCAGTGGTAGCTTTGAAAGCTTCTGGCTTAATTGTTTCCACTACCATCACATGAGCCACAGGTTGTAAACTTGATATTTCAGAACATTCTTTGGGAAGAGAATAAATAAACACTGAAGAAATGTTAAAATGTTGTAACCTAAAGAGAGCTATAAACTAACCACTTCTTGCACTTTAGAGTCTAGCACATAGGGAATTGCTCCATTGTGGCAGTTGCATGTTATACACACAAACACACACATATAATATGCAAAAAAAAGATATATATATGGTACAAACAACTGAAATTTGTATCTGTTCCTAAGAAATGAAAACCTAAAAGACCTAAAAAGTCAGATACCATGAGTAATAAAAAAGTTTTAGAAATACTTTTTTTGGAAATGGATGTAAGAGAATATAGGGATCTCATTGCTTTCAAATCTGATTGCCCTACAGATGGTCTACCGGAAAATAATAAAACTCTGGATCCAACAAAATATGGACATTCAACCCAAAAACAGTGCAAGAATGTTTACAGCCATGTTAATTCAAAGAACAATAGACTTCATATCAGAAAAAAGTAAATGTTTGCCTATTAATAATATCAATCATACAATTTTCCATTGATTTCCATACACTTTATATTTTTATTTTATTTATGTTTTTTAATACATTTACAAAGGGCCTGAATTTATTAATATTCTCTCAAATGACACGAAAACCCTCATCCACAATAGGATTCCTGGAAAATACATCTCCTCCTCCTCCTCAAGTGCGGATTTACCATTAGACTCACAGATCATTTCATGGATTCTTTTGTCTTTCTCAAGAAAAAATGAGAAAGTTTCATCCAAATATCTTGGCTTTCACAAAGATCTCTCAGACTTTTCATGAATAACTTGATGCAACTGCTGGCTTAGAGGTTCTATACATATTTAAATATGTAATTCTCATATGGGATGGTCTTTGAGAAACTAAAACTGTTTCAGGCTCTTTGGTGGGTTTTCCTAATATCTGACCTTAATTTCCTGCCTTGGGATGCAGAGTCTGCAAAACAAGTCCCCTGAAATCATAAAGTCCAAATAAGAAAACCCGTGAGGCTGAGTAAATTTCTTACATAGGTTTGTCCTAAGCTATAGAAAATAGAGTGATTTTTGCAGGAAAACTTTTATTCTTACTAATTCTTAAAAATTATTAATCCACCAACAAAAGCCCAAAGGCTGTGTTTCGCTTCTGGTAGATCTGCCATTCTTCTAAATTCCTTTCAAAACAAAACAAAACATGCAAGCAGTTTGTGCTCCATTGCACTGTCTCAGTATTTGCTCTCTTACTTGCAGGCTCTAGTGTCTCTAAGTGTTGGCACTGACAACAGAGCTTCAAATCATCACCAGGATTTGCTGGGCTTATAGAGTTGTTCTGGTCAGAAAAACCAAATTAACCATGTGAAGGCCTGCAGTAGCCTCTTTTTCTAATTCCCAGCTTTAAATTGCTTGGATCACACTTTCAGGCAGCCCTAAATGACTGGGGAATCCATCCGTGTTTCTCCTGCCACTAGGCAAGCGTCACTACCCTGCAGAGCAGGTACTCGATTTCTGCAGCTCTGAGCGCTGTTTCTGCCCTGGGGCTCTGGCATGGATGGAGATGACCTTCTCCACAGGGAGGATCTGAGGTTTAGTGGGATATTCTTGCTGCGAATGGCTTTTGCAAAGACCCTGCCTCTCTCTGCGGGCTGAGAAAGACACCTGTAGCTGAGCGGGGTTAACACTGCACCTTGTCCCCACTGCTAAAGATCTTCACATTTATCAATTGAGAACTGTCTCAGGGATCATCAGGCAAAGTAGACTCCAGCAAACACCCACTACCCTTGGAGTCAGCACAAATGGTGTTTGGGGATGAGTCCCACTCCCTTGGAGGTCACCAACAAACCTCTGATTTCAGCAGGGCCAAGAATTTGTCCTTGCTGTAAGGGAGGAAATGCTGTTCGGAGACTTGCACAGAAACATCTCTCAAAATCAACTCAGTTCAACTCTGCAAAACAACAACAGGGAACCTGTTCCACAAGATGATGTTTTTTAAGTACTTTGCTGGACGTACACGTCCTCCACACAACTAGGTCCTCAGAGTATTTTTCAGCTGCTTCGCGGTAGCTTTTCTGTTCCCGCAGATATGTGCAGAATCTTTTAAAATGCAAGTTTGGCAATTTCTTATTCATATCTTATGTTTGTAGTTTGAGCAATGGAAAAGTTTTGTTCACAAGACTGCCATGTTTTTCCCTGTGCTTTCAAATATAGCAAAAAGTTGAGGTTTTTTCTTCACTCCTTATTTTCATTTTCAAAGCTGTCAGACAAGGAAAGATTTTGTTTCATCAAGAGAGGAGCTGCGGCGATAGCAAGGAATGTGTGATGTGGCAGCTTTATCCTTATGCCACTGTTCTTGGGACGCACCCGGATTACAGCCAGACACTAAGTTAAGAGCATTTTATTATAGACGGAGTCTCATAAATTCCACTTTGGGAGTCTTTGTCAAGGCAAGAATTCTTCAGTCCCTCACATGCATCCTTCCTCCCCTTGCCACAGGCCACAGAGACATCTGCTTCTTGCCTTTTTGTCCCCTTATGTAGCTCTCAGCGCGAACAGTCATGCACACCCATGAGATGGGCACCAGAATATCCTGTCCCACAAAAAGTTTCACATTTTTTCTGCTCCACGCTACGATGAAGCTTAGAGTTTCAAAGCTCTTGGGACCAACAAACAAAAGGAGAACAGAAAACTAGGCAGCAATCCTAACCCACCACAGCATAGCTTATAGGGCCTCTCACTAGCGATATAAAGGACAGATTTAGACCACGGTCTCTCCCTCACCAGGGGACCCCCAGTAAATACCAGTTCACCTCTTCAAAGTTGAACTTTTTTTTTTTTCCTGCAAAAAGGATTCATGCCAAAGAAGAAATCAATCAGAGGTCTGGATTCTTCCCATACAATTTCAGGTGTTTAGCCAAGTTGCTTAAACTGGAGTCACCCTATGTACCCTCTACAGTCAAAGAACGAAGATCTAATCCCAGACGGTTGATTTATCCCTCATATTAGCACTCAACTCTCTGGAGACACCAACCACTCTCCGTTAGGTTTTCTGAACGGCTTCTGGAACTGCTGTACATTACTGATGATGAACTTGGGCTCAAAAGATGGCAAAAGAGAATACTTGAAATCATGAGTTCTTCACTCATCCAAGGAAAGTTCTGATTGGTCCTAACTAACATATCAGTTTATTTTATTCAGGACTGTTTGCCACAGTTAAAGCTTTTTTTCCTTTTCTCTTTTTTTTTTTTAAGAGAATTTGGAAACAATGTTGGCTTTTTTCATTTTTGTACCAGAACCTACTACAGTCCACGAGCAGCTAAATTAGGTTAAGCAGCGAAATTACTTAACTACATTAAGGTCCACACAGAGCTTGGAAGGTACCTTTGCACTCAATATCCATGTCAGGGTATTGTTCTGGGAAGACCATTACTGTTTAATAACTGTGATCTTGGTTTGAAAGCAAATTTGGTCCTCAAAACATACCTTTATATGCAAATGCTCAATTCTGTGCATAGAATAAGTGAAAAACTTCAGAAGTAGAGGTAATCCCTTTCATGGTGATGCTTTCCTTCCCAGGCAGAGAAACTAGTAAATGGAAGCTGGATGTGAGCAAAACAGTTTTATTGTTTATACCATTTGATTAAAAACTGGGCTGATCTGGGGCACGGGAGAATGAACCATCTGAATGGCTGTATTTGCTAAGGGAAGAGCTGAGAATTTGTAACACACCATTTCCACATTTTCAAATGAAATCTTTCATTTCACAAAGTCAAAATGTTTCATGTCAGCACTTCCTGAACAAAGCTTTTTTTTTTTTTTTTTTGACTCTTCTGTTTTCAAAGACTTAAACTCTACAAAGTGCCCTTTTTTGTTTAGAGATTGATCTTAATTAAAGTGAAAAACCCAACTAATAAATAAAAGTGACAAAAAAGACCCCACAAACCAAACCCTTCCTTCAAAAATGTCCCCCAAATGTTCCATTTCACTTTGCTTTGAACTTACTTCCCCTTCTTGACGTCTTGTTTCAATTCCTGAACTGAATAATCCTTTGTTCACCCATGTTTTGTGTAAGCTGTACAAGCTGCACTCTCCAACTTCCAAAGACAGGCTATGCCCATGGAGGGAAGGACGGGCTGAAGGTCCAATCTTCATCCCATCTTCCATGTTCATTAGCAAATAAGAAGATTCTCTGTTCTCGTGGCACAGAGGAGGGCCCAATGCTTCCCCTCAACCTCCATTTCCCTAAGTCTTCACCTTCTTATTATCACCACACCAGATTATTGCTAAGTTATTTCCCATCTGCAGAGTTCAGTTTAGTCAAAATATTCATAATGCAGCTCCCTTTAGTGCCTTGCTGAAGTTGCATTTACAGCTCCTTGGCTGGAACACCTATCCCACAGTTGAATACAGTCTCTTTTCCGAAAAGTTTGCTGGTGCAACACGAGAGCTATAGAGCTGCCTTGGGACACCCATTTTTTTCTGGAAACCTAGTTTACAAAGGAGAGAAAGGGTTTAAACACTCAAACTGTAATTCCTGTATGCCCACGTATGCCACTGAAAGACATTGCCATATAATGCTGAACTAAAATGTTTCATCCTTTTTTTCTATTTTGAGTGTCTCGGTAATGAATTTTCAGTATTTCTTCTTTTCATCTTGGATTTTGGACAGTAACAAATGATGGAAAACCAGCATTTCTTCTAGAGTGGAAATTCTGACTTCTGCCCAAATTTTCCAAGAACGCACAGGTTTTCTGAAGAATGTGAATTGGTGTGATTATCCCACGAAAGATTTTAGGCTTGCATTTTTATTATACTGGAATATTTTCAAGCTTTATTCTGTATATTTTTTTTCTGTCATTACTTGAAAACCATTAGTAAGAAGAGTAAATATATTGCTCTTTCCCCTTAGCATAGTGTTTCTAATAGACACATATATATTACTTTAATAAAGAAGAAGGGTGGACTTATTATTGGGCAATGTGAGCTCTGCTTCCTCTATATAAAATCTCAGGGCTTTCTATGTTAGTTTGAGGTGATGTCATATTAATTATACACAACGGAATTACTCAGGTGCTGGGAATTAACTTCCATCATTAAATAGATTTAAAAAACCATAAAATTCTTATACAATTTGCCCAATCTGCAATGCTGATTCTTTCAGTCTGAGTCTAATTCTAACATTTCCGAAGTTTTATTTTGGGGTTAGGTTTGGAGCCAGTTCTGATTCTATAGCCTATTTACAGTGGTTTGTGCCATGTACGAGAAACTATAAAATGGTGACCAAATGCCATCAACTCAGTGGTTAGGATCTCAGACTCCCGAGGATAGAAAGCAGAACAAGGGCTAAAAAAAAAAAAAAAAAAAATCCTTCTTTTTCTTCCTACTTTCACTTGGAAGTTGCTGGAGCTCCTCACATCTGGGACTGTCTACAGCCATAATTGCCCTTTGGGAACCTGGGCTACCCAGGCACACGTAAGGCAAGTTTGCTACCCAGCTGCACAGCTACTCTCCTGTCTTATGCTATTTCTGACTTCTGTTTACGCCTAAAAAAGAAAGCGCAGATGAATTTGCTCCATCCCAGGAGTTGTCATCACTGAGACAGGTTTCAGGATTAAGAAACAAACTGACAAATAAAAACAAAGCAAAACAAAAACAACAAAAAAGGAGGCTCAGTTTTGATTCCTCTGTGGAGTTACTGATAATATACAACTGTTGTCTGTATTTTACTATTTGCTATCCAAATTGAATTCTGCTCCCAGATTTCCTCCTTTGGGAATTAGCTTCCTTTCTCTGCTGGATCCCCTGGAGAGAAGAGCATCTGCAGGAGCCCATGTTTTCCATCACATCTTAAAAATAAACTCTCTACAGAGACATCAACTGAGCAAGGTACCAAATGCCTGGCTCAAACGTTTTCTTTGACTTCAGACTTAAACTAGAGACAGATTATTCAACATATGCCAGGTGTTGTTTCCTGTACTTCCCTCTGATGTTTTGAGGTTGGGCCCTATCAGAGATGAGATATTGGATGGATGACAGATCTATACAAGCATCGCAACTTGTCTTCCTGAAGTACCTTGTTGAATCCAGGCTCTTGCATTTGCAAGACAAGGTGGACACATAACTGATAGGGTAGACACATAAGCAGCTGCTATCTCTGGAAGAAGAGAGACAGGGACCACTTAGAGCGAGTAACAGGCAGAAGTGTGGAACCAAATGGCCCTAAGAAGATCATGACTGTAAAAGACCCTGACATCTCTGTTACACTGAATCCACTCTTCTCGGTATCTGACACTGTGAAACATTTAATCTGCTTAACGGCTGCTGAGCTAAAAAAAGGAACACGAGACTGGTCTGCCACTTCCTAAAATACTGTTACAGCCCATCTGCGTCTTTTTTATCACCAGGCCCGAGTGTTTCCAAGAAAAGAACAATGCAGTTGGCAGAAGCCCTGTTCGGACAATCCTTCAGCTGCCCTGTGGGTATTTTTGCTGCATGGTAGTCTATGGAGCCGTGGGAACATGTGATGGAGACAGGATGGTTTTTCCTCTACGCTCCAATTGCTTTAATGCCTAATGTTGCTTTTTATCAAGCCTAATGTTAATTAATTTCACGTGAGTTCTTGCTATATATTAACCTGGTTTCCATTCTATATTAGCTCATAACCATGAAACTGCTTGCATCAGCTTCTTATTTCTGAATGACAAATCCATTTTCTATTAAAACTCTTTGTTAACGAAGCATGCATACTGGTAGTGAAGCCTTAGGGAAGAAATTTGTTTTTTCTCCCCTTTTGGCTGTTAATAAAAACCTGTGAGACTACATCTTGAAATGCAGTTTAAATATCTGCAAAGTATCTGAGGTCACAAACAGAAATGAAAGGAGGTCTGACTTTTAATGAACTTGGACATATATTACTGGCTAGTTACAAGTTAACAGGGCTCAGGTCTTGCTCCTACTCCATCAGGAGGATTCTTGCTACAAGTCAGTTGCTCTCCTGGGCTGCATCATCTCATCTGATGCTAGTTTTGGTGGGAGAGGAACTCCCCAGCATGCTGGCAATGGTGCTCACATTGCAAAAGGATAGGGCCGTTATAGGCGTTCCTAAACATTTGCATCAGGAGACAAAAGCAGAGAGGTCTTTTTATGAGACACCTGTGAGACACAGGCAGATGAGGTATTGAGAGCTCAATACAACTTTACATAGGATCAGAAGTAAAACCAGAAGTCACTTCATTTATTGTTAAGCAAAAATATCTCACCTTCCTTGCAATATCTGTTGTTATTATTACTACACTTTGGAACCCCAGGAATGAGCTGTGCACACGTTCAGCAAGCACTGCTCTAAGCGTAACAGAGGATAACACATGGACACAGTCAGAGGACCACCAGCATACGAGGAGACACTACTCACCAGTGCAACAGCAAGAGCCTTCACGGCCCCCTCCTCCGAGGTCTGCCAGGGATCTGCAGCAGGGATGCGAATGCCACCCCCTCCATGGAACATCCAACACAGCCAAAAATGCAGCTGGGAGAGGCAGAGGACCTCATGAAGGCACTGCTCCCCTCCCCTTGGATCTAACGAGCTAGCTCTGGCCACTAGGAGTCATGGAGGTCCACCTGGGTTTCCCACCAAAAGCCTCTCCTGAAAAAAGGGCAGGAGAGTGATGGGTCTTTGAGCAAATTACAGTGTCTCCCATCTTTACGTGTAGGTGCAGAAGGGCATTTCCATGACAGCCTGCCAGGTGGCTTTCTGCTGGCCCATCAGAAGAATTAGGCCAACTGACTTCACTGGCAGGACTCCAGAAACTATCAACACCCTCAGGTGCTTTTTGTGTAATCTCTGCAGATTTAATCCGTCAGGGAAAATAATTCATGAGACCGGGGATTAGCAGGGGTTGAAACCTTCACCAGGATTGCTTTATGAAGGAGGATGATAAATGGCTCCTGCTATGAGCCTGAACAAACTTGACTTCTATATAAACTGTTTATGCACACTCACACATACATGACCAGCAAGCAAGTCCCGCTCTCCTCCTGTGAAGAGCACCCCACGCAACAATAAGTGAAACATCAGGAAAATGAAAACCACTTGTTTTGCTTTCCCCAGAGCATATTATGTCACTTAGGAAGCCTCCTCCCTCCATTGTACGTGCGTGTGTGTTTTCTTAGTCAGTGTTTATTTATTTATTTGCTTGTTTGTCTGGAAATACTATTCTAAGTGCCAGTTATTTGAGAGGGTATCACAGCCTATCATTTCTAGCACTGCCTAGTTGCTGAAAAGCATGTAATATCACTTAGAACAACTCTAACAGGCATTAGAGACTCTCAGCAAAACTATGCCTGGCATTTGGCTGGGGTTGTAATAATCATGTTAGCAAAGCTGGAACATTTTGAGTAACCTATCTAGGACTTCTTCTGAGGTGGTGCTGTGCTTGTGTTCGCATTACAAGATAACTAATATTCCCTTCACAGTAGCTGGGTTTTAATCTTGGAATCACTGCTCAGTCCTCAGGATATCTTGGTATTTTAAAGCTACTGGGTTTCTGTCTATATTATTAAGTCCTCTTTGCCCAGTGCACCCTCCTGCCAACCCGACAGGATAATTTTCAAAGGATCTGGAGGAGCAAGGGTTCAACTTTTATGCTTGCAGCCATCATTCAATGTTTGCCACTGCTTCTTAACACATTCTTTGCTAGTTCTCCCATAAGAGACTTCATCTTTCGGAGTAAGATTTAATACCCCAGGACTCCTGTCTATCTCAGGCCACCTTCCACTTTAAGTGCTGAATTCACAGTATAGGTTGGGGATTCTGCCCTGGCCAAAAAGGCCCCAAAAGAACTTCAGTTTCTTGTATGCTGTCTGCACAGTAGGGCTGAATTTATGTTGATGTCAGACATAGGAAGCCCTTGACTTCTTTTTTTATTTTATTTTTCTGATGTTGCTGTCTGTCCTGGCAGTTAAGATTAGTTCTGTACAGGCAGCTGTCTGAATACAATAACTGCTAGATTGATAGGTAAAAGTAAAACCAGGAAAGCCAGTATAAATCTCCTGCTTTCACTAGAAGGGGCCCCACAGAGGAAAGATTTTTACAAGAAAGTTTTGAGAGGAACTGAGGAGTCTCGAGCACTGACTACGGGACTCAATTTACACCCATGTCATGCTACGCAGCAACAGAAACGTGTCTGAAGTCTTTATTCAGGGCAGCACAGCACAGTTCTCTTTACAACTCTTGCTATGGTCCTGAGTGCACCTGATCAAATCCCAGGAGCAGAAGGACTGCCTAGCAGCTAAAACTTTGAGAAACTAGGGTAAACTGGCTGTACAGTCAAATTTTGGGGGGGAAGTCATAAACCCCTTTATACCCCAGTTTTCTGTCTATATAATAGGAATATCTCCCCACCGCCTAGGAAAATAATGAGAAGAAATATAGTAAAGGTTAAGAGACTCAGTGAAGGAGGGGACCATATGAGTATAACGGGTAGATACTCTCAGGGCAGACTGTAAAATTGCCTCCTCATAGTTGATATGCTACCCACATAACAAATTTTAATTAAAAAAGCAAAATGATTAATCTGGCTCACATCTCTACAATTAAAATAAATGCTTAGAGATGACTTATCAGCCCCTGAAGACTTTGATGTGGCAAAATGGTTAAAAAAACCCTATCGATGGATCTACTGTATGCACAAACTGTATTTCGATGAGTGGATTGACCACTACTCCTGGGGTAAGGTCTTCAGCCTGGACAACACTGTGGAGGAAGGAAGGAGGCACTCAGTCTGGGCGGGAGAAGTAGAGGAAAACCCATCCAATAAACTGCAACAAACCAACATCTATACTGATATCAATAGCCTTGAATCTTAGCACAGCTGATTTCAATCATCAGCCTGATCTCCCTGAAATTCATGCAGTGTCTTCTGGATCTTCCTCATGCTGGAATTTGATGCCTTGATTCTGTGGGTGTTGAGAATAATTCCCTGTGCAATGATTCAAAATGCCGCAACCACAAGGCAATTTTACAACCTAAACCTACTACAGCATCAGAGGTTTACTGCTCCCCTTGTATAAAGAACCATGTGAGTGTATTTCAGCCAGCAATGTTTTCTTTTGCCTTCAGAAATCAGGAGGAAACAATACCACAAAAGTATTTGAGATCCATGTGAACCTTGTTTAGCCAGCGTGGATTGGGATTTACATTCCAAATGCATAATGAGCACAGAGACATAAAAATGTGGGCATGCAACACTATTAAGCTCTTGAAGATTATCCCAGTCTCACTCAATAACCTTGCCCTTTCTTAATGATGTTGGCTTTATATGAACTATAGCCTCTAACAAAGCTTGATGCCAACAGGAACCATCAACATCACAGAGGCTGAGTGGCAGCCCAGTGTAGTCCCTTGTGTTAGAGCTCTGCACACACTGTATCATTTTTCCTCAATGGGAGAGGAAAGTGTTTATCTGGGAAGCGTTTCACATCATGGACAATAGGGAACTGTTTAACTTTCCACAAATAGGCTAGTATGCAACTTCCGAGCAGTCTCCAAGGAAAACTTCGGAGCACTGGCCATGCCCTTCCAGCAGGGATTTCATGTAAAGTGGTTAATGCCCCACATCCTTCATCTTGATTTATTCCTGCTTCATCTTTGTTTCAAAGTGCTTGCCTCCCTTCAAACACAACATGGGGCTCATCTCCGTGAACGTGCACTTTGATCGCTCGGGACTCCAGATTCCTATCGGCCGCTCAGACATAAACAGGGATGTGCTGTCTCGGCAAAGGTATTTCTGTGACTGCTTTTATTTTTCCAAGAGTAATTTGGAAATGCGAAGCTGGAGATCGATGACAGGGCTTTCAAATCTAGTGGCCAGGCAGGGCACTGGATATTGGAGCTCATGGCCTTCGACTGCCATAGAATTGCTGCAGGATAGCAAGAAAATCCTAGTACCCCTGACTTAACGCATTCCCTGGGAGTGACTGGAGAGAGGATTTGATATGCTCTTGCCACAAACGAGCACCAAGTTAGGTTCCAATTTCCATGCAAATGCCACAGGTTGAGTGACACACTCACAGATTTGAGTTGGTCTGACCTCCCATGGTGGGTAAGAGTGGGGTAATATCCAAATACTACATGAACATTCATCCCCTGTGTGACCAACTTTTTCCCTCTCTAAAAGTCAATGGGAGTTGTGATTGTGTTCGGTGTAAATTTAGGAAAACCCTCAACGCTAATAAAAAATTCCGTTCTATAGCGAGGCTACAGATGAGGCAGACGGACAGACAGGTCCAAAGCAGTGACGATGGGGTAAATAACCCAGCCGTTTCCACAGATCCATGACAAACTGCAGTTTCACAAGTCTGCCATAGTGGCAAAGATCTTATTTACGCAAGCACAAAACTACAGCCCATCGACTGCCAGGCTGAACATGAGCTCAAGATAAGGATCAGAGCAGATAATTCAGTTTCCCTCAGAAATTCCATATGCACAAAACTTTCTCTGTAAATTAGCATTTGTCAAATCTAAAATTAGATTACTACAATAAGGCATTTTTGGTCAGGAAATCATCCTTATCCAGGACATTCTTCCATCATATCAATTCACAGCTACTACATCCACATCTATATACAACATTTGATCCCCTTTTCCTTCCCCATCCCATTTCTATTCACAGGTCCATTTTTCATTCTCTCTGGAATGTAGAGCGTTTGGGAGCGTAGGTGGAAAGCCAAAGTCTTTCAACACCCATTAATAGAAATTTATTTTATTAATTAGGTTTGTGGGAAGAAAAAACAATAAAAGAGCTGATCCTGTGCTCTGAAAGCATGAATCACTGTCATGCACATTAGGAGACATGTCCTGTGAGACACTAGAGGCTACCTCACATAGATTAAGTGACTGAGCTGCTTTTTTGGGAAGTCCTGAATCATCAAACATAGCAGTTTAATCCCCAGGAAATGGGAAGCATATTGGCATGATATTCACTTGCATGGAACATGAGTTCCAGAGAAGGGTGAAGCTCCACATGTTCTGGAGATCAGCTTAGCTTGTGGAGGGATTTTAACACTTGCAAGCTTCTCTGAAGTATCTGGGCAAGGTATTTCCAGCACATGATTTAGTGGATGAATTAAACTCTTTACATACTTCACAGATTATATGGGAATTTATTCCTACTTCTAATAAAAATGATTCAATGATTGTGACCTGCAAATGTATTCACGCTTCAAAGTTATTTATTGTGACAAGTGGTTCATGTATTCACCATTCTTAATTTCCTAGTCCTGTTATAAGAACTTATTTTTAGACTACTTATTCCTACTCTTAGTATTCACTGTGAAGAACAGTGGAGACAAATACTCAACAATAAACATATAAACATACTTCTTAAACTGATCTTTAACCATGGCTCTCCTAAAGGGAGAGGCATGCAGTCACTTCAGACCAAAACTCGATCATGGCAAAAGATCATCTGAATGCCTTTCATCCACTCCACTGTGAAGCTATCTGGCTTGGCTCAGATACCGTAAGTTATTAAAAGTGAGACTGCTTATTTTGCACTAAACTGGACAAAAATAGTACAAGATCATATGATTGTACCTCCTACGTCTCTAAGGATGACCCTCTGAAAGGTTTCAAACAGCAGTTTTCACAAATCACTGCAACTAGATCCACAACGGCTCATTTGGCTATGCCACCAGTTGCATAGTGCTATTTTGGAGAGCTTCTAATGCCTTTTGGAAGATGAAGCACATTCCTATAAACACCTGATCACGCAGGAAAATTAGAAAGCGTACTTGCCACTCTATCCCTATGTGGAAAAATGTATCCTCAACTTTTTTTTTTTTCTCTTAACACTTTTCTTGAAGAAATTTTGAATGAAAGTGTCAAAAAGAAAATGTCACTGACTCTCTTCTTGTTCCTGTTCTTTTTTCTTTCATGTTTTTTTTAAGAATTCATACATATCAAAAAGCTTCCTTTACGCAAAATTGCTCAGAATTATACTCATGTTGAATCAAATTGTCCTACTGACTGCAACACAACTCACAGACCTCCTAGCTGAAGGTAAAGCAGCCATTCTGGAAGTGGAAAAGCTATCAGGGTAACGTGTGAGGTCTCTTTGCCTGACAACATGATAGTGAAGGTAAGGAAAGTCGGCAGCACACAGACTAAGTGACAGCAAGCAGACTACAAACTTCCTTAGATAAACGACAGTCTTTCAAGCCACACGATACCACTCGATACCTTTGTGCCTCTTGAGCTGTTACAAAGTGCAGCTGTACTTCAGCCCAGATTGATATCACTTGGAAAGGAGGCCATCAATCCACGGGACAAGTGCAGGCTGAATACACAAACAGAAAATTCACCCAATCCCACTGTTTCAGTATAATGTTGGAGAGAGGACAGGGCAATTTTCCCACAGGGTTATATGAGTCTAACAGTATTGTCTGACTTGAATCCAGTGCCAAAGTCCTTCAAGTAGGAGATGAATTCATCTCACAAAATTGTTAGCCATCTAAACCTAGCCAGAGGTCTATTGCAAGCGAGCTGGGCAGGTTTTTCCCATCACATGTGTGTCTAAGACACCCATGAACTCCTCTAATTTTCCATTGCATTCATGCAGTTACATGAACATCTCCGGTTCTAACTGTTTCTATTATAGCTCCTTATAACCAAAGACAAGGGAAAAAACTGTTATTATCCAACTGTTCCCTTCCTTTTCAGCAACAATCTCATGATGTCCCTACTCTAGAAGACAGAAAGATTTCAGTACCGTTTTGATTAACTTTATTTCTAGCAGCAATGGACTCGAATTTTAGTCTTATACTAATGACCTTAATGTGAAAAGACTTGCACTAGACTTGTCTGGAACAAAAATGAGATGAAAAATCAACTTCCCCTGTGGAAACTGGAATTTTGAAATGTGACTATAAAATAATCAAAATAGTAATTAGTTCTGATCTTTTGAAGTTTCCAGTGTTCTGTAGTTGACTGTTAGCTAGTTTACAAAATATGAGATTCAGATCTCTTTAAAACTGATGAGCTGCTAAAAACCTAGAAAATCTAGGATCAGTCTCAGGATAGTTCAGTGAGCAAACTCCCCTTTGGCAAAAAGAACCAAGCTCAGGTTCCCCAGTGGTCCCCTATGCAAGTTCCCAAGGAACAGAATCATATGGAATATGCAACAAAAGATAAAATCTGATTACAGAGAAAAGTGAAGGTCCCATTGGAAAAAACATTCAAACAAAATTCCTGAGAAGTTCACTTCTGTATTCTTTCACTAACACCATAAATCATCCGGGTCTTTCATGGAATTTTTTGTAGTAAGTTGCTAAATTCTACTCTTTCAGTTGTCATTCAGTGTTTAAAGGTGGTTTAAAGAACATGCAGACACACTGGTCTCAAGTAATGTGTTGCTCAGGAAGCGACAGGATAATTAAGTTCCCATGGTTCAGAACTCCTCAGTTAACTTAGCTTCTCTACTACATCTTGGAACTTTCTTTGATTTCTTTCCTCCTAATAGTTACTTTGATTGGTTCAAACCCTATGCTTTGTGGCTGAAAATAATTACAGATACAAAAGCAATTAAATCACAAAGGAGGATATTTTAAAGACACATGGGAATCCCTTGCAAATGTAATGCGCATATTTTCATGACTAAATATTTTAAGCATTAAGTAATTATATTCTCCAATGTTGGATGAGGCAGTAAATTTGCCAATGCATGCAGATGAACCTTATTTAATCCCTATATGCCTTATACTGCAAATTATACTGTCAGAGAAAAACCCTAAATTATGGGTTTGCTTCTCTTTTGAGGGCAAGGGAGCTAGTGATGGGAACATAATTTCAGACTCAGATCAAATAAGTGATCCACAGATTTAAAATAAGATTAAGGAAGAACTGCAGTATCCCAAAAGGAAAATTACTTCACCCACAGAAAAAAAATTGCAAGCATTCCTGTCTTAGAAGCGATGTGATCCAGAATAAGCTAACATCTCACTAGCTCTTCTCTCAACTAGCTCAGTTGTTCTCAATGAGAGAGTCATATCTCTCATAATCTTTTTATGCTTCTCTTTTTAAAATAACATTTTACAAATTTCCCTCCAATTCTAACACATTTCCAAGCAAGTCTCGAACGTTCACAGTTAAGCAGTTCAGGAAGTATGAGAGTAGAACAGTGGTGCCCGGCTGGCAAGAGAAAACCAAGTCATTTGGGCATCCCAAGGAACTCAGCAGCTACTTGGTCACTCCCGAAAGCTTTGGTAGCATCCACAAGTTTCTGGGAAGGAATCTGTCAAATTTTATTTTTACCAACTTGGAACTGAGGAAGAAAATTATATCATTTTTTTCCACTCAACTGTGTACACCACCTACGGAAGGTCATGGACGTTGATGGAGGGCAATGCTGCATCAATGTTTGCACTGAGTGTACTTTCATCCTATGGGGAACAAGGAAGCATTTATGGAACAGCAAAGAAACCTCCACTAAGAGACACTGCTGATGCAGGGGAGCAAAGGTCACACCTGTAGGATGCTGTGCGAAAAGGAGAAGGAGCAAACACTGCTGCAGAAAGAAGGAAAAAAACAGCAAAGACATATTGCTGCAAGCGGGCCAGAAGGTTCAAACATAAGGAGCAAGGGTAATTAATTTCTACAGAGGAGTTCTGAGAGTCTACAGTAAACTCTTATATGGACATAAATAAAAGCTCGTCATGCATTCTCCCATTCTGCAAGAAGGTAGCATTGAGCATAATATCTGCAAGAGCAGTCTGGTGGAAATGAGCACTACTGTGTGTTTTTCTGGCCCAGAAAGCGGTGTGCAGTACGTCAAGGCTTGGCGCACGGCAGAAGGGCAGAGCCGATTCTGAGAACTCAGTAACAATAGAGTCATCGCTGGACACAGGTGCTTCCTGAATTGATCTTGCAATTCATCTGTTTCCAATTAAATCTGAAGCAGCTGTGGCCTTTTATCTACTCAAATCATCAGAATCCATCCTTGGTGAAACTTTCTCCTACCTCTTCCTCTTGCTGCACCCCAAGCACACAGCGCTGCTTTCTAAAGAGAAGAGAGGCAAGGACAGCCAATTGGCAGAAGTAGGGGGGAAAAAACTGCCATTTTTATCTTAGGGCAAAATAGTAAGATACTGATCCAGCCGTTCATTTTCCAGTGCATTTGTTTGTGGGCCACAAAGAGAGCCAGCAAAGTGACAAGAAAATCTGAATGCTGCTGAAGGTTTCCAGGCAAACAGAATCATGACACTTTCCCTCAGGCTACAAAATAAACAAACAAAGCCAACGTGAGGATAAGTTCTCCAGTGTTTATGGCATTGTTCTGCGCTCTGAGTAGGATAGGATTTCTTTAACAGAATGGAATCAAATCTTAAAGCAGCCATTTTAACTAGTATGCTAAGGGGATCTTAGGAAAGGCTTCACATGAGCATTAGGCCTCAAGGCAAATCAACAGGAGTTAGGTGATTTTGGAGATCCAGCAGGTGAGAGCTCACAAATAGCTCCGCAGCAGCTAAGTGTAGTACATCTGATTTCTGCCTCCGTGGATCTTTGGTTCTGGAGCCACCAAAACCTTATGAGCTATCCAACAGTTTGCCAAATTCCTGCAATGTCCGAGCACCCAGGGCTCCCCAGCCGCATGTGAGGCACTTTCACAGAATCACAGAAAGGTTGAGCTTGGAAGGAACCTCCAGAGATCATCTAGTCCAACCCTCCTGCTTAAGTAGGGACACCTAGAGCACGTGGCACAGGGTGGCATCCAGACGGGTTTTGAAGATCTCCAGAGCAGGAGCCTCCACAACCTCTCTGGGCAGCCTGTTCCAGGGCTCTGTCACCCTCACAGTAAAGAAGTTCTACCTCACATGGAGATGGAACTTCCTGTGTTTCAGTTTGTACCCCGCTACCTCTTGTTCTGTGGCTGGCCACCACTGAGAAGACTTTGGCCCCATCCTCTTTACATTCTCCCCTCAGGTATTTGTACATGTTGACAGGATCCCCCCTCAATCTTCTCTTTTCTTCTCACGCTTCCCAGACTACAAAGCTGGCTGTCCTGCTAAATGACTGGAGGTCACCCCACCAGGCAGCCAGCAAAGTCCAGGGGATTCCCAGCATGAGTGATGGGCTGTCCCGCTTTCCCACTCCCCTGGAAACTCAACACAGTCAGAAGATGGTAAAATGGCCTAAACCTCAGGTGAGTGGAGAGCTGGAGAACACATTAGTATTTTGGTGCTTCCAGTGAAAGGTCTGGAATTTCCAGCCTTTCTATTTTAAAAACTGAAGACATCAGACCTCTCTCGTGATTTAAAGCAAATTAAAAATGCTCCTCTTCCCTCAAAAAATAATCTCATTTTTGTTGCTGGATGAAAATTCCGTGTCTTGGCCATCTCATCTAGCCTACCAGGGTCTCACTTTACTTTCCTCTGGCATCTTAAGAAAGGAAGAGCTTGGCTCAAAGTTGTGTTTGTCACTAGATGACAGAAATCTGAAACTCTAGGCATTCTTTTCTGTTGACTTAATAAGGAGACATTTCACAACCTGTGCTCAGCATTTTGGACACAGAAAGCCAGCAGTCTTCTGGCTTTACCCTGGTGGTATGTAACTGTCAGCATGAGCAACTTTGATATTTGTCCTGTTTAGTTCTTAAACCTTTTCTGCTACACAGGAATGGTACTAATTATCTTTTTTTTTTCCCTAAAAAAAAAGAAGTATTCTCTCATCCTTTCTGAAATGGAAATGGATGGCACAGCCTAAGTGAAATGATATCACCCTATCTGTTTATGAACATATTGATAGCGCTGCTTCCTTATTACTGACTAATAAAGTAATTATAATCATGCTATTCCAGGCGTAAAGATATTAAAGAGAAATAATGTTCGTTCTTTTGCCAAATCATTATTACTAATAAGCAGAATGTAGCATGAGTGCTTTGCTAAGGTTACATCCATCATTTTAATTGATGGAACTTCTGACTTACTTAACCTGAGAAAAACTGTCTGGCAACTTACTGTCCAGAAATCATTGGTATTCAACTTAAACCATTCTTAGATTCTCTATGTTATACCTCTAAGAGTTTCTATGTGCCATATCAGTTTGTTCCTCCTGGTCCTTTTGGGCACACTTCATGCACAATAATCCTTTTCAGAACTCCCTCGGCCAAAATACAAGCATGCAGTTGCTTCAGTTCTTCCCAAACCTTGTATTTTCTCTGTGTGCTGTCCACCCCTACTACTTTCTAAATTACAGTCCAGCTGATCTTCCCTGAATACCATCCAATTTTTCAATTGTCATGCCAGAATGGAGTGCAATGGGCTTGAATCCCTTATACAACTTACCTGGAAGTAAATCAGAAAAGTCTCTCTTGGTTTTAGGCAGAGGAGAGAAAGACCTGTTATATCATGTATAGCTCCATAGGTATCAAGACATCAACTATTTCTGTGATCCATAAAAATTTATCCAGGGAAATAGCTCAGAATCCATTCCTAACTTCTACTTTTTTTCTAGGTATACACATTCAGTATAGCCACTACCTCTCATCAGCTTCTCTAGATGGCCCTTCTGTCTGTTTTCAGAATTTTTTTTGTCACTTAAAAAGGAAAGAGGAGAGCAGAAAAAGAACTGTAGATAAAAAGACATAGCAGCAACATAACCCCAGTATTACTAAACAATAACCATCAAGCCCTCTGGAATATGCTACCAGTCTTTGTCAAAACTGTTTGAGTAGACTGAATACATGTGTCCTTTGCAGCTCACCCAGAAATCATCAGATACAGGTTATTCCAAAATAAGACAGGAAGCAGAGTTTGCAGCAATTTCCTCCTTTCTCGTGGGAGCTGGGACCAAGCACTTCTGATGTCTATGGCACCAGCAGTAGGACAATGAAAACAGGATCTCCGAAGTACCTCTATGGGAGTTTTGTTTTTTAAAGGTAGTAAGTTCTTTCTTGGGCATGTATTTAAATTGTCTGTACTTATACTTTCTAAAATCTTCTACTGTTTCTACGTCTTGAGTAATGCAATCTAGTGGCAATTCTGGATTTCTTCAAAACGTCAATTATTTTTCTTTATGTATTCCTAAAGATATTGAGTCATACCTCATCTAAGGCTGCCTGATCTGTCTGGATCATCAGGCCATAGGAACTCTTACAGGTTTATCAGTAAACCAGCTTATCATTATTGGAATCAACCACACAGCTCAGCTCAGTCCAATATTAATGCACATCAGTATATCCTTTAATAAAGTTTCATATGCTTAATCACCAGGACAGATACCACTGGAGTCGGGGTACTAGTCTAAACTATGTGGACAGCTTGTTACACACAGTGACCTGAACCTACAGGTCAGGGTACAGAAGCTACAATCTGTAGGATAATTCAATGGGGGACATATATATGGTTTGAAGCAGCAATCTAGGCTCATTTGTGCACTTCCCCTAGAGACTGACGATTTTAGGAATGACTGCATGAACAAGTGACACCATTGCAAGGGTGTGGACATGCATACACAGAAGTGACCCACATTGCAAAGAGGTCAGCATTAACGGGTAGCTTTGTTTCAGGTTTCCTTTCATATTGCTTTCATTCCTTTCATCATCTGTCTATGATGATGTGTATAGACATAACCCAAGATCATGCAGAATAGAGTCTATTTTTGGCCATATATCACAATACTGTGTATTTCTCACTTCTCAAAGACTTGACCAGCCAATAATTTAATAGTTTCACAATTTCCAGAGGAAATTTTTCACAGTAAGATGATATTTTCAACTAAATGAAAATTGCTGTGGAAAGTGTCTCTCTGAAAGGAAAGTTTGTCAAAATCTAAGAAATGTATACCTCAGCTGTTTTGGTATTGTTTACTGACTTTTTTTCCACTTTGTTGCATTTTCAGACACATGGGTACAAAGGCATTGTTGTTAATTTTAGCCAACATTTTTTCCAGCTCCAACCAGTCACGCTGCTTACCCTGTGCCACGCTACTATCCCTCTGCCACAAGGATTGCTTTAACCTCATCTAGATATATACTCTTCCTTGTGTCTGTTTTTATTTCCTTCCCCCTCATTGTTATTTAAGACTGCACTTTTATTGCTCAACACACTCCAAGAAGCATTTAGGATAAACTCTTTGTCAAAGATACTTATGCACAATTGAGCCTATTACATTCTATATGAATCACTAAGGGTGATTCACAAATAAGGTTAAATCAGCCAGATTTTCAAGCTATGTTAAACATAACTCTTCCAGATATGGTCTGCTAGTCCTGCAATTAATCCTCCATATTAAACCTCACCTCATATTTGGATCATGTCAAGTCTGTCCCACCAGGGACAGAAGCATACTGCTCACATATATGCTTATGAGGATAGCAATCCTATGACGGAGCAATCTCAGCCAATTTTTATCTGCAGAATGCAGGGGAAAGGTTAACTTTGCACAGGCCAGATGGTTTCTCAGCTAACCATTCCTCTCTTATTTTCTGTGATATCTTTGAACCTTAAGTAGACAAAAACCTCACATAACTGGCCAAGGAAGATCTCATGGGTAAAACTGAAATCCTTCCTGAAGAAGAGCAGTCTGGCATGGAAAAGTGTTGCTGGTGCTCCATTAC
>NW_010583775.1:590074-632956 GCF_000705375.1 Tinamus guttatus | reverse complement strand
TTTCTCTAAAATATTCATATGATAAAATACAGGGCTACCCTCACTCATTATTCTAAAAGTATACAAAAAGATGCATGTTGCTTTTTGCAATTCTTCCCTTACACTGATAACATAATTCTAGGATTTTAACTTCATGTGGAATGTAATTTTTTTAAATAGGTGTTCAGAATGAAAGGCATGGAAAGGTGCTTAGCTGTAGAGTGATCAAAGCGGAAGAAGAGTGCAATACACCTTATCCCTGTGATTAGGAGCACTTGTTCTATTCTCAGAAGGAGGTCTATGCTTATATAACGCAGTGTAATCAATAAAAATTCTACACATGCAAGTGACAGTCGTGCTGTAGATTTTTTAAGTGATAAAATCGTCAGTTTTATAACCTCCTGTTTGCATAAGATTGCAGAAGTTGGCTGCTGCTCAGGAGCGGAGTGGTAGTAGCCCAATGGGGAGCTGGGTGCGAGCCCTCGGGGAGTGGCTAAGCAGCCTCCTAACACACACACGTGAAGAAGGCAGGAAGACAAGGGGGATCAGTTTAGGAATACAATTTAGGATCTCACCTGTTGATGGCTAGGACAGTACCTCGTAGTCTGGAGTACAAGTTTCTTTGGTTTCTTTTTGCTAGTGAGCTGTTAAATCGAGGGAGAGATTAAACCTTAGACACAGCAAGCAGGAGCTTCAGGAGATGTTCATCTTTAGCAGGAGGTGGGAGCCTCGGGGTGAGGTGGGATCAGGCCGTTTGGCTCAGGCTGTGTGAAAGGAGGGAGAGTTTTGGAGCACAAGGGCACAAGCAAGGGAGAACATAAATTATGTGTATAACAAACACAGGGAGGGCTGCTTACAAATCTGGTTCACCAAAGTAAATAGTTGAAATTACAGTACAAATAAGGCAATTAAGAAAAATTACATTTGAATAACTACCAATAATATGTTTGCAATTAGAGTAACTCATTCTCTCAAACTCATTATATAATTCTTCTGATACATATGTTTGAAGGTTTTCCTTGTCAAAAAGAAATACAATTAGCCACTTACCATTTTAAACAGGAATGTGAAGACAAGATGATGTTAGTAAGTGATCTTTAATTAATTTAGACTAATTTAGAACATTCCTTGATGAAATAATATCTAAAGACTTTCCTGATTAATTTTATCTCAAAGTTTGCATTGTTTCCTCAAATCCTGTTTTGAAAATTCCTTTCCTTGGTGTTTGATGGTGGGAGGAAATGCAAGGATAACATAATTCCTGCTTTCTTCAGGAGCCCTGGTGAGTGCTGTGAATCAGAAACCTCTGCAACATGTATCTTGAGAACCTGCAGTTCCTGAGCCTGCTTTCTTGCCAGAGCTTTCAGTAATGGCAGTTCTGGCCTAATTCTTAGAAGCAAACTTAAATTCAGGCTCTCCTCTGAAAAAAATCATATGTTTATGTGTAGAATTGAAGTAAGCGATAGTTTAAAAACACAGCTTAACCTTTCTCCTTTCAGCAGTGCTGTAGGATAAGCAGGTTTGCCATCACAACTCGGATTCATGGAAGTGCCAGTCTTCTTCACCTCCAATAAAATGTACAGCTTTTAAAATTAATTTGATCAGGTATTTCAACATAGTTTATTTGCCTAATTATCTTCATTGCCCTCATATCACATATATTCCGGTATACACTAATAAATGAGATTGGCCTTCATCATATATTATTCATTTGATGCTGTTCTGGCTACTTTCCTCTTCTAGGTATATCATAGTCTATGTTTACAGTGGAAACAGTGCATAATAGGAAGGAGAAGATGGTATGTCACAAAGGACAAAAAATCAGCTAGGAGTGAAAGAATAAATGTAGTGGTGGGAAGTGAGAGAGATTTCACTCTTATAGTCATTTTTGCTGTTGGCAGTTTGAATATATTCTTTTTCTACAATACTACTTGGTCATGCTGCTTTTTTCTTTTTTTTTTCTTTTTTAGTTTAATTAACTGAGGCTTGGAAAAGTCTGCAAAAACACAGAGCTGAATGGCAAATATTTTACTTTTTGGCTGCATATTTTCGTCGTAGTGCCTGATGTATATGCAGTAACTCTTATAAATGTATCTTATCTAAAGATAAACCACTAATAAGTACCTATACAAATAAAAATAATGGGGTCTTAAAGAGATTCAGGTTCACATTATATCTCCAAGCTCAAATACATGTAAAGCAGATGTGAAATCCGCCAATCTCAATCCCAGTGTTTTTGTACTTTTATTTACTGGGGAAAATAAAGCAAGGAGAGCAAAACTTTCATCCTGCTACATCCTGCTGCCAAGTATTTTACTTGCTTGTGTTAACACTTCCTTAGCAGCAGTTTCTTAGAAGCTAATAGATAATTGTAGCTAATGTACACAAGAGAAGTTAAATGTGGATTTTGAAGGAAATATGGTGGTGTACTTTAAAGATAATAAACTCTTGTCTCAAAATAATTAAGATAGGATTTTGTTTGCTGGTAAGGTAAGTCCTTGTTTCAGCAAATGATCTTTGAATGATATAAAGGTAAGTTGGATTGTCCAAATAAAATGAAATATATATGAAGGAGAAATCCTGCTGGCTAAGCAAATGGGATCCAAAGTGTTGTGACAAAAGCACTGAAAATCCAATGACCTGCCGCTAGCACTGAGCTCAGGCTGCTTTTTGATTTCCTGGCTGGAGCTTGTTTCCTTGGTGCTCCTGGAGTGTCCAGTAGCCGCCAAGCCAGCTCCCCTTGCCCACCTCATCGGTGAGGCCACTGCCCGCCCTGCACTGTGGCCATCCTCAGCCCTGGCTCATCCTCCTGCATGGAGCAGCCCTGCTCCCACTGCTCCTGGATTATTCTGTCCAGCTACTCTGTCTGGACAGTCCCAAATCCCGGGTGTCTCCTGCAAAAAAGCATTAAGTGCTGTTAGTTTGCATTGCAGAATGGAATTCTTAAATCATTGCTACTAAAAGCAAGTGTGTGTTTGTGTGGCCATTAGCAAAGACAACTAAATAATTCTTAAACTGCATACTTAATAAACTAACCCCAAGTTATTGCTGGCAAATGCATTTGTGAATGTTATGAAGGTTTTGCTGGATTTTATAGACTTGATTATGCAGTATAAAAATTTGCAGATATCCATAGGGAACAAAGCACTGGAGGTATCTTGCAAAGTATTACAAATGTCTCATAAAGAATTACATTTTACTTAAAATATTTGTATTATAGACATATACATCAACAAAATATAATACCTGGCCCAATGATCAATGGTCTAGAGCTATAAAGGTACTTACAGTTTGCAAGTGTTTGGTAGGTGGTAGTTACAGGGATTCATTTTCCTACAGCTTGGATGAATAACAGTGTCCTAGATCCCTTTTGCCCAATGGAAACCGGGCCAACTCTTCTCTCATCTCCCAGAGGATTATTTTAACCATCTGGTTACCACCTGGTAACCTGGTGATTATTCTTAATCTTTCCTGGATTTTGGATTTTTTGAAAACCAAAGAAATAAAATCAAGATTCATTGAGCAAGCAAGCAAGAACAAAACATTTATTAAAGAATGAATTATCTTAGGAAAAAAATGAACTCTCTCAAGATATCTTTTTGATAGGAAGGGACAAATGCTACCTTACTTGTGAGGAGCCAATCTTTAACTGTTTCAGATCGGCTTTCCCTAGGATTGAGGTGGAGGAATGCCTGACTTTAGATGTAGGCATGGTCAGTGTCATGGAACTGATGTCTTGGCTGCAGCAGACATTGAGGCATTCAAAACACTTCAGAAATAGGGCTGCTTACCAACTGTTGATATAATGAGGGTTTGGGGAAATATGCTAATTATATAGAGAACATTTATGCTGTAGTTCCATTTTAAACAACTATGTCTCTGTGGATCTGAGCTCCTTGAATGACATGGCCCAAGCGTACAGTGCAGGCTTTAAAGTGTGCATTTTCTGTGGGTTGAAGCACAAGTCTTGATGCAAGTGGTGATTTCTTCTAGGCTATTTTACATTTCTAGTAACCATTTTATTTTCATGATAGTATGCTCAGAAAGTCTGGCAAATGCTTCCCACATGTTCTTAAATATGTCAATAATTTATTTGTGCATCATTCCTACTTTGATAAAATGAAAATGAGACTTTCGTATCTCACTTTTGTGTCTGAAGAGTATATTTATCTTTTAAATGTAATGAAATATGTAAAGTAATAAGGAAGTTAACAAACAGAATACAGAAATCCTTGCAAGAAATTGGTGTTGAAGTAGATTCTGAAAAGTGATAGTTTTGAATGTGAATCTGACTTGTAGATAGTGAGGTGTTCAGTGGTAGCAACCTGGGGGACTCCAGCTTTCTTGTTTATAAGGTCCTGTTTTAAACTTCGCTCATTTGCTCGTCTGAAGCTCTCTTCCTCCAGTACCCATATAAAATGCAGATGTATTTTTCACATAGAAATCAAAATCTTGAAAATGGCGGTCATGTAGAACTGCTGTTGGAAGCCTTTCAGGAGACAAATAAAGGCAAATTTTAGCCAAACCTGGGTAATAATCTGCATCTTCCACATGGCGTGAACTATCTCTGGCCCCAAACTCGTCACGTAAGTGTTCGGGTTACAATAGTGAATTGAACTGGGACTTCCATCGAATGCCTGGTAACTGTTGATATGTATTCCCTTCCATTTTAAGCCAACAGTGAGCCATTTTTGTAAGAAAAAATACATAAAATATTTTGTCTGTCTTAATCATCCATTTTACTTTTCAATCTTGATCAAGAAAATATAAATCATTAATGAAATTTAAAGCTCTGTGCAGTACAGTTTATGCTTTAAGATATCTACAGTCTTTACCATTAAGAGGGAAAAATACCATGTCTTTGCTCTCTCTTTTTTAATGCTATGTTATTTTACCCTCATTAATAGAGAGTAGCATCAAAGGAATAAAAACCACATCTGTACATAAAGCAGTTATTTAATTCAATAAAAGATGTGTAATTCATTAGGTTCTGCCTAATTTAAAGTTTCTAAGTGCCTTTTCAAGAGGTTGTTCAGCCAAATTGAATACTGATTCTTACATACTTTTAAGAACTTGAGATAATTTGTCTGTATTTGAAAGACCAAGTATGAATTGTTTAAAAACCTAAGCATTTCCTGACTGCTTATATACAGTGTGGTGATCCCCTCAAATGTGGTTTTCTTTATTTATCTGAACAAAATCAGGTCACAAAACTAATTTGATAGAATTAATTTACTATATATTCAGTTTTATGGTAAGAAAAAATAAAAAATATGTTCTAAAGAACATACAGTTTTACAGTTTTACATTTTATCATGTTAAACGTATCAGAAAAAAAAAACAGTTGCAGAGTTGTAGAGCAAACGTTATTTGTGGCTTGCTATGATCCTGAGAAATAAATGCAGTACATGTTGCTACAAATAAAAAAGTCTTTATCATCTGAGAAGATCTTTGAAGTTGAATAGACTGTAATTCAATAAAAGATGAGGTAAACACAGCTGTATAGAATCTAACAGTCGCAACTTGAATAGGAACATGCTTAGATTGAAGAAAAGTGATTTACTAGACTTAAGAAAAGTATATTGCCTACAATTAAAATTTAAGAAATATACAAAACTGGAAAGTTGTGCTGAAAATGCCCTTGTTCGAGACTAGACATCAGTGTATCCTGGGTACTAGATATTTTACTTATCCATAGCTGCTATAGATGCCTAGCTCAAACCTAAGCCTTAGTGGGCTCTTGGAACAAAGATCCCAAGGCATAGAAAGCATGCCTGGAGAGAACAGCAATGGCATGTGTGTAACACCACCCAGTGCACTGAGGATGCTGAGGACTGGCTGGCACCCTCTTTCCCCACACTGAAGTCATTTACCGGGGGACAGTGGCAAGTGCGAGTGTGTTATCAGAAGGGGACAGATGCTAGAAAATACTAGAAGTGTTGTGTACATATTATTTTAACTGTGTATAAACTAAACTATCAGTGTTACTATTATAGCTTCAGTTGCAATAACATTTCACAAACTTTGATTAAACTGTAAATGCTTTGATTAAAATAATAATAAATTCTTGGCTTTACTTATGTGTTCTTTTTGTCCATAGAGAGATTGTGTGGAACAAACCAGTGGGAACTCAAGGAACCTGTTCTGACATTTGGGTGAAGGAATTTGGTAACACTATCATAGTTGGCCAGGAAGCAGGAAGCGAAGAAAGCAGTGTTCCATTCAGCCTGTTCTGTCATTGTGCAAACTGAGGCTGGAAAACAGCCCAGGAAAAGCACTCGTTTTTAATCTATGGGCTGCAGTTTAGGAGAGAGGTCTGTTCTCCATTCCCAAGTTTTATTTTATATACTTAATTTTCCTAACAAGCCATGGGTAAATGACAGTCTGAAAGTTGCATCTGTTTCAGAGTTCTATTTCTCTAGAATTAAAATGTAGGTATCATATTTTTAATAAATATTTTATTGTGGCTGGGTGTGTGTATCTTCCCTAGAGTTTACTTGTTTTCTATATCTTTTGAGAAAAGTAGCTATTTGCATGTTTTAGTCCATTGCTGTTAGTTCACCTTAGTCTTTCCCACATATGTCCTTGACCATCTGCAGTGCAATAATAACTGCCAGTAGAAATATGGTATTTTTTCTTTCAGAGATATTAGAATCTTCTTCAAGAGGCAGTAAACTGAGCAGAGGCATCTATTAAAGTTTCACAGTTCATGTTCCGGTTTGCATTTGAAGTCTATAACATTTATGATCGAAATGAAGAGGAAAGCTATGTTCTTAAAAAGGTGTAAATTCAAATTAGGGTATTACACTAACACATGTATTTTTGCCCTGAATAACCAATATTTTTATCCTGCAGGCATAATTTACCAACCAGACTGAAGAAATTAAGGCAACATCCTGAATAATATTCTCACCATCAAGCATCAGTATCAAAGCAAGGCATTTGAAGACATAAAAGCAAAAGGTAATGACATTATCCTTGAATCTTCATGACTTTCCTAAAGGTGAATGTGTTGAATAAGAGCTGCTGAAATGTTGGCACTGTTTTATACATCCCATCTGTTAGTCATAATATTGCATCAGCTCATTAATGCATGTTACCTTGTGTGTAAAACAACATGTACTCTGTTGATTGCGGAGTCAACCCTAAAGTGTTTTTTGCTGCAGCTGGTTGGAATTTCTTCTCAGAAAGACTTTTTTTTTTCCATGAAAAATGCCACTTTCATTTAAATCTCCCATTTGAAAAATAGATATATACTTTTATGGAAATTCCTGCAGAAAGAGTTTATTTCAAGAACATACATATCGCACTTTCTAGAATGCTTAAGAATTTTATAGTGCTATATTATCTTTATTTTGGTACACTGCTTTTGATCTAGCTGGTGGTGTGATGCCGCTGTCATGTCATAGTATAAATTGTCAAAAATTGTATTATGACATGACAGTAGGTATGGTGCACAACTAATTAAATCTAATAAAGTCTGTCACTTTTAGGTTTTTTAAATCATGAAGGGCAGCGGCTGCTTACTGCTGAACAAAATTTTCTAGACTAAAATGTCTACTCTTTTCAGTGAAACCATTGAATCAGTACTAAACTTTTCTAATTATCTTGGAATAAGTTTTTAGGTGATATCACAAGTCCGTTGTCAGAATTAAGAAAATTTTATTTGATTCCTGAGACAGCAAGATCATTCATCACTAATGTAAAATTACAGTTACAACAGATGTGTTACTTAGATCAAATATAATTCCTTTTTTCAGAAAGGAGTAGAAGCGTAAGGAAAAACAAGTCAAAAATGAACTTCTTCTATTATATCTTTACTTTCTGGGTAACCATTGGCTGCTACAGTACTTCAGATCTTTCTAGTCAGTCTTCTAGACACTTATAGCTATGTCTCTTTGGTAGGTGATTTACTTAATCCTTCTTCTTGTATAGTTATAGCATATGAAACAGCATCGAGTCTTCCATTTCTTATATGAAACTGTTAATATGTAAATAGTTTTATATATAACTTTAAAAATTGGAATTTTAAAAAACATTCTATTCACATGCGTAACTAAATATATGAAAAAAAATCATTTAATTACTCTTTGTTTGGCTTATTTCTGCTTTCCTTCTCACAGTATTATTCCACTTTGTTATAGTACTAAATATCAATTCACAATATTGCTGTTTAATAGAACTAGATGTGGTGCTTCTCATTCTACTTTGAAACCTATTAGTATTTCTGACTGTTACCAATACATCTTTACGTCACCATTCGTATATAGAAGTGTAACCCAGAAGGTCAGATATCTTCTAGATAGAACAATTAGATTTTCATCTGTAATATAATAAACGTATGCAGTTTAGTATGAGTGGTGATGGGTCAAAAATGATTGTTTGTATCTATCTATTTTATGATTGTCTGTAAATCAGGATGACTAAAGGTATATGAGGCTTTTGGCAGTGAAAAGGAAAAGGATGCTAATGAAGGAATGCTTCGGATGGATAGTTAATTGATGCCAGAAGTTTATAAAACCTTTTTTTTTTTTTTTTTTTTTTAACGGACAAGCAAATCAGATTTATTCAAAAAAAGCATAAGATTACTGTTTTCTAGGAATATGCCCACTTCAGTTACTTTGCTTTATGATGACCTTTATTTTTATCTCTTTATGAACCTTTCTCTTTAGAATTAGGACTATGCAAACATTTCTTGCTCTTGGACTCTGGAAAACTAGTCAAATAAATATTGTTTTAATGGTCTTTGAATATACTAAAAGAATATTTTTGTTTGCTTTACTGGAGAAACCTGTTACTAATCCCGCTGAAGATCTGCTTTTGATGACTTTCCTATTGTCTGCATGCTCGCTGCAGTTTTTTCCTCCCCCCGCAAAATCTTTGTTAACTACCTCTCATGCCAATGATACTAACTTATTTGTGTCTAAGATTCAAGTGTTTACTGGAAAAGTAGGTTTTCTAATTTGCAGTGGAGTCCTTTGTATAAATCTTAACAGAAGTAAATACTTGTGGTTCAACAGCAACTATTACACATGGATACTGAAACCCCTCTGTGTACCCATTCAGTCTCCAATTCTGTAAAAAAAAATGGAAGTATATATTGAAAGAAGAGCTAGATTTTAAGCCAGAGCCGGATTTATGCCTAAAGGTTCTGTGCTAGCTCTGATTGTAACTATCAATAATATATTACTAAGAAATAATTATATGATGAGCAAACATTTTAAAGCTGTTAAATCAATGTATGATATTGTATATATCTTCACTAATGCCACCCTTAGTTGGCCATTGCAAATATTTTTGCATATTCAGTACATATTCATTCCTGAAATGTAAAATCTAGTTTCTAGTTTGATAAGGTACTTCTTTCAATAATATGTGGCCTGTCAATTAAAGAAATGTTGCTATTTAATAAAGTCAGACTAAAAAAAAATAAAGTCAAAAATTAAAAGAAAACCACCACAAAATGACGCTTCTGGTTTTGCAAGGGTTAAGGGTTATCAGACAGCTTTGTTCGACTTGCCAGCTCTTCAGTTCTGAGCATATAAGCACAGGAAACACAACAGCAGATTTTTTTTTTAATGTGATACTTCTAATTTTCCTTTACTTATAGATCAGTATGCAGTAAGCAATCTACATCTAAGGGTTTCTAAACTTCAAAGTTTACAAATCTAAGTCTAATTTGCACTTTAGAGGAATCATCTGAAGAACTTCAGTCAATATAGTGGGTTCATTGTGTTTCCGTGTTCGGTATCCTCTTCTAGTAATTCAGTCACATACCTCATTTGCATGAAGAGTTTCTCTTAAATGTCAGAATTGAGATATGACAGTAAGTATTCACTTTGATTAATGCATTCAAGATTTTTCTTGACCTTAAATGAAGACATTGCTTCAAAATGTTATCAGATCTTTAAAACGGGGTGGAGATTTGGATGGAGGTGGAGCAGCGTGCTCTACAGACATCAGAGCATCATATATATGGACGCTGGGCCAAAATACATAATTTGTTATTTCTGAAGATGTTCTCATATGAAAATGGTGTTCACATTTTTGATTCAAATGAAATTAGAAAAGGTTTTTTGATCCTCCTTTTATCTATCCTGTAGAGAATTCACGGTCCATCTTTTTGGCCTGCGTTAGATGAAACAATCATGTTGCTAGAAAAAAAAATGATGTGGAGAATTAACTTTTTTATGATTTTAGGCCTAAAATTGTATGCATATGTTTAAATGATGCCCAGTTTTGTAACTTGGTTGTGAGTTCAAATTAACTTCATTATTTTTTGCCCTAATACTATGCAGGGAGGTCTGAGTACACCTTCAAAAAGTGTAAAAATTGCTTAGGCACACTTTGCTGTCAAAATGTGGTTCTGAGGGACAGATTACTGAATGTTTGTCATTTCTTTCATGAAGCGTATGCCTTCTCTATGTGATTAAAGGTGGAACGTGATGAGATGAGCTTGACATTAAATACACAGTAAGATATTAAAATAGATTATGTTTCCTTGTGGAGAGGTTTCAATAAGGAAAAGGAAATGTTAACATATCCTGAAAGATCTTACTCTGATAACTAAGAATGAGATTCAAAAGAAAATAAAATTATAAAATGGAATATAGACAATTAAACCTAAGGGTTCAAGTCCCAAATTCCTCCCTAGAATGCCAGGTAATTCAGTACCATTATTCGAATTTAGAATTCTGAGAGAGTCTCAAGTTCTCTTTCAGTATAAACTGAGAACCGTTTCAGTCTTGAGATGACATTGCTGAGCTGGACAGTTTTATGTTTAGCTCGGCCCAAAGTTTCATCAGAAAAATAGGTATTATTTTACTCCTGTGAATGTGGAGGGTTTACTTGATAGATGTTTTCAGAGCATGCATGAGATATATACAATGAATACAAGTAGAATGTAAGCAGAAGATAAGGAAAAAGAAATAGCACTGCAGCTGATTCCTCTAAAGAATGCCTAATGCTAGTGGTTCGGATGTTTTCTAGGGAGGTGATACTTGCTAGGATGGGTATGACTCCACGCGGTGGAAGGATTCGAATGGAGATCTGTCATATTTTCTGTAATAATTCTGACCACTGAACTGTGGAAGAAATTGTGTATGTTTTATCAGGGGTATGTGAGAAAGATAAACTTCCTCTGCAGCTGAACACAGTAAATCGTTCTGTTCCAGAAGTTCGTAGATGGTTGGCTTCGTCAATGAATTCTGGGCAGCAGATTCTCAGCAGAGGGAGAAAATGTCTTAAAAGACAATTTTAGTCCATGAGGGCTATCTTCTCCCTGTCTGGTAGCTAAACTAGGCAGTTCTGCATTCAACATGCACATATTTGTAAATCCTGCCTGAATAAATTGCACATAGTCCTTAAGCATTCAGTACAGGGTTGTGGATTCTCCAAATGCTGAAGAGTGGGTTCTGCAAACTCAGCTTTGTAACACGTAGCTCTCTTTGTAGATGTGAGCCAAAAGGTCTGTATATTCTGAGGACCCCGATCCGAAGTCTACATGCTATTCCTATTCACATTAGAATCAGCAAAACCCCTACAAAATTAGAGATCCAAATCTATCAATTTTTGAGAAAAAAAAAAAACTTGGCAAATATGTAGCTTAATGTAAATAATTTGGGTGTGTTTGCTCAGTAACCATAAACTATCCATTTGACCGACAGCGATGACTATCAGAGCAATGTAAAAAGCAGTCCAAAGTCTATGGAAATTAAGTTAGAAGTCTGAGTATCTCAGTTGAAGAGGAGTAGTAAAAGCTGAGAGTCCTCTTCAGTCCTCAAAGTATTTCAGGATAGATTTATAGTATTGCATAAAATCTGCGGGCAATATTCTATTCTTATCATTAATCAGAAGCATACCTGACTCCCACTGTTTGTTTATTGTGTAGCTGTTCAGCACCAATTATTTCTTGCAGGTAAAACAGGATTTAATATGCTTGGCAACATCACTATTAAAATGTGCATCTTTTTCTTCATTGTGTTCCATTGTATTTGATGATGCTGTTGTTTTTATGGTATGCAGTGATGAACTTAGAATTAATATTATCTAGACCAAGCAAAGTTTTCCATGTATTCTGATAAAATTGGAGGGAGGGAGAGGAAGAGAGAGCAAAGGATTTGCCAGAATTATTGATCAAATTAATGATGAATGATTTGTTTTGTTTGTTTGATAGACCTGTGTTTTAATGATCACTACTTACTGCCTAAGGCTTTGCTTTGTGATCATAAATCTAATGCTGAACTGCTGTCTAAATATCTAGTTTCCCTGAAATAAAATACAGGAAGCTGAAAAATTAATAATTAATATTCAAGAATCAGATTGTGCACGGTGCACAGCAATTATTACAGACAACGGGAGCTGGAATGCTCAGCAGCTTAAAGCCTTAGATCCCAACAGAATTGCAGTAGCTTCTTAATCAAAGCGATGGGTAGCAGGTAATGAAAGCTGTAACTTTGCAAAACTGCCCAAGTTTGATCGTAAACAATAGACTGTAGAGATAGTCCTCTAAAGGACATTTTCTTTCATTCTTGAGTATTGCTGAACTAACTAAAAATCCAATTTATAGTATATGTGTTCTGGACCATGAACAATACATACTTGAACAATACATACTTGCCTCTCATTTTAAATTATACGGTCTTTAGATTTTTCCATATTATTTCCCCCCAAGTTAAGCTTTTCAAATGCTTTATCGTTTGCTTCTCTTAACCAGCCTGATGAAGGAATATTTATAACTCGAAGCAGAGACGTGTTTTTTTGTGTCGTTTCTTTAAGTCAAATTATTTGATACTGTGCTAAAAGCATTTTAATGTTGGTATTGGGCTACCCTTATTAAACTTGTGTCCAACGGATCTGAATTTGGCTTGAGGATAGTTAGGTTTCAACAAGTCTGTATATATGACTTTGAATATTCTAAATTTTTCTCTTAGGTTTCCACAAGAGTAAGTGCGAAAATCCAGTTGAGTCAGAGATAAATAACACTCCTTTTATAGCATTCTCTGATGAGCAATAATGTAAAGAGGAAAGGCTTACTATTCCTATTGTACAAATATGGAAACGAGGGCAGAGCAAAATAAAATGATTTATCTGAAGTCACACAGAGCTGGGAATAGAGATTAGGTCGTTCTGGCCCTAGCGCGCTGCCATAAACACTGGCTCAGATGCCCGTTTGTAATCACTTCCTCAAATAATGACGTGCGCAAGATCCCCCTATCTGCATTTATCTGCTGACTTATCTGTTGCATTGCGTTGTTCTTGGCTTACGTTTCTCCGTTTTTTTAGTGTTTCAGTTCATGAGATCTGTACCTCAGTTCAGGTGCTTAATGCAGCACAAGTGCCAGTTTTTGTACCTTCTGTGAGCTAGTCCGGTAGTCAAGCTGCGTTGAATAGGCATGTGGTATGCAGATGTGAACTGGAAGGGGCAACATTTTAGTTAAGTCCATTGGGATGTAGCCATGCAGCTCCTATTAACATTAATGAGAATCAAGCAGCTAAATCTCAGTGCATTGTGCTGAAAATGCTCCCTGACGTGTTTAAAGGAATGCCATTTTCATATCAAGTAGTTGCAAATGTGCTGGTGCTGCTCCATAAAACTGAACATCCCAGAAAAGGATCCCAGATCTTTCATATTGTGTAGCAAAGATGATCTCTGGGAATTGTTGATTGAATAACTCCACAGAATGCCATACATCATTTTTATTGATAAGAAAGTTGTCATTTGTATAGCCTCAGTACAAAGCTAAATGGGCAGGAGCTGCTTCAAAGTGTTATGTTTTTGATTAACCATCAAATTGTCATTAGTCTAGTTCAGACTCTGAAATGATTTAATCTTTTCTTTTGGCCTTACCTGTAAACTTGAAAGACAAAGCTGCAGATCCGTACAGATTCTGGCCAAGTTGCATTTCTTCAAAGGGTGTTCCATCATAAAAATGTAGCTAGTTATGGTGAAGATAGCAATAACAAATTAAGTCTTTTTCTTTTTTAGTTCAGCAGTGATTTGTAGGTAGCTGTTATGTACAGGAGAGAATGAGTTTGTTTTAGATTGGTTTGACTGACTCAGAGAAAAAGATTGTTAAGGATGTTTTGATTCCAAACTGACCTCTTGTCATCCGTTACTTACTTTTATTCCAAGAGGAACATATTTGTGTGGTATGAAGTATTACACAGTGTCCCCTATGAGACAGCAAATAGTTAATGACTCTATTTACCATGCTTTTAGTCTGTGTTTCACAAGAAGCAGTTCTGGCAAAGAAATATTTGCACACTCATTACTGGGCACCAAGTAAAATTGCCCAATGTATTTCTAACCAAATACACATCAGATAATAAAAATTTTTGGAAAGTAAACAAAATTACAAATGCCCTCCATCTCCCACTAAATAGTAACTCTACAGGGTAGAAAATTACTAAAATACCTACATTATAGCTTAGAATAAATAGTAACTCTACAGGGTAGAAAATTCCTAAAATACCTACATTATAGCTTAGGGCAAGAAATGTTTATGATTTTCTGTAGTTCTATTGTCAATGTCTGCCTTCTGCTTTTGCAGTTTAAGGTATTCTTACTCTGTTACCAACATAGTTTATACTCAGTTCTTTATCCTTTATTTCAGTAATATTTATCATTACCATGAAGTTTTAATATGGAGAATTAAAGCAATTCAGAACAAATAATTTGATAAATTTCACCTTTCTCTCTTTGAGAGAGATCATTTCTCAAATTTATTCATTATTCAGAATGATTCAGTAATTCCTTTAGCAAATAATTCTTACTGTGTCATTTTAATTGTGAATTATGAATATTACAATCAAACAGTTTCTGCTCTAACTTCTGTGCAGTAATGCATGTATTTGACTAACTTAAGCAATCCAGTTTGAATTTCCAACTGTGTTTGATTATAATAGGTGTTAGCAATGTATGCCAGGCAATCAAAATCCAAATGTCATGTGATTCATGGTAACTAAACCCAGCATGAAGGCAACCTACAAATTTGATAATCAGATGTTCAGTTTAAAATTTACTTTCAGCAAATGCTCAAGCAATCAAGCCACAAGAATATCTAGTGAATCCTGAGCAATTGAGTGTTTTCAGAAAGTGATCATAAAAAGATAAACTGCATTTAGAGAAGACATGGTCATGGATCCTTCCTTCAGCTGTTTTGGGGATTTGAGTTGCTGACTGCTTTGCTCTCATTTTCTCCTACAGAAATCAGGATTTTAGTGAAACATCAGAAAATAAGGAAAGAAATTTCTGAACATCAGTAAGTGTAGCACTGTTCCGGGGATGAGTAAGGGGACATTCATTCTTGTTTCATTCCTCTTTTCAAAGCTCTTAAGTCATGCAGTGGCTGAATTGAGATGACTGTATTCAGAACTTTGATTTTTTTGTGTGACTGTGTTCAATCAAAAGCATTGAATAGTGTTTTTTTTGACAGATAATAACACATTGATACACAGAATTGTAGGGAATTAAACTGTTTGTGAGCCTAGTTCAGATTTGATGAGCACTTTCAAAGAAATAATATGCAGACTTTCCTTCCCATTTTCAAAATGTAATAGGGTCTTCTTACTTTGACAATATTAACCTTTCTTTTTAAACATAGTTTTTCTTAGACCATATATGCACTTCTGTCAAAGTTACACATAAGCACCAAGTCCCAAAAGTGAAGAAAAATGTGGCTGTTCCTGTGAGTTTTTCTTTAAGATTTTATGTGTTCTGTCGATTGTGTAAGTTATCAATGTTCTCGTCTTTTAAAATATAACTAGAAAAAAAAGGAGCCTAGCTTTTGCTTGCTTCTTGTTTTAATAGCCTCCTTTTTACAGCCCATGCTTTGAACTTGTCTGCAGGAGGATGCTTTCTCCAGTGTGTCCCACAGCCTGGCATCCAGTCCAGAGGACTGGAGAAGCAGGACTACTGCTAAGAGCACGCTAAATTTCCCTCCCAGGTTACATGCCCAAACTTCATTTCAAGGAAAACTTGCATATTCTGGAAAATAATTTGACCCCAATCCTGTTTTGACAGCCTATCCATTTATGGGTGAAATATATAAAGGTAAAGACCAGAACTTCAGAATCCACGTGTTCCAAATTGTAGATAGATTCCGAGGTCCATCCTCAGTACTCTTCTGGTGCTGTACTTAAGGTTATATAAACAAGGTGTGAGTAAGTGTGATACATAAAAAACACTTCTGCCATTATCTTTGAAGAAGGTCAGGAAAATTCAATTTGATACGGTCTGTTTTGATTTCTGAAACACCTTCAGTTAGATCCCTTTGCAAAATCTCGCAGAGAAATTAAATAACTATGGCATAAGAAAATAAAAAAATTGATAGTTAAGTATATTAATCAAAAGATAGCAAGCAGAGGAGTAATAAGCAGTTCGTTTTCACAGTGGAGATATCACCAGTGAAGTGTTTAGGGACCAGAGCTGAAACCTGGGTTGTTGGAACATACTCAGGCATTACGTAGAAAAAGAAGTTTAAAGACAGAGGTTGCTTATTGTCAGTTCAGTTACTGAAGATTAAAGATGAGATGATTGTGAAAAACAGCAGCAGAACCTTGTGGGATTGACTGTGCTTTAGAATTAGAGATTGAAGTAATTTTAGGCAAATATAGTTCTGAACGGACCACTAATGAAAAAAATCTTGGGGTGTTTCATGAAGACATTCACTGAGTGCTCAGTAAGCTTCATAAAATAGTTGAATGTCAGGAGTTAGAAATTGTTAAAAAAGAAGAAAAGATTTAGAGAACACACTTTTATCTCTGTACAAGTTCACAAGATCTCTATTTCTTGAATACTGTAGACATCTGTTGTTACTTGATATCAAAGAAGGATAATGTAGAAATGAAAAAGAATCATGATGAGATAGGCAAGAATGACCAAAGGTATTGAAATCAGGAAAGACTAAAGTTACCAGAACTCTTCAACCTAGTAAAAAGTAGTAAATCATGAGCATGAGAGAATTAAGAGAGAATTCCAGTTCAAAAATTATGAAGCAATGAATGACACCCCTCCTAAAAATGATGGCAAACAGAAGGAGACAGTTGTTCATGTAGAGTGTAGTTAAAAGTTGTTGAATTTCTTGCTCCCAAGTGCTGCCATTTTTCAGGAAGTCAAGGGAAAATGGACAAGTCATATTTCTCAGGAATATTGATATGCACAGGCTCCACCTCTATCTCAGGAAACTCCCAAGCTCCAAGCTGTGGAAGGATGAGGAGAGTACCCCAGTACCCCAGTACTCCCAAGCTTGATTACCTACAAACTCCATCTGTTGATCTGCCTTTCTCTAGATATGTGTCACTGGCCACTATCAGAGATAGGATACTTAACTAAATGAGACTTTGATCTAAGATGTTATAGCTGTTTTATTAAATGCTGCTTCAGGGATTATTAAAGCAAACCCCTAAATTGTTTCCAGAAGTCTTGAAAATTTATTCGGAAACGTTAATATTCACTTCTTTTGTGTGTCAGATACAGAATACTTATTCATATTACACTCAAAAATATTTGAACCTATTTGATCTGTATGACCACATTTTGTTCATTTTTGGCTAGGTTTTGGTTTTACTGGCATTTCATTAGGAATACCATTTTGCTAAAAGACACTACTGCAAATAAACTAGGGTTTAGGGTTTTGAAATTTGGCATTCATGGAATAAATCAGTATCAAATACCTGCGTCAAGGGTATGTGCTTAGCTGTTGCTCTGTTGTGTCAAACAAACCAAAATGGTCTTACTGAGGTCTCTGCAGTTTACTGCTTTGAAGCTGTAAAACTGAGGGATAGATCTCTTCTGTATGAGTCCACCCAGAAACTGAGCAGGTCTGTGACATTTGCTCCTTCCCAACTGCTTTGGAGTGGAGTAAAAGTTTGAAAGATGCTACACAGAGAACAGGAAAACAGTCACTGCTGTTCCCTATGTGTGGAATTACAGACAGCTTTGATAGGTATAGGGATAAGTGCTGCCCAGGCTGGAGTGCACAAGTACAAATTTCATATTATGGACTGAGCGAAGTAGAATTTCTCTGAGGAACATAGTTGCTGGTTATGTAAGCAAAAAACTGTTTCATGAGGAGTGTGGAAAAGAAGACGAATATCAAATCACAGCAGAGCAGGTCAGAAGGGAATTGAGGAACGGATTGTTAAAGTCTCAAAAATTAACAATATTTACAGAAGTTCAGGTCTTGTCTGTGTGGTGGGCAAGTCCAACAGTGTCATAGAAGAATCACCCAAGAGCAGTAGGGCCATTTCACAAAAGTGAAAGGAATCCTGTGACTTGGTAGTCATTCAGAGGAGATAAGGGACATTTCTATTACTAGTGAGAGATTTTTCTGAGGCTTTTTCCCAAAATCACATGTCAGTAGAAGAAACTGACAAATCTGTAGAAACAATTTTGTCATTTTTCTCGTTGTTTGCCTGAGAAACTAGACAGAATAGAACTTTTAAGGGAAGATGTGGCAGAAGTCTGCAGAATCATGGATTGCATGCAGAGAGCAAATAGAGAACAATTATTTGCTATTTCTCAGATTCCTGGAACTAGGGCACTAAGTAATATGACCAGGTAGCTGGTTTAGAACAGAACAAACACCTTTTCATATAGTGCATAATTGAATTGCAGACTTGGTGGAATTACAGAATGCAAATCCACTTGATTAATAAAGAAAATCTTTGAAGTACTCTTCACACACTTTACAAGAGCCCTAGGTTTAGGACTTTTCAGTATAGAAGGGTATAGAGATACTAGTTTTCAAAAACCTTTAATGTATGAAATACATAACAGCAAATCTTATATTCCCTTCTGGGGGAAGATACGATCTTCATAACACTTTTCATTACATATGGACTATTCAATTGGTGATAGAAATAAATTAGTTCATTCTTCTGCTCTTTGTTATGTAGTCCCTTTTTAAATGGATTTTTTTATTGAAATAACCCATTTGTAACAATAATATGTTTTCAAGCTATGAATATTGATAGCTCAACAGTATGAATGTTTATATGAAGACTATTTGAAAAGTTTCTCAAACACCTATAGAATGAACAATAAATAGCATATTTAAAAAGTATTTTTTTTCTGCTTGTTCCCCAAAGGACAGTTTATGCGTTATTTTATATCTGCTTTATTATAAAACCTGTTTTTCTACGGTAATTGCCTAATTTGGGATTGGTCTGGGAGAGACTGAAGTTCTGGCCTGACCCTTTATTCCAATGAAAAACACATATAAACTCGAACTACAGCTTAGTAGGAAGAGAATTAGACAAGCTAAAAGGTATTTTACTGCACAGTAGTGTCAGCTAGTTAGTACCAAATTCTCCTGTCAGACTCCATAAATATATCCAAAGCTTTTCAAAATATCAAGGTGTCTGTTATCTAATGTTCAGTGCAAACTGCAGAGGCACCAACTGCCCAGAGCAAGTTTTAATCCTGACTGAGCCATACACTGTGTAAGGTTTGACAAGATGCTTGACCTCCTTGTGCCTCAGTCAACCCAGCTGTGAAATTGATAAAAGCAATTGTGTAAAAAACAGAGCTCCCTGGAAAACAGATCTGCCACTGGCTTGGACAATAACTATGGGTGAATAAGCGGCAAGCACATTAGAGCCATCACATGCTGTTAAGCTTTATGCTTACGTAACGCAGGCTAAATCTGAAAGTTGGTTCATCACATATTCCTGTGTAAAAGAGATTTAAAAACGGAAGAGATGCCTGGAATATTTTACTACATTTTCCTCCCAGGAAATGTAGTACAGCTTCTGTACTTGTTAACATAGGATACAGGATGGTTTGGAGTAAGTCTTATGGACTTGTGCTGGTCACAGTTATCCCACTGTGAGGGTTACCAATATTTTTACAGTTGTGCACTCTTAGAGAGATAATATTGTTATCTAAATTGTAAATATTATCTACGATTATTAAAATGGAATTCCAAAATATAAACTAAAGATGTTAACTTACATGAGAATTTCTTGACAGTCATCCAGATCTAAGGTCTTATGCCAGACGTTAGTACACTGTGGCTCCCTGACTTAAACATCCATATTTTAAATGGATCTACAATGACAATCCCATTTTAAGAAACACTTCTCTGTCTGCATCCTAGAATATGTCTTAGCATCTAGCCATATAATTATATCAAATAGCTTAATCATTTCCTAGGCCCAATAGAAGCAAGATATGTGTGTAGCTATTTTGAGTACTGTGTCCAAGTTTTACATCTATGAGGAGACTGTAGAAGTTCTACATCTATCAAGGACTGATTGCTTGATAGTCTGTTATTGACTGCAGCGTAAAAGAACACAGCAGATGCTAGAATTGTTTAATTCAAATGCCACTGCTTCTGCTCTGTGGCTGGGTGTTGGAAAGCTTTTTATAAATATGACTGGTAAACAATAACTGCCATTTATGCCATTGGTGAGAAACGTATCATTCAATGCTATCTAAAATCTGCAACAATATTCATTCCACAAAAAGCCTCAACAAAATCTATATTCTTTCTTAAAATCGCTAGTTGTGTTACATTGTATCTTTACTGGCACCTTTGGTTCATTTAAGACATTTTACATTTTAGCCTCTTCTAGAGATTGCAGTAATTCTGTACTATGCTCTAACGTATTACTCATAAAGATTTGACACCATAAGCAAAAAGTTCCACTTTCCTTGCAGACATTTCCTAATAACTGATTATTAATATAATCTTCGTAATTAAATTGTTAATGCTGTGGAGGGAAATGTTTAAAAGCAGTATATATCATGCATTTACTGCTGTCTGCTGATGTCATAATTTCATCACTATGAGATTGCAAATGCAGTCAAATATATCAGTATATCTATATTTCAACAATAGAAAAAATATTATGTAGTATATAATGTGATGCTATTTCTTGAGTTTGGAAATAGGTCTGCGTGAACGAACAAGTTCAGTGTTTGTAAAGCAACCAGAGTTTAAGAATTAAGTAAGTAAGTAGTGTGCTTTTTTGTGAGGCTAACTCGTGTTTCTAGGTTGCTCGGGTACATTGGCACACAGCAAACCTCGTACCTCAGAAAGTCCATCATATGTTAAGAACAAGGGCCATCAGCACTTTCTTTCTGTTGCATTTCTTACGTAACTTTTAATGTGCAGACATTGATTTCAGCCCAGAAATTCACATTGTTCTTCACTGAAACAAAAGCAAATGAAAAATGAATTGTCAGAAGTACTTTCTGCAGAAAGTAGCTATTAGATTTTCTATTTTTGCTTCCTTGAGATTCACTTGGATGGGGGGAGATAGTCTTTAATCCCACTCAGTGTCCAAAATATAAAAATATCTCTAAAAAAACAGCAGTAATGTTGCCTTATACTCTAAATAATTATCTTCTCTTTCATAGCTTCAGCAAATGATAGGAAACATATCAGAACTATTCAGATTAAAACCTGAAGTCCACAAAACATAGTAAAAGAAAAAGGAAGCACTTTAAATCCTTTTTTCCCCTCTTCTAAATATGGCATTTTAAAATTTATGTACACAAAAGCTTTTTATTGCAGTGTCCTGTAAGTTCTTTCTAACGCCAGAAAAAAGTAATTTTAAATGTGTGTCTTTTGGGAGAAAATGCCTAAGCCTCCAGACACACTTTTTAGATAGGATACCCTACCATATGTAAGCTGACACAAATGCTGAAGATCCTTTAGCCACAAACTGCTGGCTCATTTGGGCAGTATACTTGTGAGCAGAGGTTTCTGTCCATTCTGAGCAGCCTGTACATAATCTACTGTTGTAACAATGCTATACAAGATAAAGGAACAAAATTTGTCAATAAATCATAGAGGTCTACAAAATATGTGTTTTATTTTATTTTCTCTTGCTTGTATAAAAATGGATCTGAAGCAAAACTTTGACTCAGCTACCACAGTAAATGGAAGAATTTCTGGTACATATCTGAATCTGAGCCTGAATTTTGTAACTCAAACTCATCTCTCCTGCAGTGCCTTCCTAAGTAAGAGTCATAACAAGTAATTTATTGTTCAAATAACAGACATTTTCCTCTCTTCGCTTCATTGATTTAGCATATCAAAATGACTTGAGTCATTATGCCCTGGTGTGCATGTTAGTCCAGCTATTCTCCAAATATGTAAGAAATCGATCTGGCAGGAATTGAAAAGGCTGGGCAGAAATGCTGCCCAGCCACCAGTCTGGTGAGGACTGGGGAGGTGAATTCTCTCTGGATATAATGCTAACTGAAGTACCAACAAATCTATCACTAGTGCTGAAATACAGAGTTCAGTTCGTAGCATTGTGCGAAGGGCCGTTATGAGTTTAGGTGGTACAAGCACTGTTCTTGCACTGCCTCAAATTATTTTCATACAGCAGCTCTCATAATTTCAATAAATGTACATATCTTTTTTTCTGATCTTCTATTTGTAGAATCCAGCAAAGATGAAAGGATATGTTTTCATTAAAGACATTGCAAAAATACTTTCTACCGCCAAGTGTGTTAACTAAGAGATTGTATAACTTCACACCCTTTTCCCCATTATTTCATTGCATAGATTTTGACTGCATTTGCATAATTTAGTTTCTCCATTCAGAAAAGGAAGCCTGCCATGGGCTTTATCAGGAATGCTAGAGCGCACACTGCCGTGTCAGAAAGGAGTTGTGTTTAAGTGTTAAATAGCACTCTCATAGCTAGGCACACTCTTTTGTGTACCTGCCAGTGAAGCAGCGTACTGGGTTTATCACCTGCAATGCTCTCTTGCTGGCTTCAAGCTTCATTTGCCCTGCTCTGCAGCTGGCATCATCAACATGCTGGCACTTTGCAGCTTGACTTAGTGCTTGAAATTTGTGGAGAAAACTTTGTCTGGATTTCTTGTCATTCTGTTTCCTTAGGAATGGGAATAGACTAAATGTAATAAAACCAAGGCTCTTTGTAAAGCTGTCATTCAAATCTCTGACATTCTTAGCAAGCCTGGCTGCTGTAGAAGACTATCTTTAATGCCTACCATTTTCCATAAAAATGTAAAAGAAGTGAAAAAAAATTCTTTTCTATTTCCTTGCCTCATTCAGGTCATTTGAGACTCATCGATGCATATGTGCATAATACTATAACTAGTATTATAGTGCAGACTAGGTGTATGCATCACCTGAAGAATGTAAAACTTCCTGAAAAACTGTTGGTTTGAAATCCTTTTGTTTTAGGCTTTGCTGCAAGTGTGTGCGCATTTCAGTACGTGCTGTGAGAACTGCTTCTCTACCTTCAAGCCCTTCCCTTGTCTAAAAAGCAGGAGGAAAAAAAAGAGATTTTCACAAAGGTGAATGCTTAGAGAACAAAAGTGAATCAATAGGAGGGCTGGTTTGTTGTAATGGCACGTTTTCCTAACGCCTGGGAGAACGGCTGCCTGGGTGTCAGTGAACTTTGGGCAAGGGGCTTCCAACAAGCAACGACTGGCTGCTGCATGGCAATCAAAAGAACGTGCTAGAAACAGTGCACATTTGCCCTGACTTTTGCCCCGATCATTGGGTAGCTGGTAGCCCAGCTCGGTGTCTGCAGTGACAAATAGTGTCTACCTAATTTGCAAGTACAATATTCATGCAGTACTGAGAAATGTGGTATCGTGCCTGCCAATTATGCAGCAAAAATATGCATACTTTAAATTTCAGTTTGCCTCAGGTTTTTTAATGTACTGTTACCATTCAGAGTAGACGCAGGGAAATTCAAACATTAAGAGCACAAATGTTAATTCTCGGTATTTTCAGTATGATAAAGAATGCGTAACTGCCTGTGCTTGTGATTAGCCATTTTAAGTGTGACATTTGGTTGAATACTAGGGAGTGGTCACTAATTTGAGCTAACAAATAATAGTAATGCTAAATAAATGCAAATTTGCAATGATAAGAAAAAATCTAAAAAGAACAAATCAAAATAAATCTAAGTTTCAAATATTTGGAACAGGTTTGACTTAATTTACATGAGTATTTGGAGGTAGCTCACACATGAAAGAATATACTTACTTGTATGCAAATATAGTTCAGGAATTAAATGCACAAAAAAGGTGGTTTTGGAGCTAAAATTCAAACTAGCTGGTTGAGGAAGAAACTTTATGAATCTGATTAACAGTCAGTTAAGTTGAATAATGCATAATAAATACTCATTTATTATTTACAGTGGTAAATTAGTATTATGGTAAATCAGTATTATTCCTGAGGAATTTTTAGGCTGATGTTTGTCTCAATAAAAAATTAGTCAATAATGGACGATCTTGAACAAAACTTAAAGAAACAGACCAACACCTTACTCATTTTTTCCAAGTATTCTGGGAACAAAGAGCTGAATTTGCTGAATTCTACCAGCTCAATCACTGATGAGGAATGGATATTGGAATAGAGGGATCATTACTTTGATCCAATATGAATTTTTTTTTTGTTTTAGAATCCAGTTCATTAAAGGAGAAACTAAAGATTTTATCTTGAATATTTATAAATGAACATATGTTATATTACATACATGGTTTCATAGATCCATAATTATTTACAGTGTCTCAGAGAGATTATTTTTTTATTATTATTTGTATTTCATGATGAATCTGAACAGATCTCCTGGCCTTTTTCTTTAAAAAATCTCCTCTGGATTGTCACTATATTGACCATTTTTTTTTCTAAACTATGATTAAAACTGTTGAAAGTACTTTTGCTGAAGCCTCACCTGTGATGAAAACTCAAATACTGGCCCTCCTGCAAATAACGATCTGGAGTTAATGGCCTTTTTTCTTCATTAGCATTATGTGACTTTCACTGAGTTTGTGATCCACTATAACCCTATCCTTAGCTACTTCCCTATTCCGTTTTATACACAGAAGCTTTTAGTTTTCCTTTTTGAGTTTAGTTTTTAGGATAATGTTTTTATTAAATACTTTTCGTTTAGTTGGTTTTGTTTGTTTTGGTTTTGTTTCAGGATATTTTGCAAAATTTAAATTGATTCCTACTCACAAACTGCTTTCAGTCTGACAGATCTCGGCCTCATCTGTGGACTTTATAAATTAAAGTTTTAACTTTGTTGTTATCCAGTGTATTAAAAACATACTGAATACAAAACCAAGGCCGAGGTTTGTGGTAGTCCCAGTGATATCGGCATCCAATTTGCGACTCATTTATTGTTAACAGTTCTTTTTTTTTTTGTTTTTTAGTCGTGCACAATCTTTTAGAAGTAATTCAATCTATATCACATTTTCATTCTTTCTTAGGGTAAATCCATGCTGGATTACAGCACAGTATCATGTGAAAAAACTGTTAAACCGATCTGTTACTCCTCTGCTCCTATAAACCAATAATCTCAGAAAAAAAAACAGCAAATTAAATTAACGTATATTGACTGATTCTTATAATCTCTTTGCACTTGAAATGCTTGCAGACAATTTCATAATTTGTTACTGAATGAGCATTAAGTTGTCTGATAACTCTCCATTTCTCTAGGTTTTCTTTATGTCCTCCTCTAGACCCTTTTCCACATTCTTCACACATTTTTGAAAATAATTGCTATGTTTCAGAGATAACTTACACAGCAATACAACTTATCCCTGACTTCTTTCTCTGTCCCCTTCAAGCAGGCAATAATTACCTGCGGTTATCTCTGCCCTCCCCACCTATGTCTTCCTTGTAAAGTGTAAATGTTGCTGAAGGATTGTTAGAGAAGCTTGGCAGAGCTGCAGCTGTAAAATAAGCAGATTTGTAGGCGATTTTTCCACACATTTTTAGGATGATTTTTGTGTGTGATCAAAGGAATAAAGTTAGGTAGTTACACAGCGGTATCCACTATGTCTTGTTTCAAAAGTGAGGTTTGTATGTACAGAAGAGGACTTCTTTTCATGGAAATTTTAAGTAGAGAGCTGACATGCAGCAGTTGTCTGTGGGTCTGATGATAGGTAAAAATAAAAGTAGTAGATGAGTTGCTTTTATGGACTGAAAAGGAAAGATATTGCATAAGTTAGCAAATAGGAAATTGCTTCAAAGGAATATCATTTGTCTGTATATATCTCTGAGGCAGCACAGGTTACCTGAATACCAATTTCACTAGTCCAGTGTTGGACTTTGTTCTACGAATTATCTTGTGCTGTTCTACCTGAGTGGTATGAGCTGCTTGCAGGTTTAGAGTGCCCTATGGGCTCCTTAGGTCATTACCATGGGAGGGCACAGCGGGTAGACTTGGACAGTGTATTGAGTATGAAAAGCTTTATGTTTGGAAGACCTTAAGCTCTCTGTTTCTCGGTTCCAAGATGAGTCTACATGACTGCAACAGGCTAGAAGGAAGAGTGTTATTGTGCTTTCTGAGCTCTGCATTAAGACTGTTTTGTCAGTGGATTGCCTAGCTTTTAGTGGAGAAATCCACAGTCATACAGGTGTCATGTAGGCTTGCAGTTAAGATGTTAGTAACACAGTTCATAAGTAAGCAGTGATCATAAAAAGCTGTTTATAAGAAGGTAATTGCTACTACAACTTTACTTGTATGTAGCAGGTTTCATTGATACTCCCAAGCTTTTAATATCATTATCCCCACAAAAATGACTTGAAGAAATCTGATGATTTTACAGTAAGTTAACAGCCCCCCAGAGAGAATCACAGCATCATCTGGAGGTCACCACTGTGCCAATCTCCCATCTTGAATCCAGTATTTTCTCCACTGGAACAAATTCAGAAATGTCAGATTGCTAGGTGTTCCTCCTAACTCCTGTACATGATGTTACAATTGACTGGAGAAAGCAATCATGCTTAACATGTCTGGAATAATAGATGTTGACAAGGCCAACCAAAAAAGTCTCAGATATATGTCCTAAAAATCTGCCAGTTTTATCACTCACTGGTTGCGGTAGGTTTAAGCATGTGAGAGAAGACTTGTGTCGCTGTCTGCTTCCCCTAGCACTTGAGAAATATTTTTACATTATCCTCCATTTTCCATCGCTTTAAATCATTAGCTGTAGAAATTAGTGGAAAAAATGTTTTTACATACTGTTTGGCACCCTCTACTGTGCATAAATATTCCAAGTGTAAATATTGTACTGCTGCTGATGCTCGATATAATTAAAGCACAAAGATGCAAAAATACCAAACTAAAATACTCTATCATCAAGAAAATTAAAGAGATGATCTTTATATGACAGTATGTGCATGTGTTCACAATTGGAGCTATTTATTAATATTGGCATCCCCTTTCTGTTTTGGTGCTTTTTAAAAATAAATGAGGGTACTGATAGAATCTAGTGGCTCATCAGTAATGACACTGATAGTAATAAAATAATAATAAAACTGATATGACATAGTGATGAATCAGAAGTATTTTAAATAAAAATATATAAATTTCACATATTTTTTAAATATAGTAAAGAAGACAAAACAAAATATATGTAAATTAACCTAATTAAATAACAAATTAATTCTTTTCTCTCCTTCTCCAGTAATCCTCTTTATGATCCATAGCTTTGACTGTTGTTTTCAATAGTCTTTTGATATGCAGAAAGTTTGTGTTAGACACATCAATTCAGTTATATGGCATTCAGGATCTAAAGATGCCTCTTTGCACAGTGCACCCTGAACCCTTCGCACGCCTGGCATCACATATCGCTCTGCATTCTGTTGCATGGTTTAGAAATGCAGTGATCTTTGCCTCTCTTCTTGTCTGATGTCTAGGCTTGCCAAGGACGTCTATGCCAAAGTAGTTTTTCATTCCCTTGTCAGGCTTTGTATAAAGGTGCTGAGGAGATTGTCGTAGGTTTTGATGATTTTTCAGCAAACCATAGGTGAGATTCACCGCAATGTTAGCAAGGTTTCACAATCCTTGTCTCTCTGACAGCTTGTTGGTTATGTGGTTTAACCTAGGACAGAAAATTTTCCAGATGCCCTGTGCTGCTGGCCTTCACCAAGATCTTTTGGAGCTCCATGATCCTTACTATCTGGCAGATGAAGTTCTGAAAGAGAAGCAGAACAGGGAATTGGGAATGACTCTGATATTTTAGAATTTTTGAATCTCCTACATTCTGTTTTTATATCTTTCCTCCATGAGTATTTATTGTATTTATTGAGTATTTATTCAGGAAAATTTCCTTCTTTTTTTCTTTTTCTTTTTTTTTTTTTAATGTTTCTCTATACTAGAGAAAGGCTTTTTTGACTTGAAATAAACATGAAAAAAAAATACCCTAGATTTTTCTAAATTTCACACAGTGACTTCAAGCCATTTGTGTCTTCTTTTTAAATGAGAAATGAATCCTAGCAGGGTGCTCTCAGGAGCGATCTTCACTGTGATGTTATCCCTTATGGTTTGTCATCTCCTGGATAGTTTAGCTTTACAATGCTTATTAGTATTTCAAAGCTTATTCCATGGGCTTCTGGAGAGGGGATTGTCTGAAAGAAAGGAATAACAATTGCATGTTATTGTATTACCTGCTCAGGGAAAGAACATGTATCACTCTGATATGGAAAACCTATTTTGATTGCTGTTGTATTTTATTATGTTTCTAGATATCTGATTGGCATATAATACTGTAGCCTGCATTAGATGTTTTGATAAAAAACATATGCAAAATGTTTAGATAGCAATAGTTAATTATTCCATGTCATTGTGGAGTCCTAGCACCAGCATGCAGGCAAGTGAGGTAAAGTGTTCATCTTTGTACAGTTCTTAATCACGTGTGAGCACTGAACTTTGCAAAGAAAATTGGCAAGACTCTTTGGTGAGGAAGCACGACCAGAAAATTAGGAAATGTATAACTAGTGGATTTCCTATTATGTCTTCTATATCAGAGCTCTGGTAGTGCCATCTCTAATTCATTCCACAGATTCCTCAATCCTCTGTTTCCCTGCCTCTGATACTGTTTCCCTTCTGAAAAAAAAAAAAAAAAAAAAAAAAAAAAAAAAAGTGCTTATCATACCAAGAGGGGATTATATTATGTAAAAATACTGTGATAGAATAGCTTTTATTTGGTTGCAAAGTAAAGGCTGCAGACATTTCAAATCTTTTAATGTACAAACATGATAATACTGTTCTGCTTAGTTCTGCAAAATACTCCTTGTAAATTCTAATTCCAACTCTAATCAGGTAGAATATCACAGCATTCAATAGGAAACACAGCCTAAATAAAGACTGGATCAGTTATTTATTAGGCTTAGCAGTCTTATAATTAAATAATTTTAATTATTTAATCACACACAAATAGCCTGTGGCTACATTGACATGTAAACACTTAATAGTCTCATATTTTGCCAAAGTGTTTTTTGTTTTCTCAATATAATTCTGCAACTGTTTTCATTAATCTCACCCAATTTACTTTTGATTATGCTATATCTTCTTTCTTGTTTTCCTTTCTCTCAAATAACATGCAATTCCGTATAAAGATGACTAGATAGTTAAGTTTGTGCATTGGCAGATAAGAGAAAAAGAGAGAGAAAGTGAAAATTAATAGTATTTTGAGGCATAGAATTTGAGGCATAGAATTATTTTTCTGTTGAGATAACTAAGCAGGTATATTTAAACATTGTCTGTTCTATGTGTCACTTCTGGCTTTTAGTCAACTTTTAATCAGCTAGGGTTTTCCTTTTTTGATTAAACTAATAGTTTAATTTCTTCACTTTCCTCTTTTGGTCCTTACCACCTCTTTCATCTTTTTTTTTTTTTTTTAAATTTTCCTCACAGTTTTGTTCATTTCCCGAAGTCTTTTGTTATATATTCATATATAATATATATTTAGAAACCCAGCATATGACTCCAGGGCATAAAAATTTTCTTCCTTTATTTTTATACATATCTTGTATTGTACAAATAGGGTCTCATATGCTCTCAAATGAATAAAAATCCAACAGTTTTGATAAATAGAAAGCATATCTCTCTCCTATTTAGGTATCTTGAAAATATTAAGTGTTGTCCCATATTGCCACTCATAGAATTTTTATCTCTGTCAATGAGAATTATATGAACTTTAAAAAGAAAACATAACACTAAATGTCCTTCTTGTTTGGAGGACTTAAACGTTGCACTGAATATACTAAACTGTACTCATCATATATTAAAGGAATGACTCTCCATTTGTAGCAGATTTGTGGCAGATTTACTTTTTGTATGTGCTACTGTACTGTGAATCAAAAGATATTTTTGTTGATGAAAATAAAACAAGTAATTTTTCAAAAAGTGAAGAAATATATACTTTTCTAATTGTTGTCAGGAAAGACAGATAAATCAACTATTATTTGTCTTTGCCAATTTGTACAACTGCCAGTTCTACCCTCTGGTCATAGATTAAGGAATTTTGGACTACTACCAATTAAGAAAATAAATTTTTCTGTGTATCATTGATTCTTGGATAGATAAATGTAGAAAATTTGCTTGGAACCAAAGATATGGTCTTTGGAAAATCCATTTTCCAAAGAAAAATGGCAAATATATATTCCATACTGGCACTCAAAAGCATTCGTAAGCAAAGTAAAGTAAGTAAGTCCTTGGAATAGCTACTGAATAACATTGCCAAGAAGTTGTATATTGCTGCTGGAAGAATATTTACATAATTTGGCATCTGGATCCCTGTATTGTATTGTGTTTGAGAAAGAAGCCTGAAATAGTGGGATAAACTATTGTCCATTACCTTGCCAGTGCCTGCTTTAGCAAGAGGTGGTTTTACTTTTCTTATATAGATTTCCACCTGCAAATCCACATGTCTTGTAAGCATTCTTACAAAGAGAATTATTATTGTTTTAATCTGAAAATTTCTTGACTAAAGAAATTTTAAAAACATTTATTTAAGTATATATATGTTAATAATAGTTATGAATATATTTCATTGAGGTGAACTGACTGAAAGCTGCTGAAAATTTGGCACAAAAGATTTTGTGAATTGTTTAAATCTGTTTTTTGATATAAAGTTCTTTATAGGATTTTTTTTTTTCTGTTTAAATGTTTCAAGAAGCCAGAAAAAAACAGGCAAATATGTACACTTTCCAAAGGCTTAGTGCCTTAAAGGTATTTCACTTACAGGACTGTCATAGTTCAGTGAGATTTTAGTTTTACATTTTTCCTCTCTAGACTATTAGTCCATAATAGAGCATACCAAAAGAAAGTACAGTTTCAAAAGCGAGTTGACCAAAATTGCCACTACAGATCCTGTTTGCAGAGAGAGTACAGTTCGACTATGATTTTCACATTCTTCTGAACTATGGCTCTCTATTCATTCTATGAAGAAAAGAAAGGTAAATGTCACCTATAGAGGAACTAAGAGATACCTGTCTATATCTAATCCCATCTCTCCGTGTGCCCTGTCTAACTGCAGAAAAAGTGAGAAATCTAGCTGCGGCTTAGAATCAGGGAAGAAATGTTTTTGTAAAACCCGTTTGAAGAATCGAATGGAAAGAATATGAAGGAGGAGGAGGACAATTCCTCCACATCCCTTTTAAGAATGGGGAAAAAAGTTTGCACTACAGATTTAGGAAACAGTGACATTGACCCCAAGGTTCTTTCATAGGAACAGAAGTTTCCATTTTTTTTAGGTACTCAGAGATAAGGAAAAGTTTTGTGAACACAATTTGGTGTGTTATGAAGTGAATCCTTTAATATATCAGACATTATTTATATCTCTTCCTGTGTACTTGGAGCAGTTTATATTATGGTGAAAAAAGCATTTGAGCAAACGAAAAAGGAGAGAAAGCTGAATATTTCAAGTAGGAAAAGGTCTCATTGAAAAGATAATATTTGTATTTAATTAAAAAATTGTATACAAAATATAGTGAAATTATGAAGTTAATTCTCTTTCATTACAATTAATTAGCACTCCTCAGAAACTCACTCTGGGGTTTTATAGCTAAAAGCTAAATTAAGTCCCTCTAGCTAGATTCCAGTGGTATTTCTCCTCAGCCAAAGTCATAGAGACAGCCTATCGGGAGCTGTGTCACAGTCAAGATGCGTTCTGAGAATCAACCTGGTCATTACGGCTGTAAAATAACTTAAAACCATTAAGTACATTAACTTCATTTTGATCTTGGCTACATGGCTGTAAAAATATACTGAGGCAGTGATAATTGAAAAATATGAATTTTCAGATAGACTTATTTGTTAAAGTATTTGTCCTGAGGCAAAGCCAAGAGCTAACTTTGCCATGCAGTCAGCTTTTGGGACTGGAAAACAGGTCTGTCAAGCCTGCTCAGATTGAAAAACAAACAAACAAAAAACAATGAAATTAAGTTTAGTTCTTTTTATAAGGTACTTTTTTATTCTGAGTTTTATACACTACACAAGAGTGATTTTTGAATTTCGGAGTAGTAATACACTCAGGTTTTAATGTATAACTTAATACATATTTATAAAACCATTGCTTGATGGTTTTCTTTTGTTTTTATTTGTTGAGGCTTACAGTATTTTTTATTTTACTGGTAATATACTCCATGTTAAAATGAAGCTCATGTAGAATAAAATGTCAGACATCATTGAGATAGCAAACATAATGTGGATCAATTGCTGGGCTGGAAACATGACTTTCCAACATCAAGTGCAAATGTCTTTTCAACACAAGGCTCACAGGTATTTCAGGATAATTTGTTCGTAACTTGATTTACTGAAATGTCATTGGACTTTATCTAACAAGACTCTTATAGGTAATTAATTTTGTGTTTCATTCACCAGTCCTGCAGGAAAGACTATGGAGTTTTGGTATAGTGAGATGAAGCTGCCAGTGCCTCATAACTCTCCAAAGGGTAATGATAACAACAAAGCACACATGTTGACTCTAATGAAGTCTTGATATAGAAACCATTAATAAATTTTTACTGATCATAAAAAACCTCTCTCCTAACTAGCTCTGCAAACCCCCAATCATATCAGTGAGTCAGATTTTCTCATGAACTTATAGCTATGGCTAGAATTTTGTCATTTACCTTTACATTTCTTCACTTTATTCCGTCCCTCCAGCCCTCCTCTCCTTCCAGAACTTTTACATCCTCTAAAAAAGTGAAGTTTGCTTGTGTGAACATTTACCCTCACTTTTTCAATAACTATATTTGCTACATGCTTTTGTTAATAGTTCTGGATTTAATAGGCATTTTATAATACTGCAATGTAAACTGCTGTAGCTAATCAGAACCCCGGCACAAAGACTTACAGTGTTATAATAACGTTGTTCTCTTCCATCAGCAGAATTACTAGCATTTTGTTCACTCAAATGCCAATCAGTGTCAAATCCTTACATGTCTAAAATTAGCCTATACTGCAAGGCTAAAAACACTGTTATGAAATCTGTTTGTATTGGCCTTGCACCATTACATTTCCTCATTAGCCTCTGCTCATTACGCTTTCGCTTGGTACATCTGCATGCCCTGCTGTAGTGACAGTGGTCACAGAGGAGCACGAAAGTTTGGCTCATGCAGATTCCACAGTCATCATTTTCCTTGATAAAAGGCAGTGATAGATCCAGATAGATAGGTTTTTCCTCCCTTCTGCAGGGATGGTGTCCGTACTTAGAGGTGAGGGAGATTTCAGGCAGAAAATAATGGATATAGCATCAGGCTGCCAGTAAGCCTGAGCAGAGACATATTTTACATCACCTTTTTTCATGGCTCATCAACTCTGTGAGTAATGTCGAAGAGATGGGTAGATAGAGACAGAAGTTCCAGATATCCAGTATCCAAAGGAATGACATTGACAAGGAGTCACTTCTGTGGCTCAGGTGGCAGTTTTAGGAAATTAGAAAATAATATGTTTCAAGACTTCCATAGAAGTCCACTCCCATCTGCTTAAAAATGATGATAAGGCAAGAGGCATTGTAAGGTTTTCTTCATTATTATTGTTTTACTGTTGTTAGGAACAATGCAAAATCTCTGACATAAAAATAATTTTTTTAAAGGAGCTTCAATGTTAATAGAAATATACTAGGGAAAAGAAAGACAATTAACTTAACCTACAGGCTTAACATGGCTTTACAAAAGGACAACATGGCCATGATTTTCACTTCTAGAAGGAAGAGATGGGGATTTTATGAGAGTAAATACTGAGAGACAACGTACAATAATTTTTATCAACATACCTATGTTTCTTTCCCCATCTGAGTTGTTAGTGAGGTTTTGGGGAAACTGAGGACATTTTATTTACTTTGTCTATCTATTTTTAAGGACTCTTGAAAATTCCTACTGCTTGAAATAGAAGAGCTTAATTTATTAGCGGTGTTATCTGGAGGAAGAAAAAGACCTGAACAAAAAGAGAAGTGAATAAAGCTCCTCATACTTAGTGTCTCCTAAAATTGGGATAAAAATCTTTCTTTGAGAATGTGTGATCACATTTTTAATAGCAATTTTGGTTAATTAGGTGCTGTAGACAATGAAGCAAAGACCATGAGAATGCAGGATGCTGCCTTTGGGCTGTAACCTAAAGTTTCACAACTCTGTGCAGTTAGTGGGTAAGTTCTCAAACCTAAATGACACACTGTCTGGTGAGCTTTGCATACAGGATATATTTTGAAAATAGAAGTTTCATAAACAACACACACAAATAATCTGTGTGCTTCAATCAAATTAAACTGGTTTATATTTAAACCATTTAAAAAAAATCTCTGGTTGACTACTATTTGGTTTCTGTTCTTATGTGAAACACTGGCAAAAGAAGGAGTGGAAAAGATATTTTATTCATCCTTAGAAATAACTCACAGATCTTTAAGAGTTATTAGGAATATATTCATTCCATAAATTACAATACATTTTGAAATAAAAGTGATGGATGACTTCTCTAAGGAATCATTGTTATTTCCATATTTTGTGTGTTATTAGGAAAATTACTGCTTTGAAAAAAATCTCCTCGGAAATCTATAACAAAAGAATAAGAGTTAATACTCAAGTTGTTAAATTGGTCTTAAAGTAATGAGATGTTATTTATTTCTTTATTATTTCAATATTACTTAAGTAATCATGCCATTCTGCCCCTAAAAATGACTTAGAATAATTCAGAGAACACTACAAGCTGCTATTTAAATTCTTGAAGGCTTGAATTAGTGTAAGTAGAAAGTTAATAAATGTGTTGCAAATTATATACGTTTATTTGTAAAATTTTGATTACTTGTTCTCGAGCAAACAGATTGGTCTTGAGAAAAAGTCTTTTCTCATTTCTTTTGTACAATGCTCTACATTCTGGGGAATTTTTTAGTAATGCAGGACATCTTGATTTGGCCTGAGATTCAATTTTTTCCCAATTTCTTTGTAAATCTTAAGGGAAATATGTGCAAAGATGAAGTGGGCATGTTTGGAAAATATTGGAACAGGTGGATAAGAAGCCTGATCCATCCTGGAGTGAAAAGGACAGAATCAAACAGACACAAGAGCAGCCTCTGACATGCAAGAGATGTTATTATCTGATGACTTTATGAGCTCTGAGATATTTTGTTTACTAGGCATGACAATTCAGATAGATAGATACATTTTCAGGGAGGACATTCTCTTCAGTGCCCTGTTTTCACTCTCATTTTCTCTGGAACAGTGTCTAAACTTTTTAGTTTGTTCAGGGCTCACAATGAAAATTTTGGAGCAGGTTCTGTGTTTGTTCTTTTTTCTGTTTTACTGTAACAGCACCAAAACCAGAGACAACCCAAATGCACTTTCCTTTGAGACCATGCAGCTTTCTGTAGTGATTCCATGTGGTGTAAGCAGTTTGGCTTAAAACTTAGAATGTACATAATTTACAGTCCTTTATATTTTGAATTCAAAATAAACCATACATTTTCTTATTAATGTGATCATCCTTTAGATTTTCCAAGTCTTCAGCTTAGACAGTGCAGACCTAAGGGAAACATCTTTGAAATGTAGTGCCCCAAAAGTATCTTTTTAAGAGATGTATTCAGTATATCTATGCTATTAAATTATGCCATAAAAAAAAAAGAAAAAAAAGAAAGCTTTGAATAGATTTGGCCAGTTTTTATCAGGGTGATTGTCCGCTAGCTTGAGGCAGTGCTTCAGTCAGCTGACAAGGCTTGTAAAGGCTTGAAAAACACAAAAGATAAAAAGATGTGATTTTGAAGAATAGGATTCTTCTCAATGAAAGGTTTTCTTTTGTCTGAATTACTGTTTAACTGTTTGTCTACATCATAGGTAAGCTGTGTTCTTGCAAGGAATCAGCTAGTGTGATTTCAATGCATTATTCAACAAGGGCATATTTACATTTATTAGCTATTTCAGGAAATGTCACACTTGCATTAATTTTGTTATTAAATATTGTGTGTAAAGGGTACAAATTTTAATACCTGCTGGAAACTCAAAATTCAAAAAAAAACCAGATTGTTTGTATTTCATTGAATCTTTAATTCTGTTACCTTGGTTTTTGATCCTGAAAATGCTGAGCATTGAAATCAGCAGAAGCAGAGCGTATGTTTAGCTGCACTGAGCTAAACGGTGTGTATCACTGTGTATGCTAAACATTGTGAGCTAAACACAGCGTATATATGAGTATTACAGATATACACTGAAAAGCAGTGGGTTGACTCAGCCAAAAGACTACAAATTCTATTTTCAAATAAACTTCATATGAGGTGGGAATGATTTTGTCAACATCTTTTGGTACATGAATAGTCTTCCCCATTCTGCCCCCCTTTCTTGTCAAATAAAAGTCTTCTAAGTCATATAAATCTGTGATGCTAGAAAATGCTTCCATGACGACAAGAAAAGTTAGCAACCTAGAATATAGCTCATTAGGATAATAAGCAAGGAACAGTTAAGTAAGTATTAATGATATATTTTGGCTACTAACATGCATTAATTCTACATGTTATACCAATCAAAAATCTGTTTGTGTAAGATCATTGAAAAATTGTATATTGAAAATGCCTTGGCTCTTGGGCTTTCTCCACTGGCTCTAATGAGGTAAACACTGTGTGAAATGTGGCATGCGGATGAGTTGTGCTCTGAACTTTTATTGTGAATCAGTTGTAAAATATGCTGGATCTCTGCCACAGGAAAAAAGTAATTTCACTTAAGCCTATAAGCACATTCTGAGTGAATAAGGTGTTTAAAATGTAAAAATCACAATCAGGGAATTATCAGTGTGCTTTCAGCAACAGAGATAGCACCAAATATAGATAACTTCACAAAATTTTTAAGCTAAAATCACTCCTGAACAGAGTTTCAACAAGTACAATACTATTTGTTTGTTTTTTTTTCTAAAACAGAATCTGTTGCTTACTGTGATTTTGCAGAAGTCCCAGGTAGAATAGGGATCACAAATAGGGGATCATAGGACAGATAAAAGAAAGAAGAAAGAGAGAGAGAGAGAGAAAGAGAAAGAAAGAGAGAAAGGAAGAAAGAGAGAAAGGAAGAAAGAAAAGAAAAGAAAAGAAAAGAAAAGAAAAGAAAAGAAAAGAAAAGAAAAGAAAAGAAAAGAAAAGAAAAGAAAAGAAAAGAAAAGAAAAGAAAAGAAAAGAAAAGAAAAGAAAAGAAAAGAAAAGAAAAGAAAAGAAAAGAAAAGAAAAGAAAAGAAAAGAAAGGAAGGAAGGAAGGAAGGAAGGAAGGAAGGAAGGAAGGAAGGAAGGAAGGAAGGAAGGAAGGAAGGAAGGAAGCCTACAAAGAGTGATAAATAATGACCCAGAAATGCTGTATGCATCAGAAGAAGGGTCCACAAAAATCCACAGTAAATAGGTAGCTGTGTGGAGGTACAGGTGAGGTTGACTACTGCTCCTCCATGAAGGACAAACACACACAACTGAATAGTAGCTACTTCTATCCACTCAGGATATGGGCTCTTCTCTTTAGTTGGCCATCTCAGGAAGAGACAGCTTCATGGAAGCCTGTCTTAACTTGAAGGAGTTAAACCTACCTGGCTGACTTTTGAGGAGGAGTCATGTATTCTGTGCTGCTAAGCTAGAGAAAAAGCTCATGGGGGAGCTTCTTGCTGTCTCATTGATTCTTGGCAGGAAACTGAATTCATTGCTGCTTCTATTGAAAGTGGTTATGAGATACTGAGCAGATCAGGAATGGTCACAAAGTGTAGCTCTGTCTTAGGACCTGAATATGAAGGCAGTGCTTTGAACAGCTGAAGAGTCAAGTACTTTCATTTAGTGTGACTCACATGAGGGCCCTGCTTTTGTCTGAAACATGTCCTCAGTACATCTGCGTTTTGACTGAGGATGGGATCATTTTATATAATCAGCTCATGAACTGGTCAGAAGATGCATTGGAGTTTGAGAAGTAGTTTGGTACTTTAGCAGTGGGTATCATAAGAGGAAATGAAAAAGAATAATTCTGTCTTTATAACAAATTAAAAAAAATACCTTGACATATAGAATTGTAGTAAGGTTATGCCTTTGATGTAAACAAGCAAGATTATTCAATACTTGTTCAGTGAATACCAGTCATTGTGTACAATGAAGGAGACAGGAAAAAACAATCTGTAACTGTCTAAACACTACAGTGCAGTTTTTTTTTTAAGTTACCTATATCCATGCATATGTGTGGCATTTGAATTCTGGATAGCAACCTTTGTAATTCTTTAATTTTTTTGTAACTACGTATATTTAGAGCTTATATACAATTACTCCTACTTTCAGTATCTATGTGCATAACAAAACACAGTATCTATGTGCATAACAAATCTCTGCATTCTGGCTTTATCCTTAGCCTTAACAGCTTGCCAGTACTGGTGACAAAATATGAAATAGTTTGGACATTTTTGCTTTGGTGTCCTTATGATTATAACTCTTTTGTATTTTCCTGACCAGTCCATCAATAAAAACTGTTTGAATATAGTAGGTGCACGAAATAAAAAAGCAGTTGAACTGGTGCCCTTTTTGTACTGTGGTTGAGAGGGCCTTGTTCCTGCTCTATAAAAATCTGACATCCAAGAAAGGCTGTGCTGTATCTACTTCACACTCTGGAAAGGAACTGATATTTGGAAATTATTTGCTGAACACTTCCAAAGTAAGATATATATCATTTTTTACTGATGACTGCTAAGCAAGATGCCATATATGAATAACAGCACATTTTTTTTTCAGTCTGGAGGACAATATCTTAACATGTAGTCACATCCCACACTGATGGTGTGAAACCCGTAGATGATCTTCAGGACAGCGCTTGCTTAAAGGACGACAAGCATCATAATAACCAAGGAGCTATGTAGTTCTGTGATCACCACAATATCCAAATAGAGAATAGTCCTACAAATTCAACTATAAACATTGCTGAAGAAGGGCATGTCTATTTATACTGCTCTCTCTGGCTTCTTCCTCGTTTGTTACTTAGTGGTCATTTTGTAGAGTGCACTTTGGGGAAAATGGGCTCCTCAAATGTCTTTGCAATACAGAGACACTTCTCTCCAGACTTGGCCAGTAGCCTGTGCTGGTAGATGGGGATTATTCCTCCCTAGATGGAAGACTTTACATTTACCTTTGTCGAACTTCATCAGATCCCTGCTTGTCCATTTCTCCAGCCTGTTGAGGTCCCTCTGAAGAGCAGCATAAATATCTGGTGCATTCTGACTAGCTTTGTATCATCTGAAAAACCTGTCCAGTTAGGTCATTAATGACTTTTTTAAAAAATATCTTTAGTCCTTTTATTTCTTAAAAAGGAGGGAAGATTGGGACTGCAAAAGACATTCAAAGTACTGATCTAAAATGGCTGCTGAAACAGCTCTATTTCAGTTCTGTGACTAGAAAGTGTGAAAGAATTTCCCCATACCTCCTGTTTTTTCCTTTTTTTTTTCTGAAAAAGAAAAAAAAAGAAAAAGAAAAAAGTGTACAATGTGTTATCAGCACAGAAGATTTCTATGTAGTCTCCAAGCACTCTATCTGGCAGGCGCTATTGTCCCCCTTTTTAACCACGGCAGGACAAAATGAAAATTCTGTCAACTGCAGAAAAGATTTCCTGAGTATCAGCACAATGTTATTCAGCCCAGGTGTTTTCATAATGATGATATATTATGAAAATTCAGTGTTCAATGGCTCTCACACTCATATTTCCACCTCATCAGTCACATGTCAGTTTAACTCCACCCTATGCTCTAATAATCTTTTGCTGATAATGCAAAATAATGGTGCAAAATACAACTTCATTTTCATAAATAAAATGTGTTATTACACAGAAAATACCTTCATTGGTAGATGTCTAGAAAATAGGAACTACTTTTATAATTGTGTTGATGCTTCAGTGAAATTCAGTGAAATTTTCAAGAAATTCCTTCTCTGAGATTTATGAACGCACAGAAGACTTCTTGAAATGATCTGCATCTACCATCATACAGAGGATTCTTTCAAACAGTATTTCCAGGTAGTCAGTTGTCCCCTGATATTCCAAATGAAAGTTAGGTGAGTCAATATGTGTTGGAACTGACAAGATAAGTTACCTCCAAATTACTTGAAATAATTCAACTTGTAACAACTCAACTAAGCCTCTGCAACAGAGATTTGAATTTAGTATGTGTTTCATGTAGTATATCTTTAGTATTTTGGATTCCTAGTTTAACAGATAGAAATTCTAATTTTAAATATCAGTTTTTGAATATCAGCCAAAATTACAGTCAGTTAATCTTTTTGATCACCTTTTCAGAAACATGATATTTGTCAGCATTAATGAGGTGCTAGATGTCTTTTTTTCTGCATCTGCAAAATTAACAGTATTGCAAGATCTGATAATTTAGTGTTACCTGTGGATAATTTATAAAAACATATCCATGCCTAATAGTTAACAATAACGTATTTGCAACAGCTATTGGATAGCAGAATTGAGGTAGTAAATATTAACTTTGGGTATTTTGAGCCCAAATTTTTCAAACTAAATATGGAGTTTGACAATTAGATTTGGATAATGTTTTGTAGCACATTTTAGTTGGCTGTTACATTGTTATGCTTTAAGAATTTTAGGAATAATCTCTAAAATAATTTTTACTTTATTCAAAATAATCTGCAGTAAAAGGAAGGTGTACTTGAGATTAGTCACTTCAGGTGCCTCCTGGAGAATATTGGGGGTTAAATGAGATAGATAGTACTTGATCAGTTGGCAACAAGTCAATGTTGTCATACTGAAAAAAGAAAACAGAAAACCTGTCAAACTGTTATGCAGAGGCATTTCAGTAAGACTGATACTTAAATGTGTAGTTATTCCAAATGAAGTTAAATGCATGTTTAATATAATGCTTGGAAGTTAGGAAAACATAATGCAAGTCTATTGCTGAAAAATAACAATAAAATCACTTTTTAAAAGTGATCTGATTTAAGAAAGCCTCAGTCCAGTACTAGCCCTAATTTTGCATAAATTTATATAAAGCAGGCCAGAGAGTCAAGAGAGGTAATCCAAGGCACTCTTCATTTTATAGAAAATAGAATACATATATATCTCCTACTACAGTTAGTGACACTTTCTTGTACTATTTTGTGCTACTTATCCTTTTGTTCCCTACTTGTACTGCTTGTCAACAATACATGTAGTGGTAAAGAATTTTAAAGATATATGAATAGTTAGACATTATTGAAATAAATCATAAAGATACATATGGAAATACAATATTTTTCAAATATCTAACATGTGCTGGTAAAACAGAAACTTGTGCTCTGATTGTGAATAGTGAAGTCCTTTTTACTATCCAAACAGTAATATTTCATTTGGTTCAGAAGTAATTTCCTAGAGAAAATAATAATAAAACTAGTAATAATATATTCTGCATAGCTTAAAGAAACAGAGGTTTCTGTGAGTGAAAATATTTGACCTCTTCTTTAGCCTCTTTTAAGTCCAGACAATTAAAAGCTGATTTTCAGATTTAGAATACAATGATCTGATTTTTTTGATACTGTCACTGTTAATGACATGTTCCCCAGCCAGAGTGCAAGTGGCTTTCACCAAGGCTTCTGCATCTTTATTTGGCATATCCTTATTTGCGTAGCCTCATTGGACTCAAGTTCATTGAGTTTCTATCACTAGCAACTTTCAGTTGCTGTAGCACAAGCAGAGCTCTGAATTAAGTGGAAACTCAGGAGTGTCAGCAGACATTGATCAAACCTGCTCCAGCCCCAATTAGCGTGAGCAGGGATCTAATGACAACACAGGGCTCAGTGGCTCAATACAAGCAATAACTAATCTCTCCAAGTAGAAAGGTTAGTCATTCTTGTATAGAGGCCTTTACTCCAACCTGTACAAGGCAACAGAAATCAAATAGCCTTTTTCTGTGTGTGTGTTATTTAAAAATCTTAAAGGCAGACTTAGTCTAAACTAAAAAGACCAGTTGCAGATTTTTTTTTAAAAAATGTGTTTCTTATTTTTTCTTTTGTATTTCTGTGTCAATCTACAAAAGCAGATAATAGAAAATATTTTTGCTAAGATTTGTAAGTGTGAATATATTCCTAAATATTCTAAGAGGCCAAAATATAGGAACTTACTAATGATCTCAGAAGAATGTACAGATTATAGCCATGAACTTTCTGTGTTTTTTAGCCAACAAAGTTTTGCTCAGCTTCTGTTGCTATGTTAGAGCACTGTGAAGTAAAGCCCTAGCTAATACAGCTGGTTCCTCCAGGCTGGAGTCCTGGTCTAAAGTGCAGGCTTATTGTGTACTTCACCTTACTTTAGCAAAGGGAATCTGATCAGGGCTTAGTTCTTTCCTGGATTGTGCCAATGGAAGTGACTGAGCAGTACTGACTGCCCTGAAGATACCAAATCTAAGTTAAAGGTTTGTTTTCTGTTACTTGTTCAGTCTCCGTTGTTGTTGTTGTTGTTTAGTAAAAGATTGTTGTTTAGTAAGATCACTTATGTAATGAAAGCATTTGTGCATTTACTTAATGGACTTTTATGGGCTTTTTTCCATGTGTATCTTTTTTCAGTGTTATTTACGCTTATGCTTGGGTTTAAGTTCTTTGTAAGCTTTGTAGATATTATTTTTTCGTCAAAGTTTAAAAAGACAAAATCTCCAACTTGGTTCTGAAATAATTTGTGCAAAATTACTTCTCACTTTTC